>BMAW01097544.1:27162-39926 GCA_019974015.1 Nephila pilipes
TTAATAATATTGAGACAATATACACACACAGACCATATATATATACATATGCTGGTACGTGTGGTAATGGTAACAGGATTATTATTTTGAATTCTTTTCCGTTCAGTGATTGTACGAACTTTGAATTATTTCTTTTTGCCATTTTAGGAGTATTAATTGCTCAGCGTGAAAAAGAAATTTCTACTGCATTTGTTAGAGAGTTCCAAGAAGAGTGAATTACTTTTTATAAGATTTTACCGGGGAAAGAAACTGATTTAATTCAGGCATATCCAGTTCATTACAAGCTAGATCGAATGTAATAATATATCTTTGATAGTTATATAAAAATAAAAGGTATTAAATATACCTGTGACTCAAACAATCCATACGAAGGAAATAATAACAGAAAAGTATATATTTATTCATCTAAATTAAAGAAATAAATTACAAACGTTCTCTTCAGAAAGTTTTGCAAGAACAGATGAAATTTCACACCCGTAATCTAACTTTTTATAATTATTAATAAACAACCACTATATGGTAGGAATTAGCAAACGATGTAATATCGAGCAATACGTAACTGAAACTGGAAGTGGCTAACATTGTGTGTGTGTGTGTGTGTGTGTGTGTGTGTGTGTGTGTGTATCATCCAAAGATTATTACAGAAGCTTTACTTTTCACTATTGACGTCTAGTTTTGTCGTGATTGTAGTCGTGAACTCGCGATCTACGTTGTTCCTATCGAGTCGCGGGCTCAAGTCCTGATGTCACTAAGGAACTACCATGTAGCGAATATGATTAACGTTATTATTGTCAAGGCTCCATGTCCTCCCGTTAGCATGGTGTGAAATTTTGGAGAGGGAGGATTCAAAACAAGTGTAGTTCTCGTCTTTTGATTGAGGTTTGAAACTTCGCGAAGGCCGTCACCTTGTAATAGTCTTTGTGATGTTTCTAAGTAAGACGTTAAAACAAATAATCAGATATGTAAAAAAAATGTCAAATTTGTACTGAATTGTGACTACTTGCTGATAATTAGCAACCAAATATATTGCCAAGTCTTGTGAAAATCACCTCTGTCTACTCAGCATTGCCACCTGAAATATTGTAGACCTGATTTTAAGACTATATTTCCAACCAAATTATTCCTTGAGCAGATAAGGCAGCTATATCCCAAATTTCAGCAAAACACATAGTATATTAGCATATAATTCACCATCTTCAAATATACGATTCATCTCGTAATTTTGAACCAATATCAAATGATAAGGATGGTATTTAAACAGACACACAACAATCCTAACCTCATAAAGGGTAGAGCTTAGAGTAATTTATTAAAACACCAAGTAAGGAGGCCGAAATCCTGACAGAATTTCGCCATAGCTTCGTTTAATGTGCAGTAATGTTCTTAAGCCCTCAAAGAGGGTGTTAGGGGAGAGAGAGAGAAAATCAATCTTAAAATATAAATTTGAACTTAATCAACCCACTATTATAATCACTGGGCCATCAAAATCGTAATATGAAAATAAAAAAATACCTCAGAGTTTATTAAATAATATCAATTCATTCTAAATATACAATAAGACTGTATCAGCCTTTTGGATAAGACCGTGAATGGGGCTGGATACAAAAGAAAGCTCCAGTTACGAAGGCCAGTTGTGTAGAAGGCTTGATGCACGTTAAATATGTCATCGCTCAAAGTTTCAAATTAGAATGATATGGAACATTGGGGATTGAAATCCGTCGCCAATAGCTCTCATGTTGATTCTGAGTGGGACTTAACAGACAATAAAAACAACAAATTTCTATCATATTTTTTTAAACATTTTCTAATTTTCTTAATCCAAGACCAATCTATTTAGTATTGAATGTAATGCCCTTTATGTACAAATTTTTTTGTCTAAGTTCTTTGGAAATAGTTCTATCGTATAAAGTTAATTTGGGTACATATATTTAAACTTCTCACAAAAATTATAATTTAATCTGAACATATTACAAATATTTTTCCCTATTTCAACACTTTAATCTACTGTTTCAGTATTTGATGGATTTTATTTTTGTTTCATACATGAAATTTAAATGAGCAAAAATTTGAAACTTATTAAAAACCTTTTAAGAAGATAATTTGTGGCCACACGGTCGTTTGGTGATCATGGTCACGAACTCATGGATGGAGTTATTCTTTTGAAGTCGTGAGTTCAAATCCTGTTGCCACTTATAACCGACCATATGATGTGACTGATTAAAGTCATATCTTTCAAGACTCCAAGTCTAACTATTGGCATGCTATGGAATTTGGGAGTGGAAGATACAATCTCATGTATCGTTCTCATCACTTGACCGAGGCACAAAATTACAAGTTCCGTCTCAAGCACTCTCGTATTTTTTCTAGAATCGACGATAATAAACAATAAATAAGTGGAACAGACTTTATTATCACACTAAGCCCCGCAATGATTGTACAAATTTCACCCGTGGGACCAATTTTTTTGTTTGTTTTTTCATGAATTTTGTTAGTTTTGATTATTCTTTAATATTTTTGTACATATTTGTTTCACTTTATGTCTGTGTTTTTGTTTAAATTTTTTTGTGCCTATGAAGAGGGGTCGAAAGCAATAAAACATCTAATGTGCTTAATCCTAGTTCAATGTGTGATGTTTTCTGAGACCGACCGTTACCAAAACCCATATAAAATATGTTCACAGTAAGTACATGGCGCTAGAAAATAAATGCAAATTGTCCATTCGTGGTCATGCGGTCTGATTGTTGAAACTGAAAATGATCACCGGCTCGCAAATGGACAGTAACGTTTTGATGTCTTTTAAAGCGAAAAAATAAAATTCAAATAATTACTTTTAATGAAAAAAATTAGAGAGCTTTTCGTGAAGAATAAAAAAATCATTATTCTTGTAATTTTAATTCTTAACACTTTTTGTATTAATCACGTTTCTTAAGTGTTACACTTGTTTTCATTCTTTTTCAATTAATATTATTCACACATTTGGATTATGCTGGAAGCTTTATGTATCATATTTTTTTTCAAGATTTCTGAACAAACATTTTTTTTTTCGAGTTTTCTTTACAAATATCATTTTAGAAAAGAACAAAAAAGTTAAGTTGGCCTTAATTGCTCTTTAAATAAATGAAGATAATATTTTAAGTTATGCAGTACGTCGGAACTGAACTTCTTGCCATGTGGGATATGTTAAAGAACCTTTTCGCTAGGAGGAAATGTGTAACTAGATTTATTCTCTTTTTATTTTCTACTTACTGCTATGACTCTTTGTTCCAGAATAGAATTGCTAAAGGTTAGAGGGAAGAGTTCTTTTCTACGTGTTTTAATGTTCTTTTTTTTTTCTCACACCACTTTCTTCCCTTTTTTATTCATTTGCTCATTGTATTTCAAGATACTTAAAAGATAGAATTTTGTGCGGATTTCTTTAGTCTAGGACCGCAGAGACTTTAAAATGCAGGTAGAAGAGAAAGTATGATATATTCTTTGGTATTTATGATTTAATTTCTTCTTAGAACTGTACTTTGAAGCTGAAGAGTCTTCCATTCTAGTGGTTCTTATTTATTTAGCAGAAAAGTTCTTGAAATACTTGTTTTGTCTGCGTGTCTTGAACAGCTGCTGTGTAGTTTATAAAATTTGAAATGCGAGTGAATTATTCGTAGAAAATTATTGCACACCACTGTATTTTGGTTTTTCAAAACAGAAAATGTCACCGAAAAGTTTAATTTTAGAAAAAGAATAACATACAAAACTGTTTTTTCCATTAGATTTATTTAAATAAATAAAAATAGCTTCTGTGCTTAAAAATATTCAGAACGTTATTTATTATGATTTTTAAATGTGCAGCACGAAAATCATTTTTCCTTGTCAAACACAAATAGTTATCCCAATGTAAATAAAAGTACTCTAATTTTTTTTATATAAAAATATTTTTATGTAAATTCTTCCCTAACTCAATTTTTTATAAGATATGTCATCTATTATTATTTGAATCACTACAACAGCTTCCAACTAATTTTTATTCGAAACTTTTCTCTCAACATTTTTTAGAATCTTAGATTTTAATAAAAATTAAATCAGCAAATAAAATATGTAAACTGTTACTTGAAAATATATGATTAATTATCGGAATTAAACTTTTATTTAATGAAAGAATTATGTCTAAAAGTTCAAATATGATTCATCCACAATAGTTATTTTACTGATACAGTATTTCTATGAGATAATTATTTTATTTTACAAGAGAAAGAGAAGGAGAGAGAAAGAGAAACATTTTCTTATTCATTGACATGAGTAGAGGGGTGGAAGCAAAAATAGGTTAAAGTTTGATAAATATCTAAGAATATTGAATGAATATCTTAATAACGTAACCTATCTTTAATCCGACATACGATGGTTCGTCATATTCCAACATTCGTCAGAAATCGAGATGTTCTGTATCGCATTTTGTCGTGTCGAGTTTGTTAGCCTAGACTTCCAGGACGAGATTCAGGGCTGCTCGCATTTTCACCCAATGTTAATGGTAACTGTCGGGTTTCATTTCAGTTCAGAATTTCTTGTTTTCTAGAAGGTTATATATTACATTTGTGCAGCATTACTATTGTGAGCATGTAGTGTACTTATCAAATTACTAATTATGTTATCACAAGTTCTGTAAGTTGTTTTGGTAACCCCTTCGTTCTCTTACTTGTTGTGGCAACTATATAATCTCACTACTATTTCTGGATATGCTCCCGGCTTGTATCACCTGCTATATACTAAGTCATACAATCTCTCTATATATCTATAATGAAGTATTTAATTAAGTATAATTCAATAGAGAGTGACCCAGGTTACATTTCCAACAATTTTCCTTAAACCGGGAGTGAATTTCCTCCATTTTTGTTCAAAGCTGTTTTGAAGGTGACTTACATGTGGTGAACTAAACCTAGAGTGTCGTCTTGCCTAATGTGAGTATTCCTGCAATTAACATATTCAACAATTAGAATTATGGTCATTTAAATTTCGGATTTTTGCCCTCAAAGCAAATATGTATTTTCATTTGTATACGGCCACAAAATTAAGACACATAAGGAAGTAAAAATTGAGAAATTGGAAAGGGATGGCATAGTTGCGATATGAACGATAGCATAAGTTACAGAACTATAACAAGTCACACCAATCGAAGAGTTCATCTTCAAAATAAAAGCTTAAAGTCTTAAACTGAAGTCCGGTTTCAAGAAAATGTTATTACGGAACTAATTACGTTAATTGAAAAGGAAATGTGATGGGACAGTAGTACTGTACATTGCAAAGATTGAAAATTGTCCATCAAATCAGGACCTCTGGTGAAAATATTAGGGATGTTTCGATAATCTTAAAAATTTGAGAAGTATATGTTGATCATAACATACACAACTTAAGCATTCTAAGAGCGAGACTAATCGATAAAATAACTTCTTTAAATATTCCAGTACATACGAAGAAATAATATAATACCATATGTATATAATCCAAATTTTTGTGACATACATAGTTTGCAATTATTAGTAGGGGTTAAATTTTTTTTTGCTGAATACTAACAATTTAACCATCCGTTTGAATTTTAAAAAGAATATTTCAGACAAAAAAAATTGTTTCGTCTTAGTTGAATATGGATGCGATTTTTCAGACATATTTGCAAGTTCGTACCATTTAAAAGAACAATAACACTACATAGTTCTAATTTTTGTATGCTTCTATGGAGAATACTTATGAATATACTGAATTAATTTGGGATATTTTTTCCTTAAGTAATATTTATGTTTAAAACTTACTTTTTACATGAAGAAAAGAGAAAAATATCAAAACTTGCAAGAGTATAAATTTCTATGAATTTTTCCTATGGAACATATAAAGTAATATCATTTTAAAATGGTGGTTTACTTATTTCTATATTGTTTATATAAGAAGAGTAAAATAATTTGTATATTTAAGAAAATTTTGTTTTTAAAAAAATCGTACCTAAATGCAAATAAGTGTCAAAATTCATGTCCATATTCAACTACAAAGGAAAAGAAACAACACCATTCTCTAAAATCACTTTTGTAATTCTATAAAATGACTCAAATATTATAATAATGATATTTTAGTCAGTGGAGTTGAGGTACACAAAATTTTTATCTCTATTAATAATTTCAGGACATATGTCACAAAAACAAGGAATTTTGGCATTTTTTCTATCTTCTTCATATTCTGATACCCTGAACGCAATCTGTGCAACAAGAATCAGCATTTTCTCTTTCAATTGTTTTAAATTGAAACATAAAAGGCATTCGAGTTATCTAGAAAATGAAGTGAAAAATCAAAGTAGAAGTATGGATAAAACTAAAACAACATGATATTCCTGTAGCAGAAAAAAGTTATGATACCTCATGGACGACACTCACATGTTTTACAAGAAAGAAGAGTTACATCATATTATACAACGGTGTAGTGAGGTTAGTGACCATTAAGAAGTGAAGCATAATAAATTTTGAATAGTGATGCATTTGCTTATAAGACTCATATTAATGAGGATAACGTTATCAATCTTTGCGATGATCTAGACTCTAGATTCAAAGTTTATTCATGGAGAATGGCAAATGTTCTGCATGTCCTGTATATGAAAAGATATCTTTTTTCTGAAGATGGAATTGAAAGAAAAAGTATGAAGTTAATGAAAATGCAAGATACATGTTAATATTTATAACTGTGAAGATGGGTTAGTTGGAACAACATTACTTACAACAAATGACTTACTTTACAATCTATTTAAAACTGTCACTTCTACTGAAGGAGACATGTGAAACAAGGATAATCTTGGATTATGACACTAAAAAGCAGAACATATAAATCTGAAAACTCACTGTGAACTAAGTAATAGAAGGATAATTGAAAACCCTTCTCTATCAAAAAAGGAAATTTTTTCTACAAAATATGCCAGTAAAGTTAACAAAACAGATTTCCAATTAAATACAGATTACATAAGAACACTATATCTTATATAACTCATGCTGTTCTTGGTACATATGGCTCAAAAGGAACTCAATCCATAAACATCTGGCCACTCACACAAACATCAAAATTGAATTACAAATGCACTTAAAGTACAAACCAAAAAAAATCAACATTAAAAAAAACAAAATTCAAGGATCAGAACATATATATAAAATTATCATTAAAAATAATAAATTCAAAAATTAAAACATCTATAAAAACTCTAAAAAATGCTAAAGGGGGAGCATTTAATTGTTCAGGATATGCGATCCCTGGCGCTCCAGTAAAGTAGGCAAACATCATCCCTAATTTGAAATATGGGGTCAAGGCCCGGGCAAACGAGTAAGAGTTCTCTATTCATAGTATCTGTTTTGCAGATAAGACATAAACTATTGGTCAATATGTATATTCTCTTTAGATTTTCTGCTTGAAAGTTATGTCTAGTTTTCACTAAAATTGACCACCGCCTCTTCACGTGGTCTATAACGGAATGTTTTCCAGTAGTTTGCAATATTTTCCCAATATTTATTTCTGGATTTATTAGACAGATCCATGTTGTAGCTTAGCATGATTTTCTAGCAAAAGCACCTTTTAAGGGAATCCAATAGAAAAGTAATCTCTTCCATATATGATTTTATGCCTCTCTTAACCAGTAGGTCCATTCTTTCGTTACCATCTATATTCACATGTGTTGGTATCCATTAGAATTCTATAATTTTGCCGTTCAAAATTAGCTTCGTATAACGTGTTTTATTTTACTCACGATTAAAGATTCTAAGAGATGCTGGAGTGCAATTGTCTCTGGCTGATCTAGAGTAGACAAGAATAACAGTCTTTTCAACAGATATCATTATGGATCGCAGATTGGTCACAGCTGAAAAAAATTCACGTGTACTTCAGCATCGAAGTTAGTTAAGTATTCACCCACTGAGGCACATTGTGAGAACAATCTGCTGTGCACACTTAGTCCCGCGGCATCATTCATCTGAAATCCATCAGTATAGACTCGGATCCATTCTGATCAGGATAAGTACTGTTCAACAATGACAAGGGCTTTATTTTCAAAATAATATCCAGTGTGTCATTTTTTTCTATTTCCATGAAAATTTAAACTGTAAGGTATTTTCAAAAATTTTAACAGGCTAGATAGTATATTAGAATTCTCAATAAGAACATTTAGATCTAGATCCTTCAAAATCCCTTCACAAACTTCAACTGTGGAGGTCTGAATCTTAAGAAATCTCTTTTGTTTATCATTTATCCAGTTTGCTCTCTGGGAAGCATTTATCCTAACAAGAGTATTTAACACTTATTTCTTTATCCAACTGATCTTAACCCATCTTTGCGCTAGAATGTTTTCAATCCGGTTCAATATCCCTCCCTGTATTCTCTGATCTCTTAATTTACTTATGAGTCTTTCCCTATAAATAAGATCGTAAGCTCCCTGGAAATCCACAAATACCTCTAAGGAGCTCTTCCTAGAAATGAAACCTGATTTGATGGAATGAAAAAATTTCATCATAGAATGAGAGCTAAATATACCATTTCTAAAACCAGATTGCTTCTCTTCAATGATTTCCGCAGACTCCAAGAAACCATTTTGTCCATTAGTCATCATTCGCTCAAGCGTTTTTACCTATACTGAAGTCAGGGAAATAGGTCTATATAAATCTAAGTTATAGAAATGGTTTTCTTTGCTTAATGGTCGGAATGACAATAGCCCTAACTCAATCAGTTGGGAAACTGGTCTTCTGATGACTGATGTACAGTGATTTAAATTCTCCGATGTATATACTGAATTGATAAGGGCAGTAAATATTTCATAAACCTTAAAAGGTTGTTTACGGTTGTTACAAAGCAATTTATTTTCTTAAATACAAAACTAAGCTCTAAGATCTTTGAAGAACTTTGTCCAAATTTGTGATAATAAATTTGGATATCAAGTCAAAGTATTCAGAGTTGATAATGGAACCGATTTTAAAATTTAACTCTTAAATGTTTTTCTAAACAAAATGGGCATTCAATTAGAAGCAACAATTACTGATACTCCTGAAGAAAATGAAAAATAAGAAAGGAATTTACGTATAGTTACAGAAAATGTTGGATTCATGATGTATTCTAAAGAAACCTTTGTTTTTATGGGCAGAATATGTAAACACAACTGTTTACTTTACATTTTGAATACATCTCTTACAGCCGGAGATCTAAGTTCTACAGCTTAACAGTTGTGGACTAGGAAATATGCTACTCCAGCTGACTTTAAAATGTTTTGTATCAGCATGTTTTCTATTAGCATGTGCCTGTGTGCTATCATACAGAGAAAAAAGGTTCAAGAAGAAGGAAATTATATTTGTTGAGTGTGTAAAAGAATTTATGTATTATCATCAGTTTGATTCGTTCGCAAAATCAAACAAAATTTCAAGAAATATAGATTCTAAGGAAGAAAACACAAAATGCAGTCCAGCAATATCAACATATCTGATCCAATCTTTGAAATTACGTTATGGATGATTACTCCTTGAACAAACCACGAAACAATTTAATAAATAATGCTATTTGAAACATAAATGATTATTAATATAACTTTCGTCCTAGACACACTATAAAAGTTCTTGCACGTTATGAAGTGAATGTGGATATATTGTGAGATCCAAAACTTTTGAAAAGGCAATAATCTTTACTGAAGCCGAATGTTCGAAAGAGGCAAAAAATATACAACTAAATTCTCTAAAGAAAAATGTCACAAGAATCTTGTACTCATGATTTGGACACAAAAAAATCAAATTCCGGCTATGAATTCAAACTGAGCAACATTCCAGTAACTTAGAGTAGCCAAAACTCATCAATTGTTTCTATATCTGCTACTGAAACCGAGAATATTACAACCTCAGTTGCAGTTAAATAAATACTATGGCTAGTCAGTTTTTACAAGATGTTAGTGAAAGAGAAAAATGTTTGAAATGGATGTTATTATTTTCATTTAAAATAAAAGGGTATAAAAGGGTTATTAGACTGTTAAAAGTACCTGTTTTATAAGCGTACAAAACACTTTGTTAGACGTTATCATTTTATTCGCAAGAAAACTTATGACGGCTCAGTTAACATTAAAATTTGCAAAATGAGAAAAGCAATTAGATCCGATATTTTTAAGGGAAAGTTCTACTCAAAGTTAAATTTAAATATTTAAGGAAACTCCACTATATAAAAGAAATTGTATGACTATTTGTGAATACTTTTGACTGACTAACATCATAATTTTTCAATAATGATCTGGAATTTGATATTAACCTATAATTTTCTACTAGTTTTTAGCTTGATAACTAATTTTTTTTTAATTAATGATAAGTTTATGTCCAAAATATATTAAGTACTTAATTTAGATGATGACTTTGTACGTAACTTGTAAATGCAATTACAACACAATTGGGGGGAGTATTACAATTATTAATTATGTTGTTACAGTTTCCGTAAGTTGTCTCGGTAAACAATTTTTTTCTCTTCTTTCTAGCAACAGTGTGGTCTCACAACTACTTCTGGGTGAGATAAGTTCCCGGCCTTGCATATGATAAGCCATGCAATAAGTATATACATTTTTAATTACACATTTAACTAAATAAAAACTAATAGTACTGAATAGTAAAATGCCCTCCACGTACTCCAAAGGTTCTTCATGTGTTTTAAAAAGCGTAAGTTCTTCACTACTTCTTTTAACTATCATTATACTGCATTAATATTTCTTTTGTTCTGTGTTTTCATCATTACATGAATATTCAATAAAATTAACGTTCAATGGCTGAGTGTAAATTTCTAGTTACTAGAATGACAAAATACTTTGTCAAATATTTATACCGTCTTTACAGACTCAGAATGTATGTAAACACTCTAAATATATGCTTAATCGTTCAAATTTTTATCTAAAGTGATATGTCATATTTATCAGTGTAAAAGTCAAAACTATGTTAACATTCGATTATTCGACGAAATTGCTAATGCGGCACAGACATAGACCCTGACGTGCTGCATTAAAGAGCGCTTACCGTGTAAAATGGAGTAGTAGTATAAATGGAGAATTTATTTGTATACTATTGTTTTTTTTCTGCGCGATATTAAACAAATGTATTGAACATTCTTTGAAAATTAACATTCCTATTACAGAAACATTTTATTAAATTCAAATACATATGAACTAAACTGTTTAATTTCCAGTAAGATAATTGTAATACACTTCATAACATATTGACGGAATTCATACAATACTTAAAACTGAGAATGAATTGATATCTCTGTCGTAGTAGTCACTATCGGAACATAAAGTAAGTATATACATGTTAGAATTCCTTAAATTAGGCATTTACTAATTTAATTAAAAAAAACTAGTTTGAATAGTTTTTGTTGTTTGACATTAAAAGGAATTTATCATGAACATACAAATTATTAAACATTAAACCAATTAGTGTTTTTTTCTCACATGATAAAACAAAACAATCTAGTATTCATAGTTATTTTTACTTCTTAAAATAATGTACGAAAATTTAATAGAAGGAAAATATCAATATTTTAGTAAGCTGTGTCTTAAAAAAATCTTTTAGTATATAACACTGTTTCGAAATGACCGTTTCAATAAAATAAAAATACAAACATGTTTTCGTACAAGGTGTTCGGAAAATCGTATCACAAAATTTCAACAATATTCAAAATCTATTTTTCTAGAAAGAAATACTCTAACATAGCAAGTCTATTTTAACGCTTACATCTCTTTCCAAGGAATCTGAAGTAATGCTACTATGAATATCAATTCTCCTGTTTCGTGTGTTCCTTACATTATTGATAAAAACTTCCGAATAATTCATGAGGCATGGGTACGAATATCCTAATAACTACTGCGTGGGTGGAATTACCTGTACACGATGGGGTTTGTATATAGATATATTGACCAAAATTGGGTTATACTTCACAAAACATCTGATTTATCTTATGCTCTTATATCTATCTATCTATATATATATATATATATATATATATATTTCCTTGAAAAAGAGTAAGAATTACGATTTCACAACTGTACTAATTTCCATCAAAATCATGCATCTTCATGAATTTTTCAAGCTTTTAAATAACTTGCTATGCTCGTATGTATTGATGTACGTTTTTTTCCAGCTGACACGTTGTTTTTGCAATAAACCAAACTCCTTTCATCTTATCAAACTGAAATTTAGCATAAACGGTTCGTACTGATGACAATACCTGGAGGCTCGTGCTTTGCACTTATTAACGTCTTATTGAGTTGAAGTTTTGCAAACACGTATAACTGACGTAACTGCATTTTAGTCTTAAATGTCCAGACTAAAAGAATAAAACCAAAGTAAATAAAACATACTTAAATGAAGCATTTGCTTAAAAAATGGATGAAAATATTTGAAAACATTTTTAAATGTGAAATAAAATATATAATTAATATGAGCTTGAGACATTAATATTTCTTTTGATCTCATATGAATAAGTAGCTACGGTGTTTAAGTAACTGACGTTTACCTACGTATCTTAGTTAAGCTCCTCAACCTTTTACAATTTATGTATGTTATTTTACTTTTAAAAATTATTTTAATGCCTTTTAGTCTATCTTCGAACAAAAGCGTGATTAAATGGTTTTAAAAATATTTTTATACTGCACGTAACAACTGGTATTGAGCATATTCAAGAAATAATTTTGTACATTACATTCTGTATATAACATTTTATTGTATATTTTATTTTATAATTTTTATTGTATATTTTATTTT
>BMAW01097544.1:46279-112571 GCA_019974015.1 Nephila pilipes
TATAAAAATTAAGAATAATTTTCCAATTGGAGTTTCATAAAAGTGCATAATTTACCTTTGTAATTAACACAAATTTACTTTGTAACCAATTATTTATGAAACCAATTTCTACTGAACCACTCAAAAGAGCTATTAGAACACGAACAAATAAGCATTCCCCTTGACCCCATTCGATGAGGCGTTCCATTAATTTTCATTAGGTTTCTAACGTCCAAATGAGACACTTGAGGGTAAAGGGAGCCCGGTTATCTTTTGTACGGGATATTTATTTCACTTAACAACCATTGTCAACTGTTTTAAGTGCTTTACGTGTTTCCAACTTTACAAATTAACGAGTAGTTAATTCTCACGAGGAATTCCAGAGAAAAACTCGATATTCTTTCGTTTAAATTTACGCTTTAATTTAAATTAGTTTGCCTTACCTAACATATTTTATTTTAAGGAAAAACTGTCCGTTTTCTTAGGAATTTATTTTTAAACTGGTTTTTCCTTCATCTAAATTCTACTCATGAACGGCCTCCTTCTGGAAAAAAAATTATGAACATAAATTATTTGTGAGAATTCAGCTGTATTTTTTTGTTTCGAATGGGAATCTAAACTTGTTAATTTATTACTTTAAACTTTATTTTTTCAAAAGATATAAAGATAAAAATAGGAAGCTTCTTTGTACGATTTCTTACTTTTAAGTGGCCGCAAATGCCTAGTTGTTGTACGCTCGCATAATACGTTCCTTCCATCTAGTCGAGAGGTCGAGTGCCGATTCCACCAAAGACCAGAAGTATAGCGGGGCTGTTGCCCTTTCAGTCTGCCGAAGTTGCAGGACTTCCAATGGCTTGATGGGGGAGTTTGGAGACAGAAGTGCCTGCTCAAATATCGTCTTATTCGCTTGGCTGAAGCTCAAAATTTCGCGGTCCGTCGCAAGTAACCATCTCATTGCTTCTAAGTGCGATGCTGTAAATTAACCAACCAATCAAATTTTTATCTTTAAGCATAAAATTTGATTACATGAGAATAAATGGAATATAAAAGATGCCCTTTTTAATAGCAGATGATTTTTATATATTTCATCATAGTAATTTGCATAAAACTTAAATAACCGTTTGGTATCGTTTGATTCTTCCTATATTTTTTAGTCAATTCGCTAGCCCGTTGAAACAAAGTGGTTCAGTATTAAATGGTGCACAAAAAGGGAATCCAATCCAATAAAAAGGGGGGGCACTGTTATCTCTTGGAAACGTTTTCGCCACTATTATTGATTCACAAGGAATTCGTTGGTATGTTAGATTTATTTTTGATCAATTTACATTTATGCTGTATACTACTGTAATTTTTAGCGAAGTTTAAAGTGATGTATCATTTTAAAACACATTCCTTTTTCTGCGAACCGTAAATTCCCGTACTTAAAAACAAAGTGAGAAAAAACTATTCATTAAAAAATTACTTTTGAAGTAATATAAAATGATTAAAATATCATTATTAGGTGCATAACAAAATCTAAAGTCTACTAATAATTTTGAAACATATATATGACACAAAAACAAGGGATCTCAATATCAGTATTTTACCATTCCATGTATCTCATGGTATCCTTAAAGAAACTTGATTGGACAACGCTTGAACACATTCCTCTACAATACAGTCATAGAATCTTTGGACTACCATATGTTTGTACCCCTCAAAACATTGTTAAGTAGAGAAAGATTTTCATCGAATGTAGAAGTAGAGAACTTTTTTTCACAATGGGTTCCCGAATTATTTTTGTTAAACATGAATAAAATCTACTCCTAAGAATTTGGAAATGCTTTTGTATACGGACTTTAAAGGAGGGTATACAGAAAACTAAAATTACTATTATTTTGATCAGCAAAGCGTTTCTTTAAGAAGTCTAATTTATATTTGATCTGACCTCGTAATAAGTATAATACCTAGCAAATAAAAAAATACAGGTTATAAAAATAGAAATGCTAGTTTCTCTTTGACGTCTAAGAAACATTAAGTTTGGGTTTAGCTTAATAGCGGGCAAAAAGGATGTAATCAAGCAAGAAAATCCTTTTTTAACATTTTCTTAAATACGCATTTTTTCATACAATTAAAACATACAATCTAACTTTAAGAATAAAAGTAAGAAGCTCTAAAGGGTATTAACACTGTGGTAAGAAGCTCGCGGTAGAGTTTCAGCGGGGAAACTTTAATTTAATTGTGACCTGACCAAACTTTTAAATATAAGCTTTATTTACGAAGCCGGAATGTATGCACAAGAATTTTAATACCCTTGTAACGCAATAAGCCCTGAACTGGTATTGTCAGACGCTAATAATCCTCGTGTTGCTTATCTGTGTTGAGTGAATATTCAATTGCAAAAATAACCAAATCCCCCATTTATGTAGTGTGGAAGCATAGAATGGGAGATGCAATCTCCTTAGGCTTCCGTCTTTTTCTTGGCTAAAGTTGGATTTTAAAATTTTGTTTGATTGTTTATTAATGTAGCATTCCGAATCACCAACGGTGTAAGAGTAGGTTATTTTATGGTGTCATTTGATAACGTGTATTTAATTCTTAATCATTTTTTTATTACAGGATGACACTTTATAAATATGGAACACATAGAAAACACATAAAGAAAACATAGAATGGACTTTAGTCCTTAAGCGAGCTTAAAGCTCATCAACACGTGCTATGTATTCGCATATTTTGTCTTTTCTGCTACAGGCGCTGACGAACTCTATATAACATAACCAGAGGGCGCCTGTGCCTCACACCTCCCCTTTCAAGAGGTTGTTACAAAGAAAAAACAATTACATGTACCAAGGAATTTATAAAAACTGCATTTAGAAAAAAATAAAACATTAATAATACTCAAATTAAAGCATATAAAAATATTGAATTTTTTAAGTGTTAAGGAAAAGAGTTCAATATAGTTCAGGTGATGTCACAAAGAGCTTTGCTTCTTGTAAGCTCTATCAAAGAAAGCACTATTTCAGCAAATTTCAGCACATAGGATTGATAGTATGACAAAAGACCTAGGAGACTTCTTACATCTTTCTTAATCCTGGGAGGTAAAAGATTATTAATTGCAAGTACTTTTTCAGGGTAAAGTGAATGATTACCAGAACCTATTCATGTCCGAGAAGTTTCCCTTGATGTTCATCAAAACTGCACTTTTGAAGTTTGATGATAAAATAAGCTTCATTTAAGCTACATAAAACAGCTTCAAGATGTCGTAAATGTTTCTTCCTTGAAAATATTACTATGTACTTCGGCATACGCTCAATGTTGATTTAAAATTTGATTAATGGTACGTTAGAATGTAGCGACTGCATTCTTGAGAACAAAAGGCATAACTCTGAAAGAATATTGTCCTCTGTGAGTGACGAATGAAGCTAGCTGTTTTGATTCAGAACTCATTCTGATTTGCCAGTTTCTCTTCAAAAGATCGAGCAAGGTTATGAATTGGATCTTGCTACTCGATAAATCAAATCAGTGGAGTTCGGCATAGGAAAAGCATCTAGTTCTGTTCTTTGAGAATCGATAAGGGACCATTAGGATGTCGTCCATATAACATCTGAAATGGACTAACACCTGTTGTTTGATTAGGTACTTCGAGATAAACCCATAATACAAAAGGTATATGATTTTCCCACACAATCGTTAGGGTTTTCCCTCATAACATGATGTATCATATTTTTAAATATAAAATTCCATCTTTCGAAGAGACCATTGGATTGTGGGTGTCCCGGAATAGAAAATCTAGGGGAAGATCCTATTTTTATAATAAATTATTTTGTGAGACTGGATGTAAAGTTAGTGCCTTTATCGGAAGCAATTATTTTTGGTGCACTAGTTCTAGAAAATATTTGTAACAATGCATCGCAAGTCGATTTTGCTTTTACATTCTTTAAACAGAGGGCTTCAGGCCATTGAGTGCATTGATCTATTTCGGACAGTATAAACTTGTATCCCCTACTACAAAGTTCACTGGGACCAATTATATCAACATTTATTATTTGGAAAGGCTCATTAGTTCGTGTTACAGGAGTTATGGGAATTTAATCACATGGGGTTTTTTTTAGCTTGTAACTAGCATGAAACACAAGTGTCGCAAAAATATTGCACATCCTTTTTCATGATGGGCCAGAATAATGATTATCTTAACAGTTCTAAAGTTTTCTTTTTGCGCAGGTGCCCTTCCCATTCACTGGAATGTGCAAGTTCTAACATTTGCTCTCGGCGCTCACGAGGAATGACTAACTAGCAGACGGGTTAGTCTAAAATCTTATCTTTATGATACAGGAACTTATTCTCAATCATAAAATCATTCGAAAAATGTTGGCATCCTGCCAATATTTATATAAGCCTTCATCATTTTCTTGTTCAAATTGAAATTTATTTGAATTCGAAACTAAATAATTGTTGACATTACATTGTCCATATCAGCACTAGTTAAATCATTTACAGAACCGATAGCACTGTGCATAGGTATCGTACTATCTTGACTAGAATTAAGGCTTATATTAATTACAGTATTCTCAACAAGACTGACAGAATTGTTTTCATGAGACAACTGGATTTCATCAACACTAAGATTATTTACATAACTTTCAAAATTATATTTATTTGCAATCAAATCATTAAAAGCAGTCAAACTTAATAAAATACCATGCACCAAATTATCTACCATTACACATATGATTGTAACAGGTGTATATACAACTTCAGACTCAGAACTTATAATTACTAGATTCATATTTATTCATGGTGCAGTGACATTATACTCAAAAGTAGATATTAAAATAGCATTTCCACACGGAGCTATAGCTTTCAGGTATACGGGTTTTAATTATTGACAATTGGGTTGCAGTATCTACAACAGCAGTTAATGTTTTATTATCGTATTCTACTTGAATAGTGATTAAAGAATGAAAACAAGTTATATTTTTATCAGGTATTTTCGGTATACCGCATAAAATATCTGTTGATATATCAGCTGTCAGCGAATGATTTTCGTTTTTATTACTCTGTTCATTTATTTCCGAGTTCTTTTTCTCAAAAGTACATAATAATGTATTATGATTCCTACTATTATATATTTACCAATTAAATTTTTTTTACAATCCTTAGCTTAGTGCTTTCTGCCAAAACAAATAAGGCATCTACCAAGACTTTAATTTTTCTTTCTTCACAGAAATATTCGTATCGAAATACTCCGATGACTCATGCTTTCCCGAATTGCAAAATAAGCAATTTTTACAGACAACTGCAGCAGAGGAGGGAACGATTAACCTTTGCTCGGTTTCTTGGTACGTGGGTGGATAACGATTTAAATCTTTCCGGAATGATTTAGAATGACTGTAATTACATTTTTGATCATAGGCTGGTGATCTATCATTACAATTAAACATATTAGCTCTTTCACAAGACTGTATTTTATTTCTGAGGAAATTCAAAAATTTATTGACATAAAAATATGATTTGTTATCTTCATTACTACTGTATTCTAATACAAAATGATTTGGAATAACTCTGAATAATACTGAGATTAACATATTATTATATGATCCTGGTTTTACATTTAAAGAACATAAACTTTTAATTTGTATTTCAGTGGTATCAATTAGCTTTCTTATTCTAAAAATATCATTAGATCGTGAAACTGGGGAAAAGATTAAGAAGTTTTTGCATATCTGTATTAATAATGATGTCATGTCTTCCAAACCTAGTACTTAAAATACCTGTAACAGACTCATAATCTGTATCTAAAATTGAAAAACCTTCTATAGAACTTGCGGCTACTCCACCTACGTATGTTTTTAAAAAATTAACTTTTTCCACTTTTAGAAGTGAACTATTATCGTAAATTGCGACCTTAAACGTGTTCCAGAAAGCTAATCCATTGACTAACGTCACCGTAAAATTTAGGAATTTCTAATTTTGGAACTATTACTCGCTGGTTTTCGTTCTTTCCCGAAACTTTTGTTGTTTTAAGATCTGTATTGGTTTTAATATTTTCCTGCATATTTTTTTAAAAATCTGTTTATTTTAAATTTCAATAAAGTTATTCTATCTTTATACGTCACGGTGTTTTCGATTTCAGTTTGTAATTTGGCTCACCATCAAGTAAATTTTCAGTTTCTTCATTTAGCTCGTAAATCTCTTTTCTGTGATTAAAGTTTAAGAATCTTCGAGTACATTTAAGTTATCTACAATTTTCATATCATCTTCGGATTTGTTTATGGTATTTGTTAGAGAAGTTCTCAAGTAACCTATTTTCTCAGTTAAAACTTTTATTTTCTCCATATTCAAATAACAAAAAATGCCTACCTTGAGCTGTCTTCGTATACTTTTGCGATATACAGATATCCAAACGAGAAATTCCCTTTTTTGACACACGAAAGTTTTTGTTTGCTTATTTGCTCGTAACGACACCATTCCACTTCTCGATTTCAAATTGTAAGAGAGGATTCTGTTATGGTGTCATTTAATTATGAGCATTTATTTCTTAATCATTTTTTTATTTCAGGACCTTACAAATATGAAACACACACAAAACACATAAAGAAACAAAGAATAGATTTTAGTTTTTCAGCGAGCTTAACGCTCATAAACACGTGTTGCGCCTTTGGGTGTTTTGTTTTTCCTGCTACAGGCGCTAACGAACTCTACATAACTAGAGGGCCTCAGTGCCTCACAAACGGACTTCTTAATTAGAAACTCGGTTTTAGTGACAAAGACATCATATACGTGAGATGACGCTTCACTCTCCAAATTTCCACCACACTCCACGGGAGAAATTAGAACTTGTAAGTGCATCAGCTCCGCTACATAAAGAACTTTAGTGGTTTCAAGACTCGAACCTATGATTCCACGGAAACAATGCCACAGTCGCGAGTTTGCCAAAATAATCATTGCGCTACCTCGGCCTCTTTAAGTACGAGTTTCGTCTCCAAAAACTCTAGTGTTACTTCGAAGTAAGATGTTAGTAATTAATCATTCAACGTTAATCTAAATTGGAAAGTTTTCCAACAGTATTAAAAAATGTTTTTCGTAGTATACTAATCAAATGCAAATGTATATAAACTTGTTTCAATTTTAATAAAATACCACACATCTGATATTCTTTAATAAAATAATCATTCTTTTTCGTTCCAGATATTCATGTTATTTACTAGTAGAAAGAAACAGTTAGCCAGCTTGGTTGTAAATATTAATCGCTGTCACTGTTCGTGAACACTTTGAAGAGAAGTTGAAATAAGTCTGAATTAGAATCTATTTTTCATGTGAGAAAAGACTTTATTTCTGAAATACGTTCTATGGAATATGTGGTAATATATCTTCATACAGAATTGATAAGTTTGAGCTTAAACTTATAAATAAAAATGATTCAGTTACCTTTAACTTTTAAATTTTAAGGGTACCAGGACTTACTAGAAATGGTATAATACTGTATTTTTAAGGTTCCTTGTATCAGTCACAAGCATCTTAGGCAATTAATAGTTATATTTCAATCATTCTATTGAACCATAAAAATGATTTTCAGTCAACAAATTTATCCCCTCTTAATAGAAATTAGACATACTTTCTTAGACATATTTCCAAGTAAGTACCATTTAAAAAAGTAGGACAATTTTGAGGAATAAAAATAATTTTTGAATCAAAACTTTTGTCCCGTCTTAGTAGAAAATTCACATAATTTTCAGACAGAGTTTCAAGAAGGTACCTTTATGCAACATGGTACCAATTTTTGTGTGTTTCAAAGAAGGATACTTATCCTTACAGTTAACCCAAAATATTTTTCTCTATGTAACACTTAAATTTTAAGAAATAATTTTTAACGTGGAAAAAAAAAAGGCAAAAAATTTAAATTTTTAATACTAAAAAAATTCTACAATTTTTTTCAAAGAAAAGATACGGAAATATTACAAAATTTGGTTCATAATTTTTGTGTCTCATTTTATATATGAGGAAAAATATTTTTTTTGTATTTAAAGAACATTTTTAAAAAAAATGGTACCTAAAAACAAATCATATCCATATTCAACAAAGACAAAAGACAACATTTTTACTAAGAAATTATTTTTATAGTTCTGTTAAATTATTAGATTAATATGATTACGAAGCACATTGAAAAATCGTTACTAGATACAGAAAAATCTAAGATCTATTTCTAATTTTAGGATATATTTGTTACAAATACAAGTAGTCATAAATTTGATATTTTTCTAGTACTTTTGTGTCCTGGCTTTCTTAAATAGTAATCTGATCTAAATATCTTTCTACGATCATTTAGTAAAATTCAAGTCCTTGATAGAGAAATAGGAGAGAGAATAAAATTAAGACATTTCATAAAATGTATATTTTCTCGAACAAAGTTCATAAATTTATATTGCGATATCCCGAAAGGGGGGAGAGGTCTTGAACAGTACGAGTGCACAAGAGGCAGCTCCTGTGATTGATTTTGCAAAGTCAAAATGGCTCTAATTTCTTTAATTTTTAATGTTTGTTTCTAAACTGGATAAACATTGCGGCCTTACAAAATTATATTGATCGCATCGAAGTAATTATTGAAATCAATATTTTTCATCAAGTTTTATCATTACGGATAGGAATTATAAATTTTACATTATTAATTCTTAAAAAAAAATATTTGAATTATTTGCAAATTATGCTGATGTTTTGAAAATTGCAGCTTACAAAATAATTATATTTACTCTACATTTGAATAATGTGCACAGTGAGGAAATTTGGAGAGGAGGATGCGAGTTGTTGTTCCTGCCTCTTATTCATAGTTCAGGTCTACGAGGTCCGTCAATATTAGTTCTTGTGTTGTCTCTTTGTTGCTATGTATGGGGAGTGGCCGAATGATCAAAATAACGAACTTATAGTCTTTCTTGTGTCCATAGAGTAGTGAAATTGAATCTTGTTGTCAATAAAGGCTCACTGTCCAGTTTGGTTGAAGCCCTTTACATCTGCCACAGCATCAAGTTCATGTGGGTGTGATGTGGAAGTGTGTAAAAGGTGATACCAGCTCATCACTTGACTGGAATTCAAAATTACGAGGTCTGCAACCTATCTCCCTCATGTTGCATCTAAGTGTGACGTTAGCGAGCAATTAAACAACATGTCTATGTGCTACGTTGTTTAACAATTGGTTAATCTCAAAATCTTATTCTTACCACGGAATTGACTGACAGGAGACGTATGTTTCATTAATGATGTTAATTTTGCCTTTTGTTTCTCAAAACAACTTACATTCTAAGCATTCAGATATATTCTGTCCTTTGATTCATCAATTTTAAACAAGACACAGTTATTGGAATACATAATATGTGTACAATAGTTAATATTAATTACAAGATTCCCTCTAAAACACGTAAGAAATATTCGACGTTAAATAAAATCAAACTAATTTTGACAAAAACCGGTGGATTGATAAAAATAAACTTTATTTCTTTAATATAATTTTATTTTACAAGCAGTGATTTTCTTAATATAAATATGTTAGAAGTAAAATTAATGTAAAAGGCATACTCTCTAGAGCAACTACAAAAGAAATTAAAATACTACCATAAAATAAAATGAATGACGTTCCATAATAAGATTCTTTTTCAAATGTATCTCATTTAAATTGACCTTATCATACTGACTTTAATAGCATCAACGTATAAAGTTTTTATATTTTTAAGCAGAATCTAATCTTATTACGTGAACAATGCGTAAAGTTTCTGGTGTATAATTCTGTAACTAATCAAAAGCTACGTCAAAGATATTTTTAAATTCTATATATCCTAGAGAATACTGAAGATATACTGAATTATTTATGAGGTGTCAAGATAATTTTTCTTTATTCATTGCAGTTCTCGATTAGGATACATTGTCCAACTCTTTTTAGAACAAGAATTAATGAGTTTTTTGTATTGTCATTGAAAGGTTTGTTACCTTTTTTTAAAAAAAACAGAATGTGTTTTTTTGTAACTTCTTGAACAAGAATTAGAGTTGTACTTAGTATATTAAATCTCTTATATACAAATATTTAGCTTTGAACAACTGAATTTTACTCAGCAGTTTGTCATTATTTTTTTCAAATACTCTAATGGAAGCAATGGGCTTCCATTAGTATATTTTATTATACATTAGTATTCTTTAAACATTATTATCCATTAGGTTGATTATGTTAGTCAAACAAAATCCGTATTATAAAGTAATTTTTAAATGTATAATATAGAAAAGGTACACAATGCTTAAACATGCTTCTTACATTTATCGAGGTTTGTTTTTCTTTCTATCTTATTAAATTTTAAACATTAGTGCGTTCAAGAGTCTTGTCGACTTTATGGCCAAGGTAACCAAGTGGTGATGGTCTCGAACTGGAGGTCGTCGTTATTTCCTTGAATTGTGGGTTCAAACCCTGATGCAACGAAGGACCCACCGTGTAGTGGGGCTAATGCACGTTAAATCGACTTAAGGTCTCAAGTAATACAGGTGTCATGGTGGGGAAGTTAGAGAGGGAGGTGCAGTTCAGTTATTGTTCTCTCCTACATTTAAATTGACCTAATCATACTGACTTTAATAGCATTAACGTATAAAGGTTTCATATTTTTAAGCAGAATCTAATCTTATTACGTGAACAATGCGTAACGTTTCTGGTGTATAATTCTGTAACTAATCAAAAGCTACGTCAAAGATATTTTTAAATTCTATATTTTCTAGAGAATACTAAAGATATACTGAATTATTTATGAGCTGTCAAGAATACTGAATTATTGATGTTCAAACCCACGAAGTTTGTTACATATAGCTCTCGTGTTGCTTGTAAGTCAAACGTTAATGAACAATCAGTTTTCACATATGTTGGTTTAGAAATTATTAAAGAATCGGACACTATTTGAATATATTACCATCTTAACCTGTTGAAATCACTCTAGTTCTTTCTTAACATTTTTTTATTTATATATTTTTTGTCCCAGAGACAGATTATTATTATATAGTGTTTCTCTTTTTGTTTTGATCAATAATTTAAGTTTCTCTTCTATGAATTGCATTATTTCATATGTCGAAGGAAAATTGTACTATTGTTGTGGACATGATTAACCGAATAACCAGCGAAATTAACGTAGAACAACCATTAATAATTATGGACAAAAATTTGTAGTTTACCATTACACTCACTCCTTCCCCTACATGACATATCGCCCTTAATTTTTCTAACAAATGATTTTACTAAAACATGGGCATTCCGGTCCAATGGCTCTTCAATATTCTATGAAACTGGAATTTGTATTCATCCCGAACTAATGCGATCAAATTAAATTGAATTCCTTGAATGCATCAAAGACAGCTTTCCGAATTACCTTATTTGATTCGGTGGATGGGACAACTTAATAGTATCTTTGATGCCTTTAAAATACTCGACTTTAAATCTGATGCATGTTAGATCTATCGAGGCTTCAAGTCCCCGAACGTGTGGTTTGGAAGTTTCGAGTGGAAAGTACAGTCACTTGGCCGAAGTTGAAAAATATATGATATGTCATCTTTTAGCTACATATTTCTTCTGATTACGATGTTGATAAGCATTCTATAAAAATAAAAACAGATCAAAATCTTTTAAAAATGATCAATGTCAAAATACTTAGTACGTCTGTGGAGCAATCCCTCACGGGCCCATTACAGAAATAATCAGGAATGAATACTTATCTAAACATTATTAAAGATGGGTTCGAATCTGATTTAATATTCAACCGATCTCAGCGAACGCACTGGACTATATATTTTAGTTCAGTCTCTTTCTTATCTCTCTGTCTCCTAAAACTAAACATAACCTTAAACTCATCACAACTTATAAAGATCTGCCTTATTAATCTTATTCAATTCATTATTTCTATTCTAATTTTCATAAGTTCACAGTTCATTCATAAGAAGAAATTCTCTAATTAAATCATATCATATGAAAAGCCTCATGCCTTTGGCTTTAGGCAGAGGAGAGAAAGAACACGCTATAACCCATCCCCATAAAAAAAAAACGTGATTTATTTCAAGATCCGAACGACCAAACGTAAAATTACTTTAAGGTTTTGAACTATAGGTAAAAGCTTAACCAATTGCTTAAGCTATCTTACTTTCATTATAAAACTCCATATGATATATATCATTTAAATGCAATACATCAAAGACAGTTAACTGTTTAGTCAAATCAAAAGATTTTTGTTTACATCGTCATAATACGATGAATCACTGTACATTTTAGTTACTAATAAGAAGTTACCGAAAGATTTCTGGATAAAATTTATTTTGCATATTAACTGATTCTTATGCGTATAATTTTAATAATTACAGCTATTAATACTGACATGTTTGTTTTCAGAATGCCGTAGATTTAAGAAATCCACTGTATGGAGATGATCGAGTTCAAACTTTTGAGTTCTTCCAAAAGTTAGTTAACTCTCGAAGGAATATATAATTCTGAGTTATGACTCTTCGGAGAATTCCTAAGAGTAATAAATAAAAATTAAATATGTCTGTGTTATTTTTACTAATAATTAACACAAGGCGATATCCCAAGATCATAATTAAATCTTTATGATATTGCGGAGTATTTCAGTTTACAGCTTCCTGAAACTTAAGCATTATTAGCTCTGTAATTTACATTATTATGTATATAAGGATCTATTAAAATGCATAGTAAATTTTATGTAGGTATCTATATAGGCTATTTTTCGTATGTTATAATTAAAGATTTACGATACTGTCTCGCACATATATAAACAAAGTTCAATAGACAATTTTACATTAAGTATTCAAGTCTCTTACATATTTATTTAGCATCAAAAAATTGTTTTACAGGGGTAGAAGGTAATGTATTCAAAACCACTCAACTCGCTTTTATTTTCTTAAATCATCTAGAATTTATGTTTCGGACGATCATTTAGAACCAGGGGAATATGATGTACAAGATTCTAATAATATTCGTTTTAAGAAATTAGAGCGCATATGTTTCCATTTCTGAATATATATTTGTATGTTAGTGAAAATATCAAATGTAGGAAAGATATTTTAATATTCAAAATCAATAACGTAACCTTCATGTAAAAAATCTTGTCCTATCTTGTATTGGAAATAAAATTTTAGTTTGAGTAACGGATTCTAAAATTTCTGGATTTAAAAACATAATACAATCCTATAATTAGACAAGAATTAGCTTCTTTTGTTAATTAATTGTATTATAGTATTTTTTATATTTCTTAAAAGCTTAGAAATAAGGGAATTTCAATTTATATACTCCCGATTAAAAAACTGCGTATCAGGTCTATCGATAAAGACGAAATATACAATTAAAATTCAATGGAGGAAATGACTCCATTTGAATGACTTGGAGGAAATGACTTGGCATTGAAATCATTTTAAATATGGTTCTGTAGATTCCTGCTTCAAACATCATACGTACAACTATACTTTTTATAGTTGGATTATATATCTTACTGTCAGAAATGTTCTCCCTCGGGTGTGGTGTGGATGATAGAAGAGTGAAGCGCCGACTCAGGTGTCATTCTCGACACTAGACCGAAGTTCAAAATTTTAAGGTCTTTCGCCAGTAGCCCTCGTGTTGCTTCAAGTGCGACGATAATTAAAAAAAAAAAACAATCAATCTGTTAAAAATCTTAATTTTAAATTCGTTTCAAAGCAAAATAATATTATATATATATATATATATATATATACATATATATATGACATTAAATATTCTTAATAAATCGTAAATAGATTATTTTTATTTAGCATATAAAATTTAATTAACAAAAATAATATTGTTGAGAGAAAATAAATATTTAATTTCTCAAATAATTATAAGGTCATTCCAATTAGTTTTTCGAAAATGATGAAAACTAAATAATTTGAATTGAACACTGTACTCTATATAGTTACACATCGAATAATATTTCAGTTTTATCATTTGTAATGAACGTTGCTGATATTCTGTAATGCATCATGAGGGATGAATCAGGCAATTAATTTAAGATTTAATTTGGAAATTATTCGAATTGATTTAATGTTGCGGGATGTTGGCTGTTAATACAGACCATTAGTACAAATCTTTAGGCAAATCATTATGCATTACTGTTTTGTTCAAGGAAACGTAAGAAAGATTTTATGATGAAACAAATTTCTAAAATTCAATATTACACATACATATAACAAATAAATCATGAAATCGTATTAGATTAAAGTATAACGTAAGCACTTCAACTGTATCAATATATATCAACGAATGACTCAAAGGGTATTACTACAAACAACACTAGTAATACCAGCTTGTCTCAATTTATGTTTCAAAAAATCTTGAAAATCAAAATGCTCATATAAAATAAATACATAAAAAGAAGGGGATATATATATATATATAGTAAAATTTTTAAAAAGCACAAGTAATTGGAGAATCGATAAGAGATGTCAAAGCCTATATTTAAATATAAAGAAAGAATATGAAACAATAGTTAATAAAACATTCAAAACAAAATAAGAATAAATGGTGAAACAAAATTGAAAAAGAAAACAAAACAAAAACAATAGATGCTATATGCATATATATATATATGTGTGTGTGCGTTTCAGTGAATGCGTACGTGCGAGTGTGTGTAACATAAACGAAAATAAATAATCATAAAATGTCATCTAAAACATTTTGTAACTATTAATAATATTAGCTTAAAAATATTTATAATAATTATACCACTAATGTCCAGCAAATTCAAAAATAATGACATATAAATAACATATCACAGACATGACATCCTAGTTCTAAATTGAGGAAAAAGTTAAATATTAAGAAAATTCAAGAACAATGAATTTTTCATATCTTCGAAAAACATCAAAAAATAACTGTACTAAAAATATTATAATAACAAACGTACCTAACTGCTAAAAATTCAAACATAACAATCTCCTTAAGACTTGTCATCGACACACTCATATATATATATATATACTCTTCAATTGAATATTTAAGCATTTTGTACTGACATAATAATTTAAGTTCTGAAACTTAAGCCACATTTGCCTTTTGTGTAAATTAAGCTGTATCTATCTTCGATATGAAATCTGAAGGAATAAATTACTGTAATACAAGTTATATCTAATACAGGAAGAATTTCTTCTTTTAAGAAAAAAATATATTCAACATGGAATGGTTTTCTAAATAAAAAGTAATTGGATACTGACGAAACCTTTTAGTTTATTCATATGATATTTAGTTTCTTTTTTTTTTCAAAGTATGTAAGGAAATTATAAAATTTGCCTCAAAGTATGATTGGTATGAAATTGATTTTAAAAGCGTATTTGTAAACCTTATATATATTAATTATATTGTGAACTTAAAGACGTATTACAATTCAAACAATCAAAATATACGTTTTCACAAATTATTTTGAAGACATTTTATTTCCCTCTTTTTTTGTTCAGCACATGAATCGTGAGCTTTTAAAGCGTAATCTATTTTCATTACTTAAAATACTCGTTAATTTCCATCAGCGTGCAGTTGATAAGTATTATTAAGCATAATTATTTCAATTTACCTTCATTGGCTGTTTAATCAAAGTTTACTGCATGTATAATTGCATTTACTTCTCTCTACAGTAAGCCTTTTTGTTGTAGATAGAAAGAGAATAATTAGCAACCCTAACTTTTAACTGTTTAAAATTTCCTTCCATTAAAAGCATACTAAAAGATCTATTGATTGAGTAAGAGATATTCGCTAATTGCGTCAATTAAGCTAAATATACGCCTTTTGAAGACTGTCCAATTAGATTTAATGTCCAGGACTTTTTCGACTGTTAGGCAACGTAATAGATGTTATTTTATCTATCTAATATTAGAAAATAAATGAATTTTTAAAGTTTTAGCCTCAATTTTTTTTCACATACTTGTATGTGTACAAATAATTAATTGATCTTAATTTAGGTTTTCAAAAGAAAATCGAGATTTAAATAAACCATGTGTTAAGTGAAGTATATGAAATATTTTAATCACATAAATATAAACAAAAACCAACGCATAGACTAAAATAAGTGCGAATTATGATACAAAATGTAGTATAATACAAAAAGATTTAGTCAATATAATTCAAAATATGTTTTGATGAAACTGGTTTCCAGAAGCAAATGAAATCGTTAGGAACAGTTATTTAAGAAACAAAAAAAAATATTTGAATTAAAGTAAAACTGTTCTTTGAATGTTACCTTTGAGATGATTTTGTGTTCTCCTTGCAAGCTTTAAAAGATTTTTCGTGCCATTAAATTTAAATTACCTCGAATTCAGCATGTACAAGGGAACTATTTTTACTCACTTCTCCTTTAAGGTGACCCAGAGGAGAGATTTTGTTACAATGTTTCTAATTAGATGACATAGTTTTGTTAATATGTGAGAAGCATGTCTGGCCTTTCCTTTTTATAAGACAGACTTACAGTTTTCTGTTTTAGTAAAGGTCAACTCAAAAGATTTTAGCATATCACAAGAAAACTTAATTAGTTGCCATGCACTAAGAGCAAATATTGTTAATGAAATCCGGAGATAAACTTTCAAATTCAAAGAAAAAAAATCTGTCTGACACCCTTTTATGGAATGAAATATATATAGAATATATGAGATTGTGATTGCCTTATTGATGTAGCATTGAGGAGCAACATTACGACTAATGACAACGAGCTTCTTAATTTTTAATTTCGGTCAAGTGACGAACACAGCAACTAAACTTGCACCTCCTTGTCCAAACTTCTACACCATGCCATTTGGAGGACTTGGGACTTTGATCACATTTAATGTGTATGAGCCTCTTTATACGGCCGTTAGTGACATCAGAATTTGAACCCACGACTCGATGAAAAAAAGGCTAACACAAATCCTCGGTCATGACCACTAGGTTATGCGGCTGTGATGGTGGGAAAACGAAAAGCCAAAAATATATGGATTTTATCCTATGACCATGGCTCAAAATTATAAATGGTATTGTTTCTAGTATTTGAATAAACCAAGATGGATATAAGGGTAAAAATAATCTATTCCTCACTTAAAATAATTTTTCAAAATTATTGCGTATTTACTACTTAAATTTAACAATATACATACCTTAGTTATTTATTTCAGTTAGTAATGGATGAAAAAGTATAGATAAGAAATCACTAAGAAAATAATAATGGAGATATTCGAATAAAATTCTTCCTACATATTAATTGATCCTTATATACGTACAAAAATGATGTAAATTATTAATGATATTGGTGGATTTCATTATATTCATTATATTCATTTATAACTGTACTATTAATGCTGATATGCTTAGATTCAGGAAGCCGGATATTGAAGTGACATCTAGAACAGAGAAGGTAGTTTTCAATCTGAAATGGCACCTCCTTCCCCTGGAATTCTACAATGATGAGTTTCAAAACGTCAAGAAACGTTGGGTGCAGTGTAAAACTCTAAAATGATGGTAGAGAAGTCTTAAAACAATAAAAAATAAGCTTCTCTATTTCGATTAATCTGCAAAATAATTAAAAATTTACGAGCATGAATAGCTGTAATTTTTAATATTATGTACATAAAGAGGAATTAATATGCAGAAATAGTTTTATGAAGATATATAGGTTAGTTTTCATTAATAATTAAGCATTGATGGTGCTAAGCCATGATAATAATTATAAGAAACTTTGCATGATTTAAGACTTCTTGTTTTTGTAACATATTCTATTAAAAAATGTTGAAACTTGTCATTTTAAGGAAATTATGCAAATATTTACATCGATAACAATCGTCAGATAAAACATGCATAATTTAAAGCATAGCAAAATACAGAAAAAAGAAAACTTCATTTACAAATCAGAGTTTATGACGTAGAAAACCATTAAAAAGGAAAAGTGCGGAAATCGTGATTTCGGAGAAACTTTATTTTCGCTGTCTCAGCTGTGAAATTCAGTTGATCAGATTCGCATGTGTTTTTTTCCCCTATAAAAGTGACTTGAAAATGTCAAAACAACGTTATTAACTGAGATCCATGGTTTGACGTATTATAGGAAGACTTGAATCTTTATTAAAACAAAGAAGTGTAATGGGCACAGTTGAGTGGCAAGGAATGTAATTTCAAGGCTGTTGAATCAATTCCAAGAAACAAGAAAAGTTAGACGTCGATTAGGGAAAGTCATCCATGTATTATTGTAGCAATTAATGACACATATATTCTGTTAACAGCTCGCGGAGACAGAAAAGGCGATGCTATCCTCTGCAAGAAAGTTGCTTTTGCACAAGGTCAAATAATGGAATGCCAAACAATCTGAAATAGTCTTTATTGTGATTATCTCTATCCAAGTAGAATGATAGTATATATTTCGTTGTACTAAAGGCACTGCGATGCCCCAAAAATATACTCCACTGAACATAGAGATTGAATGTAACGTGATCGGTGTAATGTTTATTTGCTAACGGGATTGATAGAATCTTGAGTGTGAAACCCGACGTATTTTGGTATGGAGAAAGAAGCATTTGAAATAACCCCACATTCCTTCTGTAAGTATCATATTACAGATGAGGAGGTTCAATGGAATGGTCTGAATCTGTATAGGTGGACGTATGAAACTAAGTAACATTCAGAATGGAAATTTCATAGTCCACATGTAAGCAGACGAGATATTGAGTACTAATGTTGCGCTTATCGCTACAGCCATGGGTTATTCTTTTCTTTTAATAAATGATAATGCTAGATTTCATACAGCGAAGATTATGAAGTTAACACAAAACACTGTGTGTAGAAGTCAGTATGTCCAGCTTATCTAAATCATCTTGAGCATGTTTGAAACACACGCAGACGATGCGTATTAGCGAGATCTATGCCATCATTTTCTGTTAGAGACTTGGATGTTTCGTTTCTTAAGGAGTGAGACAAAATTCCCTAAAATCTTATCGATAACCTCATCACATAAATGCGAAACAAGTGTGCAGCAGTGTCAGCTGTTCGAGGGAACAACACAGAGAACATTTTGTATCTTTTACAAACAATACATATTTTGATAAATTATCTTGTATCTTTTTTTTTTCCATATCGGGTTTAGTTTCACTATTTTCTGCCCATGCATGGCTCTCACGCATATGTTTCTTAGAATATTTGTAGATATTTCGTTCTGTAATAATTTTATACTACCCATTTAGTATTGAGTCGTAAGAGTAATTTTTAATGCAAAAAGCTTTTTTCCTCTTAATTCATTCTGGACATTTCTATTTAACTACCGATTAAAAACCTGTCACACTATTGGATCTAACCTTTTTCATGCCTCAGTAAAGGTTATATATGCATCATATATTGAGCCAAAAATATTTTCAATCTAAATAAATTAAAATTTTAAGAAATATTTTTATATGAGAAAAAGGACAAAATTAAAAAATTCCAAAAATGCATTGTCCTATCATTTTTGAAGGAACATGTATAGTATTTTTATTAAAAATATTAGTTCATCGTTTTTTGTATATTGTTTAATACATGAAGAATAAAATATTTTGTACATTTAAGGAATCATTTTTAAATGGTTCATAAATGTATTTAAGTTTCAAAATCCATGTCCATATTCAACAATGAAGAAAAAACAAATTCTTCAATAAAAAATTTACTATTATTGTTTAAAAGAATAATTAAATTATCTCTATTAGACAAACAAAACAATATGAGCTCTTCTAATAATTTTAAAACATATATGTTACAAAAACACGGAATTTTAAATTCGGTATTTTATTTTTTCACCACATATCCTGGTATCCTTAACGATATACCCTCTCCTATAAGAAACTAAAAATTACCCTTAAAAATTAGGGCATTACAAAAAAATTGGCATACATTTTATGTCCTACAACTTTTTTTATTATGTAATTATGCAGCCAATTAAGACTTCCATGATACATATGCTATTAATATATAGGTACTATATTTTCGCTCATTCAAACATGTTATGCATATTGATTTTTTTTCAAGCAGGGAATAGTGAAATACTTTAACAATCCTCATTGCTGAGAAAATGAAGTGTCAAAAGGTAAAATAAAAAAAAAGATTTCTATTTATCCTATTTACCAGTTGAATTCTTAAAGTTTAGCGTAAATTATTTCTAAGCTTTCCTGATTTCTTGTAGCAAAAAACAAATACTCTAACTTCTAATAACATTTTATCTACAATTGTATTTCATACATCGTTTTATCTCGTAGTGTCTGAAGACCTTTGGCCTATTTTCAAAAATTGTTTGGAGCACATATCCAAGCAAGGCTCTTGCATAATATATATATATATATAAACTTTCCTCCCTCACACAATTTTGCTTTCAATTTGAATTATATAATTAACAATACTTCTCAAAACCATTTTCTTCTAAAATACAAGAAAAAAGTTTACGGTTACTTTGCTACGTTTTCAATTGATGGCTTTGTCATTAATCAAAAGCTCTACGAACTTTAAAAGCTTTTACATGCACGTATTTAGCTAAGGATCAAAGAAGATATAAATCATTTATTACATGATGGAAGTAACTTTGCATTATTCGTGGGAGATTTCAGGTGGAATGAAATGTAAAAATATTTAAGGGAATTAATATATAACTATTAGGTAACATTTTTAAGACTATACTATTTCAATTATTTAAAAGTTTGTAACAGTTTAACATAAGACAATTCTAGTCTAAAAGATTGTTCTAGATAGCTTTTTTTTATCCAAGTACCAAAAAGGAAAAGTTGGATTATTTAATAAATATTTTCCTAATTAACGTAATTTATTTAACGTCGAAAGGAGAAATTGAAGATTGCAAAACTTTATTTCACTAAAATAAACTCCAGAAATGTTTTATTTCACCAGTTTCATTCATAAACGAAATTAAAAAATTCCTTGAATAAATGAAAAATAAGTTTAAATCTTTTTTTAAGATTGATATGTTTTAATCTCGGGTTGCAGATAAATAGTACAATTTTCTTTAAGCATTTTTTTTGAATTATTAAGTTAAATTATGAATGTTGGGTGATTTATTTCTTACTTAATTTTCAGTGAAATTTAATTAAAAATTGAATTGTAAAAAAAATTCACTTTTTTATAACTTGCAAAACCATCGATAACACTTTTTTAAATTGTTGATTTAAGTCTTATATATATTTAATATATATTTTAAGAACAAAATGGCTTATGAATCTGAGGAATAATTTAAGAGTTTAGCTTCGTTATCGAAAAAGATTGGCATTCTTAATTGTTTGATCCTTTCATGTGTATGATCCCCATTAATTTTTATTAATCATTCAACACTGAAGAATAAAAAGAAAAAAATTATTAAGCTGTGATTTGAGATTTTTTTGATTACTAATTATCTTAATTACAACTTCTCCATATGATTAAGGCAACTTTATATATTTTCTGAAATTTATAAGCTTCAAGAATGATGACTTGGTTTTTAGGTTTACAAATTTACAAAATTTCTTATTACCGAAAATTCGGTAAAACTTTCAAACAAAAACCTGAATATATGTAAATTTTCAAGAATTCTTTATATCTTAAATATAATAAATAAAAAAAAAACCATTGTAACAATACATTTCACACATTACTTGAGCACTGTAACAAAAATGTAAGAAAGTAAATTATAACCTAAGCATAAACAGTATAAATGAAATCCAGTTATCTTATAATAAGCTATAGAATGTGTTTATACTTGTATAATTTTTTCATAGTACATATATTTTAACAAAAAAAAAAGGTATGTATTTCCCCATCAAATCATACATAATTAAATAAGTGACCAAATTGTTAACAGGTTTTTTTAAAAAAATATCACATACGAAATATAATTTATTAAGGCTTTGGACTTATAATTTTGATTTAATTTCTGTTCAAACTAGTCTCATCGGTGGTAAAAAAGTTAGTCATAAGAAACTAAATTTTAAAATAGCTTTATGTGAAAAGTAAATTTAGAACGTATTTTATGTTATAAAAGTACGCGATCTCCTTGACATTCGAGAGAATTTCGTTCCGACAAACAGGTCACAAATCAAACCGATCGAAAGTTAATTTATATTTTTTAATACTATTTTAACTCTATTAGATCGTAAAAAATGAACATAAAATAGAAATTTTCAGTTTATAGTATAAACAATTATTACGCGTTTTGGGAAAATTACATTATATGTTTTCTATAGCACGTTCTCTAAATAAAAAAATAGAATATGAAATAATATAATGCGTGAATGCTAAACAATAAAAAAAAAATTCTCATACATATGCATACTATCGATAGCCAGTTTTCCAATTTTATTACCAGTGATTCGTTAAGTGTTTCAGTCGAAAAACTTGTATACTTACAGGGAATTATTTAAGCTGGGAATATAAGTATTGATACATTTTATTTGATACCTGTATGCGTGGACAAGGCATGCAAAAATACATTGTGTTCTGAATATAAATAATATAGATAAAATTTAACAATTTTTCTCTCTGCTTGTAAGAGCTACTCATACATGAATAATAAAATACGCGATCCCTTTGGCAACATGATTTAAGAAACGAAACCGATAACTGATCACTTTGCCAACTGCATAACAAACGAAACTGATCAATTCTTTAGTCCTATAATTGTGATCTAATTTATTAACAAAATAATTCCATCGAAAGAAAGGCTCATTTTTTCAATTTCCCCTTTTGTCATAGAGCTAGTATTTATTATTGTTCGAGAGCAATTTGAATATATTCCTTTCTTATATATTCCTGTTGCAAGTACTGCATTTTTTTCTATTATGTTACATTTCTTTTTTTTTTCGTTCAACAAGTAAAGTTTTCTTTTATAGATAACGTAATTATTGTGGTCGAAGGGAAGTTTGTTTATGCTATATACATAATTAACCTAATTACCTTTAAATATTGTAGAATTGTGCGTGATAACATTTACAAGCTAATAACCAGGTTTAATGGAATTGCAATCTATCGTCGTACATAAATAACTTAAAGCTTAAAATTTTTGTTATATTAATTTTTAATTACAACTTTGAATCAGATCCATTTGAAATATCTGAAAGATTTTAGAAAGTCTAATTAGTAAATTTTGAATAGTCATTTCATCTTGCATTACTTCTAGTATACATTTGCTTCTTTAGATTTTTTTTTATCTAGATCCCTCCTAGCGTTTTAATAATGAATAATCGAATCACGAACGTTTGCCTTAAACCCTTTCTCAAGGCCAAAAATTGAATTTTAAACAGCCTTTCATTTCTATATTACTTTTAATACACGTTTGTTTCTTAAGATTTTCTTATCTAAATACCTCCTCGTATTTTCATAATGAATGATTTAACATTTTAGTTGTATTGATTTTTAAGCTACACCTTTTGAATCAAAACCATTTGCAATACTTAAAATATTTCATGAAATCTAATTATTGAATTTTTTGAGGATACTTTGCTTTTTGGATTGTTTTTAATTGCATTCAGTTCTTTAAATGTTTCCGATCAAGCAAACAGAATTTTAATTTATTTTAATATGGAAAATTATTTATTTTTAATCCGTTTTTTTTACGATATTCCTTTGAAAGGTACCAGATGAACATGAAAATAAAGTGAAACAAATGTTCAGCAATCAACAAAAATATCAGAATGATAAATTTTTAATAAAGATCTTTTCTGTCACTCCCTATATAATATTGGCGAGCAAACTTGGACGTTTTTAATCCAAACTCAATCTATAAGTTCTTTTATAATATTACGCTTCTTAATTTGCAAAGTCACTTTCTAAAAAAGGCTGTTTTAAGAAATTTATTAATTTGGATAACCATTTATTAAAACATCTGTCTTAAAGACTTATTAATTCACATAGTCTGACTTTAAATTTGCTAGAATATGTTATTTACAATATGTTTGTATAAAATAAATTTTCAATCAATTAACGTTTGCTTGCTTGAAAGTAACACTGAATAGGAAAAAGTGAAAAATAGCTAATATTAAATGATCTTTCTTACAAAATTTATTTCAATTACTTTTCACTGAATCATACTTTGCGCTACTCTGCTGCAAAAGTGTAAATCTTAAATTTACTTACTCTAATTATGATGTAACAGATACAAAGGAAAATAAATTAAGAGTGTATGTAGATTTAACTTAAGCTTCAAACAAGAATTATTATTGTTACATTGCAGAGATCGGAAACAAAATTTAAAGCCAAAATAATGTAGCGTTTTAATAAGTGTTTATGAAATTTCTTAAAATTTCGCATTTATTTATAAAATATTTTTATTAAATTAAAATGCTTCAATATCGCATCTTAATTAAATTATTTCAAATACTCATATCTCTTAATTTATGTTTTATTCCAAACCTACAGTACAGCATACGTTGATTATTAGAATCAACATTATTTCTAAAATTTTGAGTATACTTTTCCTAATACTAGTGATATTGATTGATAAGATTTATCGTTTTGTATTGAAGATATAATAAGGTATGTTATCATATATCACGTATTGTGTATGAAAATAGCATTCATTCAAATAGAAGAAAATCAGAAATGCAGTTAGTTCATATGTTTACAAAAAATAATAGGCAATGGATAACTGAAGAGATACAGATTGCATCAAAAATTTATCACTGTAGTATAGAATACAGTGAAAAGTAACAACTGTCGAATAATCCCACATACATCATTGCCAGCTAGATTCGAGCATCCAGAAAACGACCATGGAGAATTCTGGTTAGTTACATTGCGAGAACTATCAATATATTAATTCGAGATGTCTTCTACTTATTCAGGATGAAATCAGAAGGTACCTGTCGTCTATAGTGGGAAGGAGATCCGGACAGGTCTAGAAGGGAAATTAAGTTTGAAAAATGGCGGGGGACAGTAGTCGGATAACAAAAGCTAAATAATTCTTACCCTCTTTCACTGTGTTTTTCTGAAGGCTGAATATGTATGAATACCAGCACAAGTGCGCATGCACTAGCAATTTGCATATCTTCGCATTTGAAAATACGGTGTTCCAACGTGCCGCCTCATGGCTGAGTGGGAAGGCTACAAGTGGTTCAAAGCGGATCACCAAAATATACCAGAAGAATGTTGAACACTTTGACAAAAATGAAAGGGATAAAATATCTCTCTTTATATTCCATACATTAAATTCTATGAATGTCTGTAAACGTTTTCCTATTACAGTATACTGAGTGACATTTATATAAAACTGGAATAATTCGCGATTTTCCTTTGAATCAACATTTCGGGATTTTAACTGATATTGTTTGAATTAAAATTTTAAATACCCCGAGTGAAACGTGATTTATTTATATTAAATTATTGAAGTTAAGTGAATAGAGATTTGATGAAATGCGTTTATAAGGGAGGAAGAATTGAATTTAAATTAGTTATATATAGAGAGTAAGTTAAAGAGCTATAAATAAAGAAATAGTGAATGTATGTATTGAGAAGTGTAATGAGTGATCAGATCAAAGTCAAGAAGGGACTGGGCAGTAAATTGAACTTGCGCCTCTAAATAATCTGTGGATTTGCGCCAGATTGGTTTGGGAAGATAAGAACTAAGCTGTGATATTAAACATATTCAGAAAGGTGTATTATTCTTTAAACAAATAGAGTAGGTTATTGAGTGACATTTATATATTCATAATACTAAATAAAATAACTTAGTTATCATCATTGTATTATTTTCTATTCATTTGACTATTGATTAGGGAATCTTACATACTTAGAAAAGAAGGATGAGTATTATCGAATATTACATCATTTCAATTTAAATTATTCTATGATGGATATGAAATATAAGAATTCTGTAATGAGGAGCTGCTCTTCACTTTCCTTCCGAAAATAACTTTATCTGCCGGAATCCAAGCAAAATAAATGAACATGCTGAAGCACAAAATCGACAAACTCTACAATAAAACACATTAAGAGATGTCTTAATAATAATATATCTTCTGAAGCAAAGCAGACATTTATGAACAAGGCATAATAGGATGTAACATAGCCATTTGGGCGACCTCTGCCCATAAAATCGGAGACCAATTGACTCCATTGTTGTTGATTATTAATTTTATCTCACTCGCATGCCACTACCCAGGACTCTTTAAGTAGATTTTGCCGGATATACGGGGTAGTGAAAAATGAAGGAGATCAAAGGAAATTGAATTCCTATCTAGGATGCATCGTAAGAGTTTCTGGATAACGTCATTTGAAATATTTGGAATTCCATAAAACACGAATATATAAGAGTTGATAGAATATATAAGTAGAAACTGCATATTATATATTAGAGTATCAAAATCTCGCAAATTACATCATTAATATACAGCCGCATTATTCTAATAGTCATGGTGACTCGCGACTGACGTTATTTTCGTCAAGTCGTAAGTTCGAGTCCTGATGCCTCTAAGGATCTACCGAGTAGCAAGATTAATGCACTTCAAATCTGATCGACGTCCAAAGCCCTACCTTTGGAGAGGGAGTTGACAGAGGTTCAACATTACGAGGTCAGTCGCTAATAGCCCTCGTGTTGCATCTAAGTATGACGTTATAATAAAACAAGCAATCTATAAGTTAATTAAATCATCAACGAAAATACAGGTTAATTTACTTAAAAGACAGATGTATTTCCCAAAATGAAGTTGAGAATTTCATTTTAACTTTTGCTCTTCAACTGACATTCTAGCAGATTTTTTTATAATAGTAGTTCGAATACTCCTATGTTACTTATTCTTCTTCCAGGCCAAGAACAAGATCGTTTGCAGGGTTTATTTATCAAAATGTTTATTCCTGAGGTATACTAAATTTTTACGCATTCATCTTAGTTTCTGTACACTATGAGAGTTAGTAGCCTTATTCGCCTAGTAGTGTGGGTCGCGGACTAGCGACTGGCCTTGTTTTTTAGTCGAATCATCCGTTTAAATCCTGATGCTACATCTGTTCAAAATCATGTAAGAATTTTGTGGAGGAAATGAATAAAATATTCTGCTTATTTTCTTTTTTCGATATCAATGTTTAATGTATCAATGTTCAATTATAAATTATGTTTCAAACAGAAAAGTAGCATTCTTTCTTAAATTAGGATAGATTAATAGTATTCTAACGCAACGGAGTCCCAGACATCAGTCTCAGAAACTGTTTGATTCTAGCAATATATTAACTATTTTTTTATTTTTCTTATGTGGAATAAGTGTAGATGTTAATAATTTGATCAGAAAATAAGTCAGGTTGAAGATAAAATATTGATGAAAATGCTTTAAAAATGTTACGAAGCTGTTTATGAATAAAATTTCGTTTTAACAAAAAATTAACGATGTATAAGGGTTCATCAAATCTCAAATGCTCTTATTATTTTTCCTAATTTAAATGTGATACACCAAACGTAAATTAAACATTTATAGCTGAGTATATTATAAAAAAATACTAATTAGAAGAAGTGATTTGATTAAAAATTCAGCCATTGTGTATTATTTTGTTTTGATGTTGATTTTATAAAAAAAAGGTACATTACCTTAAGGAATAACAATAACTTCTGGGTTAAAAAAGGAAAGCACATGTTTTTTTGAAGTGAAGTAGATGAAAAATAATAAAATATGAAAGTGTTAACTTACCTATAATTAATATTGAGAAAGTAAAATTAAAAATGGCTGTAGATATAAAAAAAAATTATGAAAGCTTTTGTGAAAAAATTAATACATTCGTGATAAATGAGAAAGAAAATCTTCAAACTCTATTATTTATAGCTAAGGACAAAGTGATTAATGTGTATCACTTCATTAATATACACACACAACTAAATTTATCAAGACATAAAATGTATAATTAACTAAACTGTCTCTTTTCATATCATTAATTGTAAGGAAAGTATTGGTTTGAGCAATGAAATAAATAATAATGATGCAGTGGAAGCTTATTTTTCAATAGGATGTTTACTGGAGAAATTTAATGATGATAGTCTTTCTGTCTTAAATACTTATAAAATACATTAAAAAATCAGATAAATTTTAAAACATTTAAATTTTTTATCACATTACTGTAAAAGGCTAGAATTGTTTATTTTATAGTTGAGATGCTAGTAGAGAACAGACATCTATAATAAATTACATGTAACAACAATAATTATGCTAAAGCCTTTAACGAAAATATTAATGTTCTTTTATTGAGTGCGAAATTTCAAAAACTATTCTGGAATTAATAATTATGTAAAATGTGCTTTTTGAAGTAAGAATTTCGCAATCTGAATCATTTTTCACTACATAATTAATGTCAATAGGATGGTAATAATAGACTTAAGTGCAATATAATTTATTTTATATACCTGCAAATTTTGAATTGCTCGAAAATCATTAAATAGCATTTTTTCTGTATACAAAATTTAAACCATAAATCATGTTAAGCTTATGATATTAAAACGATATATTCATAGTATAATCATCCTGTTCATAGAGTTGATCTTCAAAAGTTCATCATCTCTTAAAGGTAACCACCTTCTATTATCGATAAACTTTGCATAGTTTTGATTAGTTCATTATATTTAATGGAAAATTAACATCGCTATGTTGTCCCAATTTTATAAATTCTATCCTGAACATCTGAGTTACGGTATTCGGTTTTAATTTATTCTTAATATTCTCACAGGCTGTGAACCATGGGGAAGGTAATACTTTTTCCAATATATATTATTGAAAGTAAGATTTTTTAAATGTTCGATTAGTGAAATTGTGCAGTAATTAGATGAGATCTAATAAAAATGCTGCATTAAAACAAATATTATATTAATTCTTATTCTTTTTTAAATAAATTTAAAAAACTTCACAAATGAACTCATAAAATCAATATAAACTGACCGAATAATCTGTTAAATGACATGGAGGTAAAATAAATGAAATAGAGGATAACTATACTTGAACGGTTGGCATTTGTAATATAAGGGTATAAATAGAATATGGAAATAAAAAACGAACTTAAATTTAGGTATAATAAGCAAGAGTAAAGAAATTATAATCAAGTTCTTATTTAAAGATGGACTAAATGGAATTAGAATAAATTTTAAATGAAAACTAATGTGTAATTTATAAGAAATTGAGCTGCATCACTAAGGTACATAGGTAGTCACAGATCAAATATAGAATAAGAAACTTTTATAGTTTTTAGTTTAACGTGTGTGTTTAACTGCCGTCTTCTAAATTTTGAATGATATTATCTATTTTAAAATAAGGCTATATCTCATAAATTTTCACAGTTTTAATTTGACTTATCGATTTATTGTGTTAAACAAAATTTATTTTACTATAAATTATGAAAGTAACCGTTAATATGTTAAAATTCAGAAAAAGGAATACCGTGTCGTATTTCGTTTTGTGTGTGTGTATTTTACTGTTTATTTAAAAGTACTCAGATATATGAATAGTTGTATATTTTTATTTTAACTTTATTTGGAATTTCTTAAGATCTCGTAGGGCTATTATTTGAAATATAAGAACTTAATAAACCTAAGACACCTTTAACTGCTGAAAGTTCATTTTCAGTAGGATTTCTTGGAGTTTCTGTTAAATGCTGTAAATCTTCATAAGTAAACCCTTGTATATAATAAACTATTTATTTGCTAAGTATACTAAATATCTTTAAATTCAACATTTACCCATGTTCCGAAATTGCTTTTCAAAGGGTGAATCTACAGCAGATAAAGAAAAAATAAACAAGCCATACATTTCAACTAAGGCTACGTTATATGTTTAGAAAGCTTGTTGCAAGACTTTTCCCCCGAACTTTCATAATAATAAGATTACTTTTATATAACTCAAATACAATAATGCTGAATTAAGTAATTTAAAATTTAATAAAAAATAATTACCTAAAGTTATACAGCATAAGCATTGAAAATTTCTTAATACATATTTAAACAGATAAGGAAGGTATTTATAATATTAATTCGTACACATTTAGACATTTCTTGGTCATTTAATTTAAGTTCAAGAATAATACGAGGGGTGTTCCGAAAGTTAGTTTCGCCATTTTTTTACAAGAAAAATGTATTGCCATAATGAAACCATATCATCATTAACTATGCGTCTTGCACTATTTTTCGACATAGTTGCTATTGACATTGAGACATTTGTCGTGGCGTAGAATAAGTTTGAAGAAACCATTGTGGTAAAACTCGGTGCCCTGTGATGCAAGGAATTGTTGCGCAGCGTGCTATACCTCAGCATTTTTTGGATGAACCTAATCAAGACTAATACGCAATGGAGAGCCACGCCTGACATCGTCATGCGCCTATATCCACTATTCTAGCAGTGTTGATTTTATTCGCGGACGTGAATGGACACCCACTTCGATCTCCATCCTCCTCACTCTGCCTTCCTTCACTGAACATGCAACACCAACGTCCAACCATTTGACCGTAATACATTGTTCATTGTACACGATCCATACGCGTTCCTGGATGACAAGTCCCACATACCCAATCATACCAGGCAACAGCACGCACTTCCATCGCGATCACGTTGTCAGTCACGTCTCGGGCACGCCGGTTAGCTGCAACTTTCTTTTCTTTGTCACTCTGCACATGCGTCATTCTTCTTCCATGGACGCTACTTCCATCGTTGAAACAGCAATAGGAGTGGATTCTTATGGCGGTTGTTTGTTTAATCTGGTGTACCGTGTGATCTTTCAAAAAAAATGACGAAGATTACAAGCGATACATTCCTCGTATATATATAATCATTTTATCTAGTAATAAAAGTAATTTATACCATTTCTTTACCCATATAAATATTACATATTCATTTTATATATAAATTCAAAGCTCCTTTTCACTGTCCATTAAGCAAAACATTGATCATATCGTCCCAAACATTTTATGCAACTTCGCTGATATGTGAAAGATGCCGTAAGTATATTCTTCCGGGGAAAAATGAAATTTATTTTTGGTGAATTTGTTTTTCTTCAACAGATGGCAGCAGTATTTATAATTTCTAATTATTATAAAACTTTTCTTTTTGAATTTAATTCCTTTAAATTATTTATACTTATTTTTTAATAACTTTCCTCCATTATTTTAGATTTTTCTTAAAAATGTTGCAACGATATTTTTGTATACATGACAGCTTAGCTTTCAAATAAAACTTCGCAAAATTACAATTCTTTTTCCATCAGGTGTTCAAATTAATAAGACTAGTTTCGACTTTTTAAAACTATTGTTAAAAGGATCAATTTTGGAATTTTTTAAGAAACTGTTAATAATTTAATAGAAATTTATAGATCCAAATAAAAAATTATTCATACAATAAAAGCGTTGATCATTTGACTCCTTTTAAGAAAGTAACAGAGGAAAGTACTAATTAGAGGAATTTTAATCAAGTTTTAAACTGCCCATCCGATGAGCGAATTTTCATCACCCCTTTCTACATGCCTAAGATTCCACCCCTTTGCACATACCTAAGATTCACACTCATGTAATCATAATTCTGGAGCATATTGCATTCCTATCTATGTGTGTTTGTAACTATTTATTATTTTTCGCAGATTTCTTGGAGATCGTAATATTTATTCATTTGTTTGTTCCTCATTAAGAAATATTAAAAAAAAATAATTTTCTAAAATTTTGATTGCATTCATACACATTTATTAAGTCTTTTTGTTGAAGTATTATTACTCATTAAAAATATTTTATGCTTGGTAACTGGATTGTTAAGTTTCTTTAATAATTAGCAATGAATTTTAATTTCTGTTAAACTTGATGTAACATTTCATTTGTAATTGCAGCTCCATTCATAAACAATTTTAACGATTATTTTATGAACAACATTTTTTAATTATTAAGGCCTATTGAATATTTTGATTAATTAATTGCAGGTTTTGATCTAATTCGTTTTAAATTTATATCTTTTACACTTTGCTATTTCAGTAGTCAGATTTTTCTTTCTTTGGATTCTTGCTTGTGGTTCACTTAAGTTTACACAAAGTGTTATTTTGAAATTGGTTCTCATTAAAATATTTTTATTCTTCCGTCTAGATATTAATATTTTTTGATTCATACAACTATAGAAGGGATGTATTAGTTAATTTTTAATATATTTATATTATTTCACGCTCAAAATTTCTGTGATTATAAATGTTTAATTTAATATATTTATATTCTCTAGTAATTTCTCGCAATTTCCTTTACAACCTATTTCAATTCCCCTCGATAGCTTGTTACTCGATAGTGGTGTTTTCTTTCCCAGGAAATTTATGCATTTTTCAAAATAGGAGACGGGCTCTCAGGATACCCAAAAGATCATTCTCCATTTTCGAGACTCACTTTTCAACCAGTGTTTACCCTTTCCTTTCTCTGAAGCAAATGTTTGGTGCAACTCTGAAGAGTCGGTTCTTGCTCCATAAACGATAACTGTCACTTATGTACTTACACTTCATCCATTTGGAATATATTTAAATAGATGCTTTAAAAATTATATTCCAAACGTTGTGCAGGGAACTGAGTGATTTGTGTTATAGAAATCTATACATTTCTTAAGCATATATATATATATATAATATTTTTATTCAATACTCCATTCCATTTTCATACGAACATGGTTAAAAAATAACATGTTTTTGTCCACAAACAATGCTTCTAGTATTTCCATTGTGAGACGCCGTCTATTAAACGATGTCAAACATTTTACACTGAATCGCATGTTAGTTTTGATTTGGTAGTCATTTACTGCCAAATCAAATTTTATTGCTGCCAATTCAATTTCATATCGTCGAAGAGACTAGAATTCATCTCATTATGTACCGAAGTTTAATCACCGATCAAAACAATGCGTTAGTACCATAGAATTTACTCCATAGAAGTCTGCGAGATCTCTCTAATTAGAAAATTTATGGCGAGGGATTTTGGGATGTGATTGGCGACTTCCCTCAAGGACTCCTAGAAAGCAGAAAAATAATCATTGGACTGCAGTCAGTTATCCATTTCCCAGTTTTTATTCCTAACATGGATACTTTTTGAACCAAATTCACGTATTAAAGGAGATAATGAATAAATTATTGACTCAATTTCTTTATAGTCATTGACAATGAAAACAAATTGTTTCGAAACCCTTTAAAATAGATTCATAGATAAAAATAAAAAAAACGCATATTATTTCTTTTAAAGCGTATTATGGTTATCATAGGCTGATTAGAGGTTTTCAAATATTTATTTTTATGAATACTTTCACTAAAAACTAATTTCATTATTCGTATTTTATTAATAAGCTTATCTAAACCTTCAGTTTTTAAATAAATATTTGTTACAAAAATCTCGTTTGAAATTCGTAAAAACTGAATTTTTATTTCAATTAAGCTTTAAAATAATAATTCAAAAACTTATTACTTTAATTATTCACTGTAGAAAGTGAAGATAAATTTAATCACTAAAACTTAATGGTAAACATAAATAAAGGAATAAATCACTTTGTAAACCTTGAATATTTTTATTTATACAGTACGTCATTTAATCTGACATGTAATTTTAGAATCTTATGTCAAGAAAATTAATTTGTTTTCAATAGAAAATTTTAACTATTTCTTACTGAACTTTGCACACATATAATAAAAGCAACTAAAGAATTTCTTGTCAATATCTTTTCTCTTGACAGCTTATGAATTACTCATGATTATAGATGCTAACAAAAGGCTTTCTTATACAATTGAAACGGATGTCAATTCTTGCTAATAAATTCGGTTCTTCATTTTGAATATTGAAGGATAATATATTGCTCTTATAGATGTTTAGTAACTTTACTAACGGAGGAAAAAATTTTATATTGCAATAATTATCAATATCAGTTATTGTTGGATGATATATAAAGGCTTTTTATTTTCTCCCTGTCAAGAATTTTATTTTTCCTGACATTTTATTCATGTAGAGATTTTTCTCTGCCTCCCTACCTAGAAAAATATTAAACGAAATCAGTTCCATCTACAATAATTTAATTTCACTCTATTTAACTATTTTTAAATGCGTCAATTATTATATATATCCCCTATAATAATCCATTTTCCTCGTACTATATTACATTGTTACTATCAATGATAGTCATATCATTGAAAAATAAGATGGCATCCAAAGGTTAAGTACGCAAAACATGTTTTCAATTTTCGAAAACGTATTTGGATTAGAGTAAGTTTATTTAACTATTAAATATAGATGACAGTTTCCAAACACTTTATATTACAATATATGACGAATGACTTTCGGAACGTATATAGTCGCTTAAGACGTCAGCATTCTGAAGGGTTAGAGAGTTACCTTTAAATGCCGATACGAAATACTTATAAATTCCTAAAGATTATTAAATTTCACTTTAAGACTTCGGCAGACTAATGAAAAATAAACCCGATCGAAACTTGGAACACATTTCTGGCAGAATATAGTTAAGATATTTATATACGTTTGCAATATAGTAATATATTCATCAGATAATGATAAAGTATTTTTTAAAATTTAGGAGCGTTAAAAAATACACCTTTCCTCTCATGAACATATAACGTTTGAAAACCCATTTAGCACCCGAGACGAAATGTGGAACAACATTTTACACTCAAAAAAGTGAATTGATTCAAATACAAATGAGTAAAATACACAGTTCTCTAACGAATGACGAAGACATAATGTAATTTTAACATAGTAACGTTTTTATATCATAAAAAGCGTTCCAATCTCGGGTCCTATACTGTAACATTACACGAAGACAACCACAAAATGTTTTCATAGCAAAACATTCCATATCCGTTATATCTTCTTGGCAATATTTTAGTCTTCCTGATAACACGTTAAGCGTCACAGGATTTTATTTCATTTTATTTTGTTTCCGTTTTGGCTGACATACCAGAATTTAACTTTGGACAGATTTTTGAGAAAAACAAAACTTACACTTAACTTATAGATGGTTGCCTTATATCCGGAAACATAATGTTATTTATACACTCATATATATTGCATATTAGTAGGAATTCGTGAGGGATTCATATGGTTTAACACAGAACAAATTTAAGTACCTCTGAAATTCAATTTAAGATCTACATCATTATCTAAGAGGTGAAACAAAATGTTGAGAATTAAATCATATCTAAAATCTCTATAAAGGGCATTCAATCTTTTAACTGAATACAATTAACAAATATGTTTTCATTTTTTATAATGGACATTTTATCTCTCTTTCACATAATGAAACAATATTATAATTACAACGGTAGGAACACAAATATTCACTATCTTTCCATTTTAATAGTGTTTAAATATTCCATTTATCTTCATTAATTTTATCACCCTTCATCGTGCATTTGTGAGAGTAAAATGAAGAAAGTAGCATTTAAGTTGAAGTGTTTATTTCGCTTTATAATGAGCGCTGAGTGCTTTAAATGTCTCGTTACTTCCAGTGAAAAAGACATAAACTATTTACTCTCATAAAATTAACTGATAAAAGAGCTTTATTTGAATAGAAGAGTTTCCTGAGAGCTTTATTTTTTGACAAACTTGTTCCCATTTTCAAGTTTATCTGAATTGCTGCGATATTATCGCAATCATGCAAAACAAAATTAATTTAGGCTTATTTTACTTTAAATACTTTGTCTTTCTTTTCTTTCGTGTACCAAATTCTATACGTTTATTAAGTATTGTTAAAGTAAACAACAAAAAAATAATTTTATTTAAAGTATGATACTACTTGAAACTTTTCGAACGAAATAAACCATTTTTTAAATAAAAATGTTTAGATTAGAATTTTATTTTGTATAGTTCCACTATAAGAGGAATACCTAAAATCATGAATGTTATTGAAACTCATCCTTCCATAGAAGTCACGGTTATTCACTTATTTTAAACACTAATACCTTAAAATATATTCTGGTGGTTTAATTTTATATTTTTCTTATTAATTGTTTGATAGAAGTATGTATTAAATATGATGAAACAACTTTTTTATAACTACATCTAAACTGATTTCTTAAATATAATGAGTGAAATAACAAATTAACAGTTCGAGCTTTTGTCTTGGTGTTTGTAGTACAGCCATGTCATTACAGTTTTTACTTAAAATTGCGAAAATAAAAGAATAAAAATGGCACCTTAAGGAAGATATCATTGGTGGTGTTATAAATTTCCCATAATTGAGGCCTATAAAGCGCACAGAAAGGGAATTTGAAATAAAGGGTTTTTTGATTCATTTCCGCAAATAAACAGAGTAGTAGATAATATTTGATGCAATGAACCCTCATGCCAAATGCTATGCAAAAGTTTAATCAAATCATTTAGGATGCTTGTGCGATGTCACCATGAGAATTTTGAGGACCAATGGGAAAAAATATTTGCGATGATGCTTCCCTGTAATATAACTGTTATAAAGGAAAAACTACCATAACAGAGATTTTGTGGAATGCCAAGGAAAGCTTAAGCAATGTTTTCCTAGCATTCCTAACTGATTTGTTAACCCTTTTGTAGACAAGGCGAGAAACTTAGCCATTTTGCCGACAAAATTAATGTTCTCGAAAATGCTGGAATCTTTTCGATAACTCGATCACGGGGTAAGTAATGGATTTTTCCTTAATTTTCTCTGCCGCGTCATACATGGCCGAAAAAACTATAAATATGGAAAGATAATCGATTGGGACTGTCAGGAAATAGCCTGTATCTGAAAGGTAATATGTGATGATTGCATGAAGCTGTTGGAGTCCGTGCGTGGTCTGTATTACGCGCTGGAAAGTTGGTGGGCTGATAGTTACTAAAAAGGCTGCTACTGGTATTACAAATGCTGTTTTATATATTTTTATGTTGCTGATTTGCACGTGATATATTGTATCTATTTGTGTTACTAATCTACACAAGCTCTATATTTGTTTCTATTGTGCCGCCAATTTGTTCAGGTTTTACTACCCGTGTTACATCATTTCCTGAGTACTTGTGAATAATGTCTTACTTACCTTTATCCACCAGTTTCTTATAAATCAGATTATAGGGCTTAAAGAACAAGTAGACGCTTTTGGGGAACTAAAGAAGTTACAGCATTACCTGTATAGCGTTTTGCCCAACAACTGACACGTTGTAGTCTTTAAAATTATTCTTATTTAATTGTATATCTTTCCAAGTGGGTAAAATGCAATTTATGTAATTTAGATTACAGTTAGTGAATAGTGTAGTTATTGGATTTGTGATAAATTTCACACATAAGAAGCGAATTAAGCCTGAGTTTTGTAGGAAGTTAGTTAGTTGCAGAATGTGGATCTGTAAGTACATGAACGAAGTCGTAGTTACCATCTTACCAAGCGAGAGAAGCTATCGCATCATGTCTGTTTGGGATCGATGATACAAACCCTCATCTTTAATATTCGAACCCGATTGGTTCGCTGAGATGAATACTTAGTTATTATATTAAGCGTTCGATCATTCGAGTATACGGTCTATTACATGGATAAAATAGGATACGGATTAAATATTGATTATTCTTAGATCTGAATTAATTATCTTTGTTATCATCACTGTATGACTTTCTGTTCATTAGACTTTTTATTTAAAGCTTTTCAAATACGGCTAAAAATTGTTAGTGATGGAGGTATTATCAGGGAATTACAATGTTAATAAGCGTGATATTTTATTTACATAATGAGCTATTCTGGATTTCCCTGATGGAAAACACGGTGAAACTATGTGCATTGGCAAATAAATAAATGTTACTTCATTTCCTAAAGTAATTAAGCATTAAGATAATTTCAAATACTTTCCTTAAGCATTCGTAGTACTCTTGAGAATAAGGGTATACGTATTTTCTTAGAAAGAATTGTTTTCCTTAACAGCGATTGTCAATTGCTTAAAGTGCTTTTGGTACTTCCAATTAAGGCAAATAATGCTTAAGCCTTTGTGGCTCAATGTTCCATGTAAGAGAAAACCTTAACTGATTCACCTCTCTAACAATTAAATTCATCAATAAATGGAAAAAAATTGGTTTCTCATTTCCTTTTACCTATCTACTTAAATAAGGGATGACAGCACCATACAAGCCCATCCAGAATTTTCAAATAAAATACTTGTTGAAAAATCTTATATTTCTAAGGGAATTTGTCTAGTTTTTTTAGATACAAAAATTATAGCTTGATAAGCAAATTCCTATGTTATAGAATTAACTATTTATTTTATATTATTTTAGTTTTTATACCAAAAGTACATGTAGCATCATCGAATAATAATAAGGGGGGTGTTCTGTAAGTGGGAACACTGCGAATCTAGCACTTTGCATGTTATGCAAGAGACCGCAATGACACACAGAACATTTGATTTCTATTTTTTTTTCTGTGTGGTGTAACGCAGGGACATCAGATTTAGCAAAAGGTCTAGGTAGCATGAAATATTGCATGGTTTAAGTGACCCGTGCGGTGACCGAGGATGACAGAGTAGTCTCACTGTAGTTCATGCATGTCGTAAAAGGCGACTAAAATGGGTACAAAGTGTCTGGGGGTAGAGCCGGGTACCCTGCCCCTTGGGATTATATCAGAGGACCTCAGGCACTTGCCTTCTTTAGGTAAGTACAGGCATCATGGCCCCGAGGCAACCTAGTGATCTTTTTCTTTCCCATGGGGTTTACTGCTTTTGGTAAGCACGGGTGACGCACCCCCGGGTTACCTTAGCGATCCTTCTCTATTTTCGACCCTCCTTCTTGTCAAACAATTTGTCTTTTCTTCAATTTCTTCTTGTCAAGACCAGAGTTAAATCTTGTTTGGCGCAGCATAGCCATATCTGGCTCTTGCGCCAATACACTTTACTTTCTCTCGCGCGCGCTTGAATGGTTTAAGTAATTCTTTTGGTAGTAATTTAATTTATTGCATAGTTTAAGTAATTCTTTGGGTTTTTTTTTTATTATTTACAACTGTATTCGTAAGTTAACAAGGTATTTTCACATTTTCACATTTAACAATCATTTATTAAACACATGTGAGTTAAAGGTACGCTCAGATATGTAAAACTATCTATATGTGCGAAACCTGCAATGTTGGCTTGTGTTTCTTCCCAAAGGGTGTGACGTGCTTCAAAAAATATCATGAACATAAAAAATAAGCAAATTTGTATATAGGACTCGTGTATATAGTCCTGCAAATATTCATTGATCGTAAATCATATATAACCAAGATATTTAGTATTTTTTCTTTTATATACGGAAGCTTTGGCTTGTTTTCGCTCTTCACTGCAGTGCTTGCTTAGTCGTACTTGTAAAAGATCTAGTGACGCAATGTTTCCGCTCATCGACCACCCACAGAATCAAAACGTTAAGAGCAATCTTTACAAAAATTTATCTGCTTTCTCCTTTAGGCCTAAATAGACTGGCTACATTTTTTGTCAAACTCTTAACTTTAACGGGTAGTGCCCCACAAAGGGTTAAACCTTCTGAGAAATGACGAAAAAAGGTCGATAATTTGTACTTTTAGTGCTGTGTATTGGTTTTCAAACATGTGTCACGTAAAGCCAGAAACTATAATGCTCGCAAGAATTTATCACAATCATTAAATAACTAAATAAAAATATATTAATAGTATAGCTATTGTAGAATTGAACTATATTAGACATAACACAAACCTACCAATCTGATAAATTGCAGAAAATCTTTCGAACAATAAGTCATTAGCGAGATTTCGTGATTAAAAAGAAAATGCAAAATCGTTTTTCATATAGGACAATTTTTAATAAACATATGTAATTGTATAACAGAAAGTTTCAATTTCTTTTCATATTTTAATTTCCCCCTTTATTTTCAATATTTTGTTCACTCATTCACACACGATCTATTTTACAGCTTGCTGAAATTTTCTAAATGCTGCTCATGCAGATCAAACGAATTTTCAGTTAAACTTTGGTTAAGGTAACCGACTACGTTTGAACAATGATTTTGAAAAAAACGTATAAATGAATATTTTTTTGATATTTAGTATCATCTGAATCAGAATGTACTTATAAAAATCTTTTCAAAAGTTTTATTACAATGAAAAAATTTTAAAATGCAATTTTTTAGCATAAAATTAGGAAAAAATAGCACATTTTCAAAATACTCTCCTTTCAAGAAAAATATTTCTATAACATTTTTATTCAGCATATGTATTGATATGACACCTGTATAGAGCCTGAACCAGGATTTTTTAATAATTCACATTATTTGCAAAGTTATTAAGAGTCGAAGTAACAACACGCGTTTTTTTTTTTTTAAACTCCTCCAATCTTATGCATTAAAACGTACAAAAATCCACTTATATACCAAACATTACAAAAAATCCAAGTTCAGGATCTTAAAAATAATATAAAAAACATTTTTACCAAATTCCATCAATACATAGAAAAAACATTTGAGTTATTACTTTTTAAAAATTGTAAACATACTGAAAGTTATAATATTTAGAAAATGGATTTAAAATCAAAACTTGTTCAGAAAACAAATTAATTACTGATATTAAAATACTTATAACTTGATTTCTATGTACCGTGGCTACAAATGGATGGTAGCTTTAGAAAGAGAAGATTTCAAATATTTTAATGGATAAATAAAAAAAAATTCGGTATTTTCTCTGAAATTCGAGTTTTTAACGTAGTCGGACACGTTAACAGCGCATATTAACTACGGTTCTACATTCGTAATACTAACAATTACGTTTGATTGCTTCTAGACAAGAATCAAAAGAGATTGACATGTTTGACGTTTTGATAGATTGATTGGCTAGTGAGTTTCGAAGGGTGAGTGATGGGGAACTTTAATATCATAAGAGCTAGATATGGGTATGATGCGCCAAACCAACGTAACTGTGATTTAGAAATTAGGAAAAAAAAGATAGGTAAAAATGTGGTTTATACAAAAAGAGGGTGCGATATAGAATCGTTAGGATTTCAAGCGGGCCCGGGAAATCTAAGACAATAAATAAGACCCAACAGTCACCCGGGCTAATCCAAGACAACAAAAAAAACCATGTAGAAGGGGAAAAAATCACTAAGGTACTTCGGGTGAGTGAAGCACGTGCAACATAAAGAAGTCAAGGTCCCGAGAGTGAGTTTCAATGGATCAGATCCTGAGCGAGGCATCACAAATCTGCATCTCCATTGCCTGCTTTATCTTGAGACTCTGGCGGTTCTTAGGTAGGTCGTTCTTTCCCATGCTTCTTTAGAGATTTGTTCTATAGGATGTAGATAAAAAGCTGCATTATTCTTCTAACAGATGTTCAATTAATTTAGATATAAAGACTATATAAGGTTAGGTAAGCATATATTTACTATGCATCACTTTGAGAAGTATTTTTATACAATATTGAATTAAAATTAATAAAAATAAACTGCAATGAAAGCAAAGAAAAATATCACTTCCGAAAAGATATAATTTACTAAGCATCATAGAGTTAAAATATTTCTCATATCAAGTACACAGAAGTAATGTATAAAATGCAATACTGCAACTTTAAGCAGAGAGAGTAATTAAATAATCGAATTTTGGATTATATTACACTCATTACCGTAACAATTGCTGCTGTAACACGAAATTTTATTTACGTAAGTACAACGTTTGTGTAAGTAAATTATTACAAAATCAAAGCAAAATGATCATTTATTGTAGCTAAAAGAAAATGAATGGAGATTTCAGTATTCTATTGGGTTACTTCTAGTATGAATGCATGATGTGAAACGCACGGCATTGCGGCATGCAAGTCCCGTATGATGTTCTGCGTCTCCTCGTGACACAGTTCCCACAAACCCTCCTTTAATTTGACCAACCTCGTAGGCTGTCCTACTTACCGACCTGAATGGTCCCAGATATGCTCGATCGTTGACAAATGTGGGGATCGAGCAGGGCAGAGAAGGGTAGAAATGTAACGGAGGCAGTCCTGTGAAACACTTGCTGTCGGTGGATCATCATTGTCCTGTTGAAAATTGACACAGAGGCCCGTAGTGAAGATGCCGCCTGTGTATGGATGGTAGACAATGAGACAGTTGGTATTATGCATGTGTGCCATATGATGTAAAGGTCTTCTCTACTATTGGTATATAGAGGGTACTCTGAGCCTGGTCGCCGTGTAATAGATCTCTTTTTGTCCTCTGATCCCAACACCTCCTCACAGAAAAGTCAGATTGGCTTAGGTGGCACTCTACTCGCCGAGCTGACCGCCAGTTTCTATCATTCCTATGAATCTTCCTAACTTGAACTTTGACAGCTGCTAATATTTGTCTTATGGGGCGTAATGACATCTCTGCAAAAGATTAAATACACGCAACCAAGCTCTGTTTACCTGTTGTATAATCCAAGGAGAATTCAGTTCAACGCCTACTGGTAGCATCCCGCAATGCACAATCAAGCAGCATTTCTAATCATTTACTTATCTGCCTGACACGTACCTTCATGCCAAGTTTCGTAACAATCCCTCTTTTACTTCTTGTTGCTCAAATTTTTGTGGCAATGAGTGTATAAGATTATAGAGCTAAACCCTACTCAAACTTCTTGAATTTCTTACTATACTATACAGGGAATATCATTTAAATATTTTAGCAGTTCATTTAATTCTATTAAAAGTTTTCGATGTTTACAGAAGGGACGGAGCTTCGCATTTGAAAATATTTAATTAGATTTCCAAAAATTACATTTCTTTCAAATATTATTCAGTTAAGTTATTAATATTATTAAATAGGAGGCATAATCCTTTTATGATCCTATTTCCTATAATTAGCTAAAATTGTATAGTTTTTTTGAAAGTATTTATTATATCATCGAAAGAATAGAGAAACTTCGAGGGAGCAACGAGTGTACAAATAAGTTGTCCTAGAGGGGCGGTGGTATATTATATATGCCGGGTCTTAAAAATCAGGAAATAAATAAAAATTAATTTTACCGCATGATATTGTGTCCTTTTAACATTATTGATTCATATCAGGTGAATTTTAACTAAAATTTAATGTTTTTTATGTACCGCCCTTCAAAGTGTTAAGAGTCATTATATATACATATGTATAGCACAGTTAAATATTACTACTCTTCACTCAGTAAATGGCGGCATTTATTACATTTTCTTTACATTCAAAGATTCAATGAAAGCAAGAAAAGTTGTTTCTGTTTTCTGTGAGCAATATTAATCTCTATCAATATTTGTACCGACGTTTTATGACCTACTTCCTTCTCAGAAGCATAAATATTCATCACGCGTTTTGCATAAATTTTTTTTTAAAAAATCCCGTTTTTAAAATCAATAATGTAGTTGAGAATTTTCAGATCCTTAATAAACACTTACAAAAGCTTCCAAAAATCAGGGGGGGAAATAGCAGATACATTCCATTTTTAACCCTTTGAAATGCATTTTATTCCATACAATTGAAAGCAGTACTGTAGCTTTTAGAAGAAAAGTAGGATCTTCAATAAGATTAAGAGTGTGCTCAGAAATTCCCGGGACCGTATTGGTGGGAGTCTTTATCTTCCAATGACCTGAACAAACTTTTAAATACAAGCTTTTTTGATCAAGCAGAGCATAACGAGCACATTGTGGTTCCCCGTGTAGTGCATTGCCCACGTTTTGACATGTTGGTATTGAGAACAAAGTTACAATTTACCAATACCTATTTTAGTGTGGACTAATCTCTTTTGTAAGATACTTTAACATATTTGTTCAAATATGTGGTCCGTTATTATGTGTATTAATCAAGCTTTTCAGCGCATTCTTGAGGTTGTTGTCTTAGATAGCGGCGTTTGTATCTTAATATCCCCTTAGCTCACTTCAGAAACTACCTATTTTAATAATAGGAAGAGTTTGTGGAGGACAAGTTGAAATAAAAAGATGGAAATGCCTAGTCGCCTGAAATGTGATACCCTGAAAGTCCGAGGGATGTGGATTTGCACACAAAATTGATTTTTTTCACAATACGTTTAGATTTTTAAAATGTAGTGATGAATTATTTTGGTATATTTTCCTAACTAACCCTCGAATGAAACGTTGCAGAATTACCGTACTATTACCATCATAGAGACGCCCATAAACGTCAGTTTCTAATTTTTAAAAATGTTTGAATTACTCATCCATAAATTTCTGACTTTAAACGAAATGGTATCCGTATGGTGTACGGAATGAATATTTTAAACTGTTTTATAAAAAAAAAAAAAAGAGTTCGCAAAATATTTCGAATACAGTATTTTATGCTCAAATTTTAAATTACTTAATCAGTTAAATTTCGTTTTTTCTTCTATTTCCCCTCAGGTATGAGAAACGCATAGTGTTCTGGAATATTATGCCGCAAGACGTCAAGATCCATATTTGCTTCCGATAATTTATGAATGGCATGATAAGCAACAAAAATTATTCTGAGGCTCGTTTTGTGTAGATTCTGCAAAGACAAGAATTAAACTCTGATGTATAAGATGAAATTCCAATACACAAATTTCCTGACAACATCATGTAAACTTACCTCTTTTTTTTTATTTCACCCAAATTCTTCCATTATTACTTTCCATTGACTTCTGAGAAATTGAGCTTTTAAATTTTATTCTATTTCTTATTATATCCTTTGACTGTTCTATTTATCTGACTATTATATAATATTTTGTAGTAGATAACAAACATCGAATGAGTGAGTTCAAAGTTTAAACTAACGTATAGTTGTCAAGAACTCAAGAAAAGTACATAACTTTCGTAATTTTCGACATAGCTAGACAATATTCTTATCGCGCTCCAGATCTTTTCAACAGCGATGATAAAAGTTAAAGTTTCTTTATAACTAGTGCGAGGGGGATTCCCTTTTGGCCTAGTTAAAAAGAGCATTATAAAAAACACTGTCGACACTCAAGGTCAATTATGAAGCAAATTGATGAATCGACGGTATGGGAACTCTTACGACACATAGTATTATGAGTCCTTTAAATGCATTTTTGGAAAATTCCTGTAACCTACATTCAGATTCAAGTTAAATTTCGAGTATAAACTGCTTATATCATTTACGATTATTTTCTGCAAAAAAAAAAAAAGAATTCCGTCTTATAAAAATTCTGGTTGAGAAATTAATTCAATATATCAATTAGGTTAATTTATAAATATACAAGCATCGCATTTTAATTCCGATGGATCCATTATGAATTATTTTATTGAACTGTGAGGAAAATTGCGATAGATATAAAAAGTTATGTTTTAGATTTTAAACATTCTAATTAAGTTTATTTAATTAATCCGTTAATATATATTATTTTAGTTCCATTGGAGCTATTATGATCTTACCAGTTTTACTTCGATACGATATGAAATGTAAGAGATATAAAATTTCCTCTTCAAATGAATTTAATTCAACAAGCTAATTAAATTAATTAATAAATACATTAAGATTACATTTTAGTTCCAATGGGCCCATCATGAATGCTACCAGTTTTATTTAACTGCGATGATAATTGTGAAATGTATAAAAGTTTGCCTTTATTTTTTTTACTTTTGACGAATGAATAAATGTATTTCTTTTGTTTATGTTTTTATCTTCTGAATGTGTTTGTCTTGATTTATTACGTAAGAGTTGTTTCAACAAGTTATTTTAATTTGTCAAAGAAAAGACGTAAGCAGCTATTATGTTTCTTTAGACTTCACTAATTATATCTGAAATTTCTTCGCTTGACATGAATATGAAAACATTTTCAAATAGTTATTAATGTCTTAAGAAACTTTAACAAAAGGCGACTAAATCAAAAATTATTTATATACACGTCCTTTTTTTCTACAAATAGAATTATATCCTTACACGGATTCTTAACTTTCTTTTTGGGGTAATATTCTACTTCAAAAATAACTAACTGTAAAATCTGCGTCTAGACTGCTTTTGAGAATATTAAAGTATTTTAACTAGAGAAAAAGAAGGAAATATTACTTTGGAAATTGTTAATTGTAAAAAAAGTATTTAAAAGACTAAATACAGAAATTTCTTAATTTTCTTACTCAATGTAAGAAACTATAAAAGTGTCATTCTACTCAAAAATATACTTACAAACTGAAACTAGAAAAGGTTAACATTCAGACATATATCCGAGGAGAAAACTTAACAAAATTTAGAATTTCAAACTTAAACTTTTTATTATTTAATTTAATTCAAACTTAAAATTTTTACTATATTATTAAAACTCACAGTTTGGAAGAGAATAAAAGTTTTTTAAGCATATATGAAATAACTATATAGGTGTACTGCATTGATCATTTACGAGTTTATATGTGTAAAAAGGATGAGTTTTTACAAAATACTTTTTAAAGTGCTTCTTATAAATTTTCTGAGATTTTGGAACAGAAAAGGATAATCGAAAGTTCCCAACATAACGCCGCATTGAGGGGAACTTGAGTAGTGCATAGTTTCTGGGTGAGGGCGTGTTGCGCAACTCTTTGCGAGTCCAGTGTTGCATTTGATGTCGCTGGGAAATATTTTGTCAGGTCATAATGCATTTTTTGAAGTTGTTTTACTTTTTATACGGTCGACGCTTCCCTACTCTAGAATATTAAGCAACTTTTACTTCGCACCTTAATCCCGTGTCACCGTAAGCGTGGTTATGGGATAAGAATGCAGACAGTGACTAGAGTCTTATCACTTTCTGGAAGCCTTTCCAAGACTTTGTGGGATACGAATTTCCCCATAAATAGCTGCGCGTGCCAAATTAAAAACGCACAAAAACATGACAACTACAATGATTAGATTACCTCTCGAATAAGAAATAAACTGTTGGAGAATCTTCTTGCTTTTGCGATCTCTTTTTCATAAATTCCCGGACCTTTTTAGTGGTCTTAATTCTAAATGGTGTTGTCGCAGTAGAATGAAAGAAATGAAATTATTATTCTCTTTTCGATAGACTGGATACAGTTCGTTCATGTCCAAAACTATTTGGTCCTTCAGGTACTTACGCTTTCCTATGTTCATATGTTATATTTTCCAACTTTAGGAGTTAAAGTGCAAAAAATAAATGTATTTAAATTTACTCACACTTCGTTTTTTATGTACTATTTAACCTTTCCATGACATGTGCTTCCTATTTTTAATTGTTAGCGAACCTAGTCTAACATATGAACATTCAGCAAACATATGATCTGAATTAGTTCCAATTTTTTTAGCCGCTATTAAATAAATCTAAAACTTAATTATTATTCTGAGAGACAGTAAGCATCGGGCTACTCTCTCTTTGTTTTTTAAGATGGCAAATTTAAGTGAGACACGCGTAGCCATGAAATGCGGCTTTCTCCTCTGGTAAAAAGCCGCAGAAATTGTCGAAATGTTAAAAATAGATTACGGAAACAACTTTAGAAAAAGATTCAAGTGTATAATTGGGTTCTTCCTTACAAATGTAGCGACGTGACAAATCTCATGACCGCCTCTGGACGTTCTCAACTGCCGAAACACATAAAAATGTCGATAAAATTTTTGTACTTACATTTGTAGATCGGCAATGGATTATTGATCATATGATCATTGAATTTTAATAAAAGACTTTAAAATTAAAGAAAGATCCTTCCAAATCTATGCATCGCTTTTCGAGAGTCCAGCAAAATGAGCTATCTTTTCTAACCCGTTTTTGGCAAAAATTTGCCAGACTCCTTTGTCCCACTATCATCTCTCACCTGACCTCTGACCTAGCAATGTCTGCGCAAGAAGTGGGTCATGAAAGGAAACCGATTTAGTGACACAGAAGTTATCAAGAAGAAAACAAGGGAGAAATAGTAAGCTATTTTGCAAGTATTGGAAGATTATTAAGTCGTTTTGTAAAAAAAGAAGAAGAAGAAATTAAATATCTTGTTATTTAAAAAAAATACATTTTTTTTTTGTTTTGGTTTTGCTCCCAAGTGTCTACTGATTGATTGATTGATTATTACTGTCGTAATTAGAAGCAACACGAGTGCTAATGGCGACAGATCTCGTAATTTTAAACCTCGGTTAATGACGAAGATAGACCTGCGCTGGCACTTCTCACTATAAACTTCCACACTCTTCCAAAAGAAGGACTTCAATCCTCAACAGATTCAATGTGCCTCAATCCAAGCGGATCTTTAGCGGACTAGATAGAAACAACGCTTTCTCAAAACAACGAACAGAAACTACTGGGATTTCGCGATCAAAATTATTTGGCAGTGGAGGTCATCCCCCTCGTTTGCGTCTTACCTTTTCAATCTTTTTTTTTTCTCATTAACACACAATACACCATCATTTCCAGCTGATGCTCATTTTTTTTACTTTAATTTTTTCCTTAATCATAATTAGAGTCTTTACCAATAATTTGATTTTCTCCTCAAAATATGTTATAAAAATAATGAACGTGTAATTGAAACCCCGCGTAATTAAAGGAGATGACAAGGAAATAATTAAGTATGAGTATCGTATCCCTCAAAATTGTCAAGGAAAATTATGGCTTAATGAGTTTTAATGAGAACTAGTTAACGCTAATTTAACTTAAGCAAATTACATAACACGTTTTATTTCTGCATTTAAAAGATACGATTATTCATTAAAAATTATCTTAACATGGAGCCGAAACTTGAAAGAACCATTTTTCTAATGATTGTAATTTTAATTACACTTTAAACGAAAACATAATTAATGCAAATGTGCCATTAAATTTATTCACTTAGCTATAGTTGATAAAAACACCGTACAAAACATTATTTAGAAAATTGATGCACTAACAAATATTTTTTTAAATATTGTATAATTAGATTAAAATAATTAATTTTGTAAAATTAATATGGAAAAGTGTCTCTTTTAAAAAAGTTTACGAGTAAATAAATTTTTGACCCTTCTATGCCCATGTATGATACTTCTCTTAAGCTAATGCCATTTAATTTCTATTGCAATAAAATTCTATTTCAATAAAACAGATTGAATAAAATCACTTCTTCGAACGAATTAAAAACTTATTTTTTGCGTATGCATTAATGTGTAAGCAAATTAAATCATATCATTTAAGATGATTAGAAACTTTATGAATAATAAGTCTATTTTGTGTATAATAAGTCTATTTCATGAAAAGTAAATTTTCTAATTTTCAATATCCAACAGTCTATTCTTGTTTGACCTGCTTCGCTTCGGCTAACTAGATTACAATTTGATTAAGCAATTTCTCGAGATATTCAAAATTGCAGGATCCAGGAAAAATTAAAATTATTCGGACCCGAAGCTATTCTGAAAGGAAACTACTGTCCAGTTAACATTACCTGATTTAATACGAACATAGTTTGCAATAATAATTGTAAATAATAATTTGCAATAATAATTGTAATAATCTAATTTTATTCTCTTGTTTCTGTAAAGGTATAGAGTTTCACAATGATTTGCATTATTCATGTATTAACTAAGATTAGCCAAATTGATAATAATTATAATTATTACTAATTGATAATGATTAATAATTATAATTAATACTGATTGATAATAATTTAAAACAATTAACAATAATAATAATTAATAAGTTCAGTGATAAATATCACACATTTTTGAAAGTTTGGTTGAATTAAAAATTTAATTAATAATGTTTTTTTTAGAATAATCTAGATTCTCGCTTCTGAAAATACATTACGTATTATACGGGACTTTTAATTTTAATAAAAAAAATTGGGTAACGTTATTATAAACAATTTACAATCCCCGCCTCATTATTTTTAACTGACATAAAAACTGTTATTCCATTCTATCGTGAAGAGAGAATAATATTTGGAAAATATGCTATTGTTTCGTCACTGAATGCTAAAATATGTATTTGTACACTTTTGTCCTAATGAACTTTTCAAAATTACTTTTGTGTATATTCTAATTTAGGTGACATTAAATCCGAAATAAAAATATTCATTAATACGTATTTTTCAAAATCGTGGTTTTTAACGTAAAAAGATAACTTAATTTCCTTGAAACAAACTCATGAAAATAAATGCTTCCTCAACTTTTATCTCCGTTCAGTATTTAAACACGGTCAGTATCTTTATCTCATCCTCCTGTCTTTCACAAATCTTCTATTCTGTATATATCAATGTTGATTTTGATAAGCCGCGGTTTATTTCCAAGCAGAGATTCACGAATCAAATAACTTCATAAAATAACCCAAAAGGGGTTGAAGGACGAAACGAGTAGAAATCAGTTACAGAGAAACTTAATTTTTCTTATATTTATTAGTAATTAAAGCTCTCATATTGAAAAAAATACTAAAATTATGATTTTACTTGATATAAACAGGAGGCATTAATATTATTATAAAGAAGTGTTTGAAACAGAACGCAATTCAAAGACAAAAAAGCCTGTACATCAAAGAGAAAATCGCGAATTTTTGGTGCACTTTGCGGATTTGCACTTCCAAGAAACGTTGTAGAATTATGATACTTGCACCCTTTAAAAGATGCAATACTTATAAGGAAGATTGGCTTAGTTTCAGTTATGTAAGAATTTAACCAAAATTCGGCTCTGAAAAGCGTCAAATTATTTTTTTAATTGTTTGCTCCAAAATTCTTTCGATTTAAAAGACATGGTGTTCATATGGTATGCAGAATGAACATTTTCTTCCTTCAAAACAGAAAATAATGGTGAAAATCGATTAGGGAATTAAATACAAATTTTTAATTACACATCAAGGGCATTGATTTACCACCATCTTAGGAAGTTTGTACTATTTGTACACATATGTCTACCACATGTTATGTAACATGATATCACTATCAATTTTTGTTTCCGACAAAGTTTTTTTTAATTATTTTTAAAAGTTACAATTTTTCTTTTAATATTTTTTTAAGAAAAAGATTTTGTATGAAGAATGGATACTCCAGAAAATTAATTATAAATAAGATACAAGTTGAAACTACATAAAAATATTACATATGCCTACATTCGACTTTTCAACATCAGTGACCAATCAGCACAGTTGCAATCTCTATCACACACACGATATCTACTCAATATCTTCTATTAGCTTGTCTCTCACTCTTCTGACAGCTTAGAAAGAAGGTTTACATCGGAAAGCTAAAGGATTCAGCATTTTCTGTTTTCAGCTATTTGGATAAATTTCGCAGAATTAAAGTGGTGTCTCTTGAAGAATTAAACAGACAAAATTAAAATAATATAAAATGACATAATGAAAAACAAGAGTTATACTTACTGTATATCTTGTGTACTTTGTATCTACTTACATAAGAAATAATATTGTAAAGTGTTAATTAGTATTAGTACTAAGAAATAATCAATACAAAATTTATTTTACATAGTAATTGATTCTAATGTACATAATGTAGAAAATTACAGCTATCAATGTTTATTTGTTTGTTTTTAAGATTGAAGTAACCGGCTGTATAGAGAAGGTGGATTTCAAAATCTGCTGAGTTTTACAGTGAAGACCTTTGAAAAGTAGAAACGCGTGAAAAAATGTATTTCTAAACGGAGACTGTGTAATGAAGTCTTAAGAATAATAAACAAGAATTCAAACTTCTATCTAGATTTTTTTAGCAATTATTAAAACTTTACAAACCTGGCATAATTTTTGAAACTTTATTACGATACACCAATATATAGCCTCGTGAAATCAAATATGTCAACATTAATAGTTGTAAATTGTGACATTATATACATAAGTATCAATTAATATAAAGATTAAGTATTATTCAGATATCTCAATTATTTCTTAGTCATAACTAAAATATTACGATATCCCATATATTCCTCTCCCTCTAAATATACTATCACATCCAACATATTTGATTTAACCTGGGCTTTCACTCATAATGGCCTCCTTGGGTATATTTAATCAGCCAATATGCATCTCATTACATCAAGCTAAATCGGTTCTGAGTTTACTGCAATATAAATGGCATAATGGAACCCGTAGCCTCCATTAGCCCATACGTCAAGATGTATATATGTCATAACATGAATTACAAGTCACAGAAATGATATTACATCATAGACTGCACTTAGATTATATAAACAATTTAACTTGAATCTTTCGTTCTTTTTAACAGTAGGAGATAATAATGAGTCATTATATTCGTTTTGATTGCTTTGAATTACAAGCGTAGTCAGGGTATTCAATTTGCTATAGCATTTCCTTTCTCTCAAGAAAGTATATATGAAATATTTCAGTTTCAAATGTATTTAACTTAAAAATAAGCATTTTATATGGATATTAAATTAAATCAATCTGATTAAATGCTCTTAAGGATGGTAAATCTACTTATAAAATTATGCTTTTTTTAGAACTATACTCAAAATTTAAATATTTAAAGAATATTCGTTATATTGTCATTAAGAGTATGATAATTTTTTTGCAGCCAAATACTTTCATTATCGTAGTTTATAGAAAAATACGGGGTATTTCCAAAAGAATATCCCAAATTGGAAAAGCTACAATTACAAAACTAAAAAAGTTACAAACTTTTTGAAAAATTTAAAACAAAAATAACATTTTAAAACTGAAATTATTATTGTTCAGTGTAACCCCCACAAGAAATACGGATGATAACCAGTTGACAATAGAGTTCTTCCCAATCATCAATTCATCACACAGCAGATAACAACTTTGCTCTTAATAAGAAGCCTTCAAGAGGATTGATTTAACTTACTGATTTTTGAGCTGCTTCGTATTAAAATGTTTCTTTCTACCACTACCAGACAGTGCTGACGAAATGAAAAGGCGAATATGTCCATTCATTCTAACTGAAATACCAAACATGTCGGGATGAGTTCTGCAATGGGCAAAATATTTTCGAGTTTCTATAGTAGTGGGTCCCTCTGAATATCTATAATTATATAGAATTTGATGTGTTACTTTAAATTTTTCTAAAATGTTTGGGTAATTGTCCATAATGGATAGATTTTATTTTGTTTCAGTATCTTAAAAACACATTTTGAGAAAAATGCAAAAACAGATAATTTGGTCTATGGTATGGCACGTGTGTTTACAATCATAAACTTAAATTTTCAAGTATTCTATTTACCAAATGCTCCTAAATAATATAGGTATGAATGCATGTAAGTCTCCTCAATTTTTAAGGGAAAGTAAAAAAAAAAGCAAATTTTAAGGCATTGTGAAATATCATCATTTTATATTTTCGTCAGGTCATCGCATCTTTCGTAATATTAGTTATTAAATTAGAACGTATATAAGTACATAATCCACACATGTATATAATAAGTATTTCACAAATTTGTTTGAGACAGAGAGAAAGAGAGTACAGATTCGAATAAGCTATTTGTACGATACATTGTGTGACTATATCTATTAGTGAAAATATTTATTCATTAAGGACGGAATGCTTAAGTGAATTGTGTAAATTCAGGGATTTACAAGGTAAGTCCTGAGAAACAAGATAATTACTTTTTTTTATTTATTTCTTCTGAAAGTGAAATATAATTGAATTGCGAATTTCAAAAGAATAAAATTCGAGAGTTGTTCGATAAGTATTTTAAAGTCCAAGAGACAGCACTCGTAGATTCCAAAATTGTTTACTTGTAGTAAGCAGCATGACACACTACACAACACTCTAAGTCTCCGTTATCTCCATAGCAGGGTTTCATTTTTATTATTCATTGAAGGAGGACACTTGTATTTATTTTTTAAGAAAAAGGGGGGGGGATAAGTTTCGAGCGGTGATAAAGACATATATTTAAAAGGCGTAACTCCGAAAAAGATCAAGAAAAATCATTTGTGAAAAATTATCGGCGAGATGGGTGCCACATTTGCTCTCAGTGGAAAATAAACGCAATCGTGTGGTCGATTCTGAGGCTATATTAGCGCCTTTTCGTTGCAATCTTAACGAGTGTTTGCGTGTGAGCGAAACGTAGATACACAACTATATACCAGAGACAAAGGAACATTCAAAATAGTGGGGTTTGAAGGAGAACATGCTCTGAAGTCATGGAAATCGGCCGGGAAGATGAAGACTACGGTTTGCGGGATGCACGCAGAAATATCTACTCTGATTACTTGGAAAAAGAAAAACGACAACTGGAGAGTATTATGCGTCGTCATTTCACCGATTGAGTGAAGAAATTTTGGAAATACATCCTCACTTGAAAAAGATGCTCTTCCAACAAGACAATACAGAGGTGCGCCCCTGTGCAGTTTCGATGGCCAAGATCATGTAATTAATGTTCGAATTATTACTACATCCAATATATTTGACCCTCAGTTACTTTTTTTTTTTTTTGAAATCCCAAACTTAAAAACAATGACTCGTTGCACAACAATTCATGCCGATCGAAGAAGCCATTGCGTAGATATATATTTTGAGAACCTTCCGAAATCTTACTTTTTAGATAGTGTAAAAAGTTGGAGAAACGCTTGGAAAAATTTATAGATCCAAACGTAGGTTATGTTGAAATGTAAAAAAAAATATCTACTTAAAATGATTTTTTGTCAGTTATTTTCTAAGAACGTATTGAGCGACCCTCGCAATTTCCTCCAAAATAGCTTCGATTTAACAAACAATATAATAAGTTGCAACATTGGATACCATTAGAACGGCTCGACTCGCACATGTATACTCACATTTAAAGTGTAAAACTAAGCAAGGTTCACAAAAGTAATAGATGTATTACAAAAAAAAATGTAGACTTAAATCATCTTTGCAACGAGATCTGCATATAGCATATTTATTGTTTTTGTGTTTTTGGTAATTGTAAATTTTATATCTTGTACTTCGTTTCAGTTACGTACTAAATTAAGTTTCTGTTGATTTAATCAAAAAGTGGTAAAATTATCATCTATCATTTTCATTTATAGAGATAAGTGTATTTCTTATGAAACTTTTCTGTATTATTAAATATTTAAGTAGTACTTTTAAAGTGGTTTAAAGTTTCGCTATATTATACGTAATTGAAAACTAATAAATATATATTATGTAAAGAAAATACAGCAACTTTTATATTGTATTATTGCGAAAAACCAACTTCTTTCAGGAAATGAGATGGTACTCAATTATTTAGTTAGACAGTAAGAACAAAGTTATAGCATTGTAAGATGAATTCTTTTCCTCTTGTGAAATACATATGTTCTTGAAACCTTCTAGTTGTTTTAATATTATTTTTGAGTTAAATATCATCGACAAAGAAAAAAAAGTAGAAAATAATTCTTCGAAAATCTTTGAACAAAATAAGTTGTAATTATCCAATTTGGATACCTCGGAATTCTATGTTCACAAATGCATAATATGATCGTATCAATGTTGGAATATCGGTATAGTACAAAATATTTATTGTTGTTTGTTGAAATTAATCAAATATATTTCTGTTTTCATCTTGGGCCTAAGGCCCATCAATTCGGATGCCCGCTTTCGTTTCTGTAGGTGATGGATGTGCTGAAATTTCTGGGTAGTATTCAGGTTGGTGACCCAATTCGAGACACCCTATTAACTTCCCCAAATAAGCTTGGTACTCGTTCATGAACCTGGCTAAATGTTGGTGCCTTATGAAACCTAGCTGAAGCCATAGGATCCAGACCTGGATAGACAATCCGCAGTCAGATTTTTGATAACCACTACTCACTGCGTCTCTTTTGTTTGAAGGTATAAGTAAATAATTCTCTTTAAACATTTTGGGTACGTATCACTGGTAAGAATATGCATTGAATTGACGCATAATTACCTAACTTGCAAAAGATCTCTTTGTGCTTGTCGAGAAAAAAAAAAATCGGAGATTCTTTACAAGGGGTTAGCGAGAATTTTTTAATGTGCATATATTCAACTGAACTTAGCTCGCGTGCTGCTCGGAAGCGTGTGTGTGTACACAGCTTTGGTTGAGATTTTCGGCTTTACATCCTGTGTTACGGCATTTCATTTGATTAGGCAATTTCACAGAATTTTTTTGGGAAATACTTTACCTTGTCAAATCTTGTATATTCTCCTTTGATTCCCTTCGTATTTGTCTTCAAAGCATATCGCTTGAAGCCATAGTAGCCCACAGTGAATTCCAAGATCGCATATGAACGGTAGTCGATGTTTTACGTCGAGTCTTGGGTTCAAGGTTTGCCACATCAATCCCGCCGTGCAGTGGGGTGATGCACTTTAAATACGATCGAGATCTTTTTGACTTCTCTTTGTGGTGTGGAAGTTTGAAGGGGGGGAGTTGGCTAAGTTTGGATCTCAATGTACAAATTTGGGAACCTATAATTTCTGATAAGTATTTCCAGGTAGCTGAGACACGAAAATGCTTCAAAAGCTGCATTTTTTTATTTTGTTAAAAAATAGATGGTACTTTTCTGAATCCATAGATGTATTCATTATAAAATTTAATCATTCGAAGTTTAAAAAAATTGAATTTTAAAATTATAAATATAACATGACTTGGATAATAGAAGTATCAAGAGTTCGTAGAAGACTTACAGGTCATGAAATTCTACTTTGCTTGATATTACGGTTTGACAGAACAACTGTCACATACTGATACAGTTAAAGTATGGTCAATTTATTTTCATTAACTATTAATGGATACTAACCTATATGTAATAACGCCGACAGCTTGGATATTTTGAGGTGAATTATAATAAAATTTTTTATTTGGGGAAGGCTCATCTACACAAGCATTCAAATACTAAAACTGTGCATTTTCGTCAAACCAGCCTATATTTAAATTCGAAATACTTTTCAATAATTCTTACTTCTAACTCAAAAATACTTCTAAATAATTTAGAACTTCAAATTCTAGAAAGATTAAATGATAAAATGGTGTAGAAAAGTACAGTAATTATAATATAATGTGGACATTGCATTAAAAATATTATATTGAAATTGAAGAAGGGAAAAATATCTTTATTTGGAGTTTTTCTCAAAATGTGTTTCTTGGATTATGGTACACTTTTACAAACTGTATTCTATCCGTAAATCTACTGACAGCTACATTATAGAACAGGGTCTATTTTATACACGGTGTACTTAATTTTAATTTTGATAAATATTCACAAATTTTGGAGTATAGTAAAATATTTGAATACAAATTGTAGACAATTTGAATCATTTTAATTAAATTTTATAAAATTTTATTTTTAAAATTTCATTGAGATCAATATATTGACATAAGTTTTTAGCCAATCCCAAAATTTTTAAGTTCTAAATACAGTAGATCTTGCATTAGATGTACCTAAAATTATACATACAACTTAATAAGTATATAAAACTATTGATTATTAATTGCTCCTTAGATAGTTACTTTGGTTTTAAATGTTTCTTACTAAAACTAATAAAAACATAGATAGCTCAATGTTAGAATTTGACTTCATTTTGCTATTAATTTTAAAAGTTACAGTATTAAAATATGTTCCTCTTTTTTTTCCCTTGTGTTTGTCAAGGTGCCTTCAACAAAGATATAATTAAAATTTCTTATAATTTTTGAAATAATAATTATACTGCCTTGATTACAACCTAAAGATTATTTCCAATGCATTAAAATTAATTTTTTGTGAAGGTGCAAAAACGAAAGCACCCCTAGTGGAAGAGTTGCGGTGTTATGCTTTTCTATCATTTTTTAGATTATATCATATCCCATGCAGCTTATATACATATGCTGGCTGTTTTATCATTCGATTCGTTTAAAATGTTATTGCAATTATAAGTCGATGTATATTTAATTTATTTAACTTTTCTATATCGATTTTAGCTACAATTTCAAGTATTCAATTTTCTTTATGAATTAAAGGAAAGGTTGTTAGTATTTTGCGCCCTCACTTATTTTAACTCATGTATCTAAAGACGTTAATCTATTTTTCAAGTGTATACTAATCAAATTCCAAAATATAACCTATAATTTTATTATTGTAGGTTATTTAATATTAATTATGTGAAGGTATATAAGTTATGAGAATTTATGTATGTATGCGGTTTTACAAATATTTAAAATACAAGAACTATTGATTTCACTACATTTATCATGTGAATCAATCTTTTTCTTTATTGCAGAAATGTAAATATAAAATGGATTTATTTGAGATAAATGCAAAAATAACTCTTCAAACAGGATTTACATCATTAATAAACGTGTATTTTCAAAAAAATACAAGACCCTAGCTTTTTTGTAGGTGAAAATGACGTCATGGAATAATTTGGTTCACATGGCGATTCCTATGCATATGAATTTATCTTGCCTCGAAAAAAATGATCATTTGTCGGCAGACCACTAATGAGTGAAAAAACTGTAAATGAGCGCCGAAGGAATATAGTAGCAAAATGACAGAATTTGTGGGTTGCACTCATGATCTTAGGACTCATTATAAGTGATCAGTTTTTTATGGTTAGGATCACTGTGCAGGGTTTCCACGTTATTTGCAATTTTTTTTTTACAAGTGGTCTCGGTTAGAAGCTTTGACACTATTTCATGAGACTATCCCTCAAGTCTAATTCTTCTTGTTGAACGGATATGTTTATCATTATCGCCTTGTCTATAAGTTTTCGCAGAAAATGACGATGCTTCATTACTGAGTCTTCATTTGGTTAATAACGATCTCAGTTTTGGATGTTGAAGGCATACCAAGACGTGCACATCTCTCTGATTTGATACACAACCATATTTTTACACTCAGTTGTACTTCAGTTATTAAGGTGTGGTGCCATTGTTTCGTCCAGAAGAGATACTGATCACTGGGTCGTTTCTGATTAGAAATCGCTAAGCTTCATACAAAATTTAATGCACAACATTTGCTTCTAGTTTTAGTAATTTAGTAAAAATATGAATCTGTCGGCACTCACTTACACTTCTAATTCTGAAGGTCTACTGATGAATTTCCTTCATAAGTAAGATAAAATTCACATATATTCATCAGGTTGCCAACATATATGCTTCAAATAGCTTTCATAGCTTCATTTGTTTTATACGCGAAAATATATGGTCGAATATTTTTTTTCTATATACAGTTATCTATCACCCATGACCAGTTAATTAGCACTGTATTTTTTATTACTGTATATACAGTTTAATTAGCACTGCATTTTAATAAATTTTCTCCATTTAAGTTTCTATGGCTTCAAATGTGAAATATAAATTAAATATTCCTCGACTGGGTATGTTCACTAATAAAAGATACAATATAAACCAAAAACTTTCTTTCAAGAAAAAACACACACAGAAAATTTTAATCAAATTAACATTTGGAATATTTACAAGTTAATAGTTGATACTGTAATTCATAAAACTGAGAATGTTTGGAAGTATAGTAAAAAGAAAAATATCACAAATTATATATATTCCTTTCGATTTTTCAATGATTTCGAAGATTTAAATATATTTTCGAAATGAAAATAGGGACGATCAGTAACATCGATATAGTTAGTTAAAACTTGATTTTGTGCAAAGAATAATAATGATAGCTTAAAATTTTTTATCAAAATATTTATTTGTATTTGGCTACTCGGACATGAGTTTTAAATATTGTAGAATTTAAAAACCTAGTCTGGGAAAGTTTATACGCTCTAAAATTCCTTTTATTCTTAAAGAATAATTTTTTTATAAATTCAATACATGAATGTTTAATGTAAAAAAAAGGCAAGGAAGTTTATTTAGTGAAATAACTAAAAAAATTAAAATATTTTCATAAAATTGTAGTATTCAACATTTAATGAGAAATTTGTAACTAATATGCATGTGTTTCATAATTTACTAAAGAAACCTTAGCCTTAGCTTTTAAGCGTAATCATAGTTAAATTTGCTATTAAAAGAAATAGCTTCATCCTCAGTTAATTAAAATACAAACTATATGGCTGCTACTTTTATTTAAAACAAGACATTTATATAATTACTAATAGTTGCATTTTCACCTGTAATAAATTTTACTATCGGTGGTATATAAAAAAAGTTAGTTACCTACAGCATTGTACTTTAAAAGCAATTAAAACGTAATAAAATATTAAATGTAATAGTATCGTACAACACTGAAATTAATACTGTATGATATCATGCATACTTCGCTGCTTAAGTTTTTAATCATTGTACTTTAAAGCAATTAAAACGTAATAAAATATTGATGCTTAGTATCATACTTCACTTTTAAAATTAAAAACACTAATCTTCATTATGTGAGTGAAGAAAAGAGATTTTTTTTTATCGGACAGCTACGCTGAATTTGGAAGCCCATTTTAGAAATTAATATTCAAAGAGCCGTTTATTTAGTGTTGGTAGATGAAAGTGTATAATATATCCCTACATTACACTTGTTCCCCATAAATGGACATACTTTTTTATGAATTTTTTCTCCTAGATGTTTCTTCGATCATTTGATTATTTCGAAAAGGCAATGAAATGATGTATACTATTGGACATTGATCAACAAATTTTTCTAATAAATTTGTTAGCAGAAATGAAACAAATTAATTACTTTTAGACATTAATTATATTTATTTATTTTATATTTCATGCTAGTAATTTTACTTACGTAAGAACCACGCTGCTTGCGAGGAGAGTTCATGCTATGGTCATGTATAAGAGGGTTCATGCTATGGAAGTTCATGCTATGGAGGTTACTATGGTCATTATGATATAGACATTATGCTTCAGTTTGAAACATTCCTATATTTGCATTATTTCTGTAGTTTTTTGGGGTTAATATTTGGATAAGTGAGTTCACTGTTTCTTATAATTTATATATATTTTTTTTTTTTTTATATCATCTTCAAGTATTCATCTTTCTAATTTAAATCATTCGAATTTGTTGATTTGAATATTAGCGAAATATTTTATTTAAATGGAAAAAAATTATACATATTTCGACAGTTCCTATTTCTGGAGGTTTTATCATTTAGTAGGTTGTTGTTATCTTTAAGTGAGAAAATATCTTCTTCAAATTCTTAAAAATACGGCGATACAGAGTTATATATTTATTCATAATTTTTCGTAGTTATGAAACTAAACTTCATCTGGTATTACTTTTGATAAAGGGAGATGGTTGCTTAAAATTTCATTAGAAATTTATATTATTATTTTATATTTAAAAATGCTTGAATTTCATTCTTTTTTTATAAAAGTGTTCAAGCGGTTTTGATATAAGATCTCAGAAAAAAATTCTGAATACTTAAAATGATATTTATTTTAATATAATAATTTAAAGCTTTTAAATTTAAAGAGCTTATCAATTTGTAGTCATTACCAAGAACAAATAAGAGATTTATGAAAAAAGAACAAAACAAAGCAAAAAAAAAAAAAAAAACCACTGCAGAAATGAAAAACCACAAAGAAGTAAGAAATTACAACATTGAAAAGATTTTAAATATTTTTGTGTGATTCATTTTCAAGTTTAAAAAATCAATGGGAATTTCTTTTACGGATGAAATTAATACTAAGATCTGTATATGATAATTAATATCTTAAGTGTACGAAATGATATTTAGAAATGTATAATAATAAAAGTACCTCGAAGTATGTGCAATAATAGGAAATAAGTTTTCATGTTAGATTGTAATCTTTCTGTAATTTATAAGAGAAATTATGTTTTGTATCAATGCTGTTTATAGCGACTTGTAAATGAAATAGATTTGATTAATTATGATTTGTTACAGTCGAGGTTGTTTGTGCTGTCCTTGAAACTGGATATTATTGCCCGCCTGTAGAGGCACTTTTGAGAGAGGAGGTGTAACGTGTTGTCACTACACTAAGGTGAGAACACTTCTGGAAAGAATATCTCGATGACCCATCGCCGAATGCACGCTATAAAATGGCGGTGTGATCATAGGCGTGTGCGAGATAAGTTGTGCAGGATTTAGTGGTGTTGTACGGCTAGAAGTGTTCTTGATGAGCATTTTGAAATAGCTATGTGGGCGTAAAGGGAATTGTGACTTTGGGCAGTTGAAAATATCTCTTCACTAACAATGAAAAGCTTTTGGTAATTTGAGTTCTATAAACTAACAATATTTGTCTACAAAAATGAAACGTGATTAGATAAATTAGAAAGGAAATAAAAATGTAAAAAATTAAATTAAATTTTACTGATATATAAGCGGAATAGAATTGAAAGGAAAGAGAGAAGTTGGAAGAGTTATAACAATCGATATATCTCTGAAAATTGGTTGTCATTTGTAATTATTTGTTTATATTTATGTAGTTACGGCTTGACTCTAAATATAGTAATAGGAGTTAAAGCACATATATATAAGCCAAGTAATTGTATCAGAACCAGTAAGTTGAAGCTAAGACTTTTATTTGATTACAAACAAAGTTAAATGATTTAAGTGAAATTCGAGTGAACAATCTTGTATAGTATGTGTTGATTAATAATTACTGTGTTGTCTTTTTCTAACATCTCCTGAATTATTATTTTTGACTTATTGACTATTTAATTAGACATTAAAGATATAATGTGGTGTTGATGTAAGGAAGGTCATTACAAGTGATTAAATAATAGTTTAGAAAGTAGAAAAAGAAAACAGAAAAGAAAGTTGATGAGTTAAGAATAAAAATACTTTCTACAATATATATATGAACACGTTCCATATTTTTTCATACATTTTATTTATATATTTTGTACATATATTTTGAACATACGTTGTAGACAGAGACAGAGAAAGAGAAAGATTATATTAATCTTTATGATCGATATTATAAAAATTCGTAAAGTTCATATATTAGGTAATAAATCATAGAAATGTATATATATATATATCTATATATATATATGTGTGTGTGTTTGTGTATTTCTGTAACATACAATCCTAGTTTCGACTTTCATTTGATTTTTATTCAAGGAATAAATTTTGCAATGAAACGTAGCATAAAATACAAAAAATGCAGAACTTAATTTCGTTTCACTTATCTTTACTTAAGAAAATCATTCTACGAGAATTACGTTAGAATTATGATAGACACACGAAAAGGAATGTAAAATAAAGTTTTTTCCCAAAGGAGAAATCAAAGGAGAATTTAATATTCTTGAAAAAACTAACTAGATTTTATCAAAGATCATTCCGCTGGTTTTTAATTTGAATTACAGGATTCCTGTCAAATAATTCATCTCTGATCTTTGTCTATCTTAAATGTAAATAACAAGATAATTTTCTCGAATAAGAGAAAAAAACCTAATTAATGTGCCAGCGTATTTGAAATGTATTAAACTAAATAAATTAATGCATATTTACCTCGTAATTCCCTGAGCTAATTAAATAAAGAAACATTTTGAGCCGTAAATTGAAAAAGTCTTTGGCTATTCAGTTATTGAAATATTCCCTATATAGATACAAAAGGTATTTTTAATGTTGTATGTAATTATTTATCATCAAGCATTATTTATCCTGATATTATTAAATTAATTAAGACTTGATGAAGAAATATTGATTTTGCTGTCAAATGAAACATAAGAAACTTTACTATAAATTTTATTGTGACAAACAAAAAATATTTTAATGAATTTATAAAATATTTTATTTTTAATGAAATATGTATTTAATTTACTTTAAACAAATAAAAAAATTTATTACACTATCACATTTTTCATGTAATTCGATGTTGCATATTTGATACGGTGAGTATCATTTACATTTAATTACTAAGAATAACCGAGATACACGGATACAAAGTTTATTCTGAATATAAAATTTATTTTGCATATTAATTGATCATTATGTATATTGTGTTGCAAATTATAGCTATTAATATTGAATTTATTGGGTTCAGGAAGCCGTAGATTGAAGTAACCTACAGTATCATAAAAAGTGGATTGTACCCGGATTATCGAACTCATATATTTTAATAAAGATATATATTTCATCTTTATTTATTACTGTTATGTGAGACTTCAATAACATTGTTGTATATTCCATAGTTGCTTATTTCTACTAACATTTCTTGATCTGTCTAAGACCGTCATTGTAGAACTATACGCAGAATGAAATTTATATTTGCTATGCTTATGGTATTTAATTCTAAAGTTTCTGAAATCAAATTGAAGCAACTTTATTATTTAATGCACAATATTTTGTACTTAAGGACCAGATAATATGTAGAACAAACTTTCTCGATATCTTGGTTTGCTTCTTAGTAGTAATGAAACAATAACGTGATACATATCGCGTTAAAGATTCATTATATATACACTCATGGACAAAAAAAAATTAAGCGCACCAAGAAGGAATCGTCAAATGAAACGAAATTTTACATACGTGACTACTTTTGAGTATAAGTAAATGATTGGAAAATCAAGAAAAGAATAATAATTTATTTCAGAAAGGCGAAAGAACGGAGGATTTAATACCCTGTTGAACCTTGTAGCGATCGGGCATTGAGGCATACAAGTTCTGTATGATGTCTTGGGGTTATTTCGCTCATATTTGCTGTAACCTTGCCTCTTGCTCGTTAAAACTCATGTGGGATGCCCAACTCATCGTACAAAATGATCCCAGATATGCATGATTGGAACAAATCTGGGTATCAGACGGAGCCAAGAAGGTCAACAGTGCGGTTGTCTTGTGACACCCTTGCTGTGAGAGGCCGAGCATTGTCTTGTTGAAAAAGGGCTTCTTGGCGTCTTGTTGACGACTGGGTCTGTCGTGACCTGTACCTGTGGTCTTCATTAAATGACATCTCTCGGATCCACTGGTCCCAACACCTCCCTCACAACCCAATCAAAGAGCGGCCTAATTGACGGAGTGCTCGCCCTGGACAGAGCACCCAGCTTCCATCATGCCGATGATTTCTCTCTCAAACTGCGACAGTACTCATATTGTCTTCAGCTTGTGTGGTATGTATACCTCAGCTCTTCCTTTGTAAACGATTCTTTACTCAAACAAACTTTTGGTGACCTGTGTTTTATACTCCGCGGAAAACGAGAGAGTTAAAAGCGCCCTCTACTGGCTATACATAATGCGCAATCGCAGCATTTCTAATCATTTGCATATCACTTACGACATATACCTTCATTGCCAAGTTTCGTTTACGATCCACCCCTTTCTTGGTGCGCTAATTTTTTTTTGTCCTTGATTGTATATATATATGTATGCTTACATATGTATATATATATATATATATATGCTTTCTTCAACAAGTTTAGTTTCAAACAAAGGTTGTTGGTTATTCAACTGTTTTCAAATTCCCATTTAAAATTAAAATATGTAGCATTGCACATAGAGTTGTGAAGTGCAAAAATATGAAAAAATTACAAATAATAGTATCTCTTATTCGTCGGCTTACGAAAATCTGAAGATATACGGGTGAAAATATTGTGGTTCATGTAGTTTAAGTGAAAAGCCGAATATAAGGACTATAAGGTTGTCTGAAGTCTTCAGGTCTCAATGCATGTTTCGAGAGAGTGGTTCAAGAAGCTCATGTGGCTCACCACTCCAAGAGATTCAAAATATCAGAAATACATCACAATGAGCCCTCGTGATGCTTTTTCACGCCTATGTTGGTAAATAATCAGTGAAATCCAAACACAATACTTCTGAAACAGATATCTAGGCCACAGGTGATAACTTGATTTACAAGGCTGAAGAGGCTCCTTATTCTGTTCGAATAACTAAAAATATCAAGATTCTTGAGTCTGAATCATTGGACATGAAACCAGCTTCTATATGTCAGACTAATGGTGCCTACATCAAAGTAGAAACAGTTTAGAATATCTCTCTGTGTCGGGAGAAAAATCAATTCCCTTTCATTTATTCTTTCACTCCACTTCCGATGTTTAGCAGTAAGTCTTGGAATGGGAGTTCTCAATGATACCGAAACAAACCATAACGTTTGGTCAGAGATATCCGGTTGGACATCATATAAACGAAGATCCACCTTTACTTCTAGCATCTAATGTAGAAACATTCTAGAGTCTACTACCGGTTTTAAATGATACCCAATTGCTGCATTTTATGTGTCTTGATAAGACACATTATCGATAATCTATTCACATTTTAGATACTATTTAAACTGACTATAATACTTGGAGTATTTTGTAAAATATTTTTAAAACTAAAATCCTTAAAATTATGTTTAATGTCACAAACAGAATAGCTTAATTTGTTTTTTATGTATATGTAAGAGTTTGATGATAAATAATGCTTATTCAATTTTTTATTCCCAGTACTCCATATGGATATAAAATCTTTTTTAATATTATTTCAAATAAGATAAATATGCATATATACATACATACATACAGCTACATACATATATATATATGTATATATATATATATATATGTATATAATATATCTCTACATATTAATATGTAATAACTGTATGTATGTATAATATATATATATATATATAATATATATATATATGTATATATATATATATATATATATATGTATATATGTATATATGTATATGTATATATATATATATATGTAATAATATATATATGTATAACTTTCTATGTATGTATATATATATAT
>BMAW01097544.1:112596-124046 GCA_019974015.1 Nephila pilipes
ATATTCTATCTGTTTCGAAGTTTTTGGAAATATGCATCTGGAAATGGGAATCTTTATTCTATTTCTTACAATTTTTGAATTAATTAGTTCAGTCATAAGCTACGAATACAAGAATTATATTTAGTTTGTCTCGTGTTGCGAGCGTATTTAATTATATAAAGCCGGTAAGAAAGGTAAATAATGTTCAGATATTTATGAAAGTCATTTCATTATTATAAGAAGAGTACAGTGAGGTGTATTTGACTACATATTTATTCATATGAATTTCTAATAAATATTTTGAAATCAGTGATATTAAATTGATTTCTTTCAAAAAATTTAACCCTTTTTTATCTTTTTTAATCATCGTGTTCCAGAACAGGTTTGATTTTTTTATATTTTTTATTTCTAATATAATCCATTATTTCCTTGTTGTTCTTTTTACCCTTATTCCGGATATGTTTGATCATGTAAAGAATTCTTGGATACCTTATGTGTTCAATTACGTAATGCCTGTCTCCATTCTTGTGCATTATTGTTTTGAATTTATCATTTATATCAGTCTAATCTCCTCGCACGATCTCTCTTTCTCTCTCAATCGTGTTTCAAATATTTACAAATCCACACATAACATACGAGAAATGAAGAACTTTGGTATTTGTAAAATGCATGATCTTGAGTATATCTGATTTCTTCTGATGTGTATGTGTAAATGAGTGTAAAACACAGATAGAGTGGATTTAAAAATTAATGAAACCAGAATTCATTATTGAAGTTTTGAAAGAAAAACAAGTTTTATATTTGTGTTATGCTATGATTAACTTTTATTTTCAATTAAAAATTACTCGATGTATTTTCTCAAAATAAGACACTTTTATTTTTGGTGACAAAACTAAAATGGGTGGTAGTTGAAATTTCTCTAAATTTATTTCTCATTTTAGCGATAATGATGCGGAAAATGTTATTGTCTCTAAATACGTTTTAAATATAATTGCTGTCTTTTTCATGACTTTTAAAATTGTCAGTCGTAACCAGAATTTAGGTCCCGTGACTATATTTAGTCGTTCAAAAACGTTCTTCAAAACTTATCGCTATAGAAAATTTTTAAAAATGTAAATTTTCTAAAGAGTTCGTTTTAAAAGCTATAATGGATAATATGAAAGTTTTTGAAACACGAATTCAAATAAATTTCTTTAGATTATCAAATTCTAAATAATTTTTCAGATAAATTTTCTTATGTTTAATTAGAGGAAAATGTCTTAATTCATATTCTTACTTTTTTACTTCTGTTCTCTGGGTCACAAAAATATTTTATGAAGTTAAAAAAAATACCATAAACGAATAGAGTTTGAGAAAAACAGATGTATCAATACATAATTTCTCTCCACATATCTTCTGTTTAAAACTAGATTTTGCTCCTTTTAATTATTTTTGTTCTTTTAGAGTTGAAATTTTTTAAAGTAAAAATCTAAATTAAGGAGCATTTCCAATTAACTCTGGTCTCGTTGTTACTTAAAAGTATCTGGGGGGAAAAAAAGGTTCTCAAATATATAAATTTATACAAAATTATTTTCAATTTAAAACTGCTTGATTAATAAGAAAATCATGTTATTGTACCATAACACTCATCGTCATAATTGGTCATCAACTAGTCAACGATTATCTGGAAAGTGAGGATATTCGCCTCAGGGATAGGCCAGCCAGATATCCTGACCCTAGCCCTGTATAGCATAAATGGGACACTCTTGGGAGAGCAAATGCATCTCGCCGTCCACCTTCGTGAACTATCCTGAAGCTGAAAACCTGCTTTCTCTCAGGAGAGGTATCAACTGTCGCAGAGAATCATCTACTTTCTACTATCCAGAGGAGACCATACCCGTATTAGACTTCTTTCGATTTCAATATCAGAATGGGGATTTTCAACATCCCTGCATTATGAACTTTATGATAACCATCTGTACACAAAATGGCTTTTACATTTCTTTTTCGGTTATAAATGAATATTTATGCAAAGTTTCATGATATTTTATCCATTAGTTTTTCGTACATTTCACATAATATGCAAAATTTCTCAATTTTACAATCGCGTATACATATAATTCGCAAAAAGCGTCTATTTATATATAGGTTTGGAAATGATAATTTACTAAGCAAATGGAACTATACTTTCTAATCGCTGTTTTAATACTTCAATCAATAATTATCTAAATCAGTGGTTCCCAAAGTGGTTCCTACGGAACCTTAGGGCTCCCCGTTATCATTAAGGGGTCTTTGAAATATTAAAATTGATTTGGGGGTCCCTGAACAACATCAAGGGGTCAGCAAAAAGTTTAGTGCAAAATAATAGAATCGTGATCCATTTTTGTTATTATGGAAATTTAAATAAATAACAATAAATAAAATAGTAGCAATTTTTTGTTCTTGACTTAAATTTAAATATAGGTGGGTGAATAAAATACAAAAAGTTACTTAAATACTGAGCGTTACGTAATACCTTTTGTGAATGAACATTAACAAAACTTTTTTCCGTTGATTTATAACTTGTAGTTACAATGATGTGTATAACTTGTTTTAATGTTGTTACTAAAAGTTATTGTTCAATTTACTCTAATAAATTTAAGATTTCGATTTCCATTAATTCGCTAACAACAATATCACAACAAAAAAATAATAACGAAATAACGATGAAAAACTGAGATAAACCCTAAAAAATGAAAATAGAAAAAAAATCCATCGATACATGCCTGTGATTTAATAGTTCTAGAAGGCGCCAGCTACTTAAGTTAATAATAAGCTTGTCACGGTGCAAGACAGATGGCCGAAAACTGGTATATACAGGAAAGCAATGGCGCCTCTACGTACACTAATTTGTCTACAATATAAACATAAACTATAAAAAGTCGTACATCTATGAACAATTTAGTTTTATGTTATGTTGATACAACGCGTAAAAACAAATTTTCTAAGTCTTAGATAAAAAAAAATGTATCGTTATTTGGAAGTTTTGGTATAGTTCAATTTTTTGTATTATTACGCGGAGAGTGTACTCTTGTTACGTAAATATATTTGAATAAAATTAATCTCTTTGGAAAAAAGTATACATTACATATTTCAATATAGTTGTTAACGTTAAGGGATTAGTTATAGTACTAACAATATAGTATTCCCTTAACGTTAGTTTTGGTATAGTTGCATTTTTTGTATTGTTACGCAGAGTGTGTACTTTTATGACGTAAGTGTATTTGAATAAAATTTACCTCTTTTGAAAAAAAAATTATACAACACATTTATCAATATAGTAATCGCTTGACGTCAGTTAGAGAACTACAATACCGAAATATCAAAAAGTAATCCCTATATATATTGAAAAAGTAAAAAGTTTTAAAAAAAGTAATCCCTTAACGTTAGTTAAAGAGTTTAATTTTTTTTTTTTTTTTTCCATTAAAAACTTCGTTCGTTCGAGGAGATAGTTTTTTTTAAAACAGATGTTTTTGAAAGAAGATAATTATTAAGATTTATATTTTATTCAAAAATTACATGAAATTTTATCCTTACGTAAGATAATAATTTCAAAAGGGCTTTATCATTTCGTAGCAACTGCAGCATTCCGTAGAAAAAGTTTACAGTGATGTATTGCAAATAAAACATTAGATGCACAAATTTTCTTATATCCATTTTTTGCCCTTCTTAGCAGATAACAGTATGAGTGATCCGAAGAAAAAATGATGACAATTCAATGTTGAATATTTGAAGTATGACTTTATTTCATCACCACGAAATAGTACTTTACCTATATGTCTTCTATGTAATATAACTGTGTCAAATGATTCAATGAAACTTCCCAGTCTTAAGACACATTTAATAAAAATTCATTGTGACAAAAAAAATAAGGATTTAACGTTTTTTCACACAATCATAGAAAAATATATCAATGCACAGTCACTGCAAAAACTCATAATGATATCATATAAACGAGATGACGATGGACTGCATGCTTTTTTTAACATTTTTTTTTATTTTTAAGTCCGGAAAGCCATACACTATTGGTAAAGAACTTATTTTACCAGCTGTAAGTGAGATAATAAGCACCGTGTTGCACAAACCAGCTTTCGACATTATAAAAAGAACTCCACTGAGTAATAATACAGTACAAAAAAGGATTAGCGAAAAGGATCAGTGCGTAGAAAATTCTTTATGTGAGTACTTATAAACATCTGAATTTTATATATAGCTTGTCGAGTCCACTTTACCAGGAAAAAAAGCTGTAATTTTAGCTTATGTAAGATTTGTAAAAGAAGAAAAATTTTGCCAATCATTGTTATTTGCTAAATGTTTGGAAACCGATACGAAAGTTGAAACGTCATTTACTGGATTAAATAGATTTTTCGATGTAAAAGCTATAACTTTAAATTTATATGATGATTTCTGGTGCTATTAACGAGGTTCCTGTAATGGTAGGAAGATGCCGAGGCTTTCTGGTATGTTTAAAACAATCTGTACCGAATGTATTGTCAATACATTGTGTCATTCATCGTCAATACATTGTGTGTAGACACAAAAAATGTTAGTGAACGTTTTCATGGATCACTAGATATGTCATTAGAGCTAAATCAAAAGGAATACCTTCAATGAGAGAATATTTGCTCAACTTTGTTTGGAAAAGGTTGAAGACTATTATAGTTTACTACTTTACATAGAAGTACGTTGGTTATGTAAAATTCTATGTTTAAATTCATTTTGTGCTCTCTTTGATTTAGTGTTGGAATTCTAATGAAAATAAAGACAATGATTTACAATACAATTTAATTAACTCAAAAAAGGACATAGCCAATATGACGGATTTATTTGCCAAATTTAACGAAACTAATTTGAAACGACAAGGTGACCAATTAAATATAATCAAAACTAAAAGCGTAATATGTGCGTTTGTTGCAAATATTTTCTGTTCAGACAAAACCTTAAAAGAGGAGAATATTATCAGTTTCCTAATCTTTCAAAATTGCTAAATAGAGATGAAGATTTGCTTGCTTACCGTCAACACCTAATGGCTCTTCATGCAAACCTGAACCAAAGATTTGAAGACATTCCTCACTTGGATATTTCCGACTGGGGGTTGTATCCCATGCTAATACAGGAGCAGATTATTGAAATATTCACAAATGAGGAGCTTAAACCAATAAAAAAAAATAAGAAAGACTTCTTATTTAAGAATAAAATACGTTTGATATGATTAAAAACAGTTACTACACAGTTTTGTTATAGACACTGAAAACTATCTATATATTATAAATCTATCTTAAACCGATTGAGATTAAAAATTCTTACAAGGTTATCTAAAACGCTCTATGATCGATTGCTTCAACATCTAACTACAGAATATTCATTTTAAACAACTCTGATGAATTGAGAAGAAATATTTCAGGAAAATATACATGGGGATTATAATTAAATTTGCACTTTCAAAAGGTTGTAAAAAGAACAACAGGGCTGAATTACTGATATTTCACCTTCCTATACATTAAGAGATAGAGTATTGTTTTGCATGGAAAAAAAATTCAGTTGGAAACCAATAGAAGGCGATGTACTAGATGTAAATTACTAACTAAAATGCGGCATATGTTGCTGTGTCAATATTTGTCCAACACCTGCCCACCATGACAAAGTGGGGCCACAGCAAATAAGAAATAATTGGTTTCTAAATGTCTTTAAGACATAAAACATAGGAAAAGCAAAGTGTGATATAATCATCAAGGAAAGAAAGTCGTGATTAAGTGGCTCGGAATTGTTTAAGAAATGATGATTATGCTATCCGTCATTTTCTGCCCTATATTGAAAGGGCAAAACAGATGTTCCTTAACAGATCGCATTGTATCAGTTGTGCTGTCGTGAATTTGTTGCAAAATGCGTGTTTAATTTTCAGCCAAGTTCGCAATGGAAGCCTCGTACACAATATATTTTAGGTAACCACACACTCAGAAGTCGCACTGGTTCAAGTCAGTGTGATTGTGGTGGCAAAGGTGTTGTGAAATGGTGACTGATAATTCTGTCATTTCCAAAATTCTCGTTGGGTGCCAGATTTGAAATGTGTGAAGGAGCATCATCTTTTTTAAAATTTGTACTAGCCACATCTCCGTGCAGTTGCATTGCTGTAATGAGGTGGTTGCTCGAAAGAGATTCATACCGTGCTCCATTGACTGTACAGATGACAGGATCCGAAGAATCAACCTTTTTGATGCAAAAAGGGCCAAAGATAAATGCTGTCTCAAACCCGCTCCACACAATAAGCTTTTGAAAATAAAAAGGCAATGGTTGCATTTGGAACGGACTCAATCATCCCATATTCTGCAATTTTGAGAATTGTCAGTATGTTGGAGATAGAAATTGGCTTCGTCCATTCACTATATATTCAATGGTCATCCTTCCATTTGAGCAAACAATTTCAGGTGGGAAGTGTTTCACTATTTGGCTGGTCAGCAGGAACCAATCTCCTGAACATGCGAAATTTTGAAGAGATAGCATTGCAGGGTGCTTCGTATAATTTGACAAATCGTGCTCAGAGGCATGACTAAAGTTCGGACGATTCCTCGTGTACTATATGTTCCAAAAAAACTCCTTGACGCTTTCTCCAAAGTTGTAGTTAGCTACATACTCCACTAACGTCTAAGCAATCGATTTCCTTCCTCAGTCCCATTTCTCGTGAAACGAACGCGTCTGTTTAAATTTATCAGTCATTTTCTTCCTAACGAATGCTGTCATTATACTACAGCTGCTTTTGGAATCATTTAATATCCAGAATTTTTCAATGCAATTGCCACTCTGTTACCGTACCTGCATTAAAGCTTTACAAATAGAGCTCGATCCTTCAGTATTAGAGTCATAACTACTTTCTCAGACGCAGAATAACGGGAACTGTATGTTCTCCGGGGATTTTTTTTATCACACGAGTAATGGGTGGGGCGTTTGTCACATCTTTTAATTGTCATTTTAAAATTCGCATATATTTTTCAGAAGTCGTTTTTAACCTCTTATGACTAGTACAGTAGCATCTATAGGTTCACATTTGAACTATTGTTTTCTTTCACAAAACAAATTCACATTACTTCACGCATACTCAAATGAAATATCAAGTTCTTCTGACCAGTGATTCTTTTTCAGGGTCTTTTGAAAAATAAACTTTATTTATAATCACCCTGTACTTTCCTTACAAAAAGTTATTGAACTCTTCTTTTTAAACACTCTATACACAAAAGCGTTTTATTTATAAAACCTTCATACTTTCTAAAACGCTCGGACGTGGAAATGTTCAAATTGATATGATTGTCCAATACAAAACAACCCTTTAAAAAAACTCCCTAACTTTCTTTAATCATTTTTCTATGATTTACATAGAAACAAAGAACGGAAAATTAGTTATACGTTCAGTAAACGTTGTTTTTTTTTTTTGCATACGTAAAGTTTCATTGCAATACTTCAAAAACGTTTTGTATTTCACTTGACAAATGAGGGCACAAGTGTTTTTCATACATTTTATGACTTATTGATCTTTTTTAACATTACACTTTAACTCCTTCAGTAATTATTAATGTTGAAATTTTCAAACATCATTTAATAAGTAAATATTTAAACTACATTATTGAAAACAAATAATCATAAAATATCCCACCTCTTACACAAAAACGAATTAGTTAATAAATAAGCCTTTTTTATTTAGTTCAACTGAGTGTGTTGATAGCTTTCAAAGACCTCGAGGAATATTAAAATGCTTAATTTTTTTCCTTCTTATTTTCAAAGCCTTTTATAAAGAAAGAAAGCATGGAAAAAACAGAGTTTGCGAAATGATGCATGAAGGAGGATGAGACTTGCTTTTCTGGGATACGAATCCAGAAGGACGAAAAAAGTGTTTTTCACGAAGAGTGTTAGTGGAGAAGAATTTAACCTATTGATTCATTTCACAAAAACGTCAGGAAGGCTTCACGGAATATCTTCGTAGTGTTTATGCATAAAAGAATAATAAATGGAAACCCAGAGGAATAAATGCTATACATCTATTTGATCTCCAAATTTATATTTCTTATGCAGTGATAAAATTTTTGACTATTCTCAAATGGTTTGTATGATCCTGAATATATTTATCTATTTTTGTTTCATATGAGACCTATAAAAACAATTGTATTAAGAACTCCATATAAATTGTAATGAATAAGCTACTTACCACAGTTGCAGTAAGCTCTCTTTAATCCAATGCGCATGGGACGACTCCCGCGCAGGATTAGCAATTTTGCCGAATTTGATTACTTTTTTATAAGAGACACCAAACATAAATCAATCTAAATAAAAACTTGAGCAATTCAAACATATTTAATGCGTTTTACACACATTCTAAACATAATAAGATTGTAATTATAGCTTCATATTGTTCTGTTCTCAAGCCATATCTTAATCGAATATGTTAGTTAATAACCTCTGAATTCCAATCGAAGGCTCGCAAGAACAATCTATAAGACTTTACTAACAATAACATGAGAATAGAAAAGTTTGCTCTCTTTTGAAACCCCAATTAACTCAACAATTCTAGATTATGACTTAAATATGAGATCTCAGCTTACCAAATCGCTGGTTCAGATTTTGACAATTCTCAATTCCAGTGGCTGCTTACCTTAATACGATAACAGGAAGTCATGTCAATCCACAAAACGAATTAAAGTGCTTCATTTCAAATTATAAATATCGATAACAATAAACTGTAATCCTCTATCCCCATCCATTTTCTATTCAATCTATTTCCCTCATATATCATTTTCCCTCATTCACTTCACTTCTATCTTCGTTTAATTTACCTCATCACGATTCCTTTTGGTCAGGAGGAAATGGTACTTTTATGCATTTCCAATAATTATAGAGATCCGGAGGTTAATGAAAAGAAATTTGCAAAAAGCCCAACCTCACAAGATGGTACAAAATATCCGATAAAGTATTTCCGTCATTCTAGCAACAAAAAATTAAGAATTCAAACTCTTTGATCATTAATTTAGTAAATATCCTTGTAAAGATAAGAAATACGTCACAAAAACAAAATTGATACATTAAAATGATAATACAAGCAAGTTATGACAAACTTTTCTAGACGACTAATTATCTATAGTTTTTGCTTTTTACTGGAAGTCAAATGCTATACTGAATTAAAGGAAGAAAGGCTGTACTGAATTTAAAAGGGAAAGGCATAATGAAGTCGAGCAAAAATGCGAGCCGCGCTATGTCGCAACCTGGTGGTCAAGTTCAAGAAACGCCCGAAAAAAATCGGAAAAGAAAAAGACCCTATCAACGACAAATTATAGAATGCATCGAGCCATTGAATACAGGATTGAAAAAAAATTAATGAACTTTTAAGTTAAGATTATTTTTTTTATTGTTAGTGCCGTTCAGATACTGATAATTCCTGTTTTCTGAATCAATGGTTAATAAACCATCAGACGGCTTACTTTATTTAAATAAATACAGGACTTCTGACTCCAAGGAACCCTATTGACATTTTTCTTTCCCGTGGTGTTCATTGCATTGATAAACAAGATTGACTTCCCTCCAGAATACATTAATGACCCTTCTCTATTTTCCACCTTTCTACTTGTCAACTTATTTTTATTTTTTTTTCTTCTAACGTATAGATTAGAAATGTAATTTAATAGGTCAGCATAATCAGTTGTGGTTCTTGCACCATTAGAAACTTTCAATACTTCCTCAAGTACTAAAACAAAACTCTGACCATGACAATCCATGTCCTTCCATTGGGAACTTAGTGTTCTTGTATGTTTATAAAAAAAAACTGTCTTGCCGAGTTCAAAATTTCCCATTAAAATTATCACATTCGATACTAGCAATAACAATATACACCTAATTTATACATTAAATAAATAAATTCGTTAATTAGCCTCAGAAAATAAATTATAGTGACTGACAAATAACATTTATCAACACACAATGATAACATCAATTTCTTTTGGAATGCCATTTGTCTGGCAAGGACATTTAAACCTACCTTATAGTAAGTAATGTTTTCAAATCTGGATACATTTGGCTGTTATGTACCACATCTATTCAAAAGTACTCGAATTGAGTTGTTGCACAAGGGAATGCGTAATGGGTGATTTAGCAACTAATTTATATTTTCCTCAAGGTATATTTTCCATAAGTTATGTATGTTAAGGTGATCTGCGTGCCAAAAAAAAGTGGAAAATTTTTGACCTATAATCTCATTCAAAATACTATTAATGAACTATGCGTTGCTGCTTTGCTATTAATATATCAACAGTATCACTTTGATATAACAATTTCAAACCCCCAACTTTGTTTTAAAAATTAAAGATAAAGCTAAGGAAGACAGGCTATTGAATAGAGGTGAAAATTCAAGCAAATCTTCAGACAATTCGGAATTTACTTCGAGAAAATAATTTCTTAAAATATTTCATAATTGTTTGCATTGCTTTTGTATGTCATATATACATCTCCCGAAACATTATATCTCGGCTGGATATATCATATATAAATCACCACTTAAATTCACTTATGACTGGGTGTACCACATTTGATTTTCGCCTTGAGTATTTAAATAACATTAATTTATATATGAATTGAATATTTGCTTATTTAATATATTTATTATTAACCTATTTATCTACTTATTATTTTATTATTCAGTTATTCATTTAATTTCACTAATTAATATAGCTAATGTTAATTCAATTCATTAAAATATAATTAATTTCCTCATTTATTAACAATCAATTAATTAATTTACTTATTGATTATTAATTAATTAATTTCTATTAATTTGTTTCGTTAATATTTGGCTTATTAAAATTTTGGACGAAATTTAAATAAATTTTTGCAATTTTTTGTTCGAAAGTTAGGCTTAGCAGTGGGAATTGACTGTCTCCACGAAATAGTGCATCCTCCTAGGGCACCGTATTTTGATGATGGTGATGCCTGTCGCGAAAGGTTTAAGAAGCTTATTTTTAGAAAATGTCATCTGCTACAGGTGAGTATTCACTTTAGACAAGCTGCTGGCGACTCTCTCGGTGAAATTACTTTCGCAACAACTTCCAACCATCCATAGGAATGAAAGAATCAACAGTGAATCGCCAAACTCACAAAATAAAACAGACGATACTAGCGAGTGCAGAATTAAAACCTACCATGCTGTCCCAATATAAGCAGTGAATCCCTGTTGTTGAGTTAAAGTTTGCCCGAATCTAAGAAGTTCCATCGGGTGGTATCCATCTCCAATTCTGTAGCCTTGAATTCATGTTGAAATGATCGAAAAAAAGTGCTGAAAATGGGTCGGCACAAGCTGCTAGTGAACAGTTCCATTCATGGTATGCATCTGCGAGCTGAGCCCTTCTCGAGCCACTTAACTCGCATTTGTGTACGCAATATAATAATTAAGGTACTCCTCTATTGCATGGTAAATGAACAGT
>BMAW01097544.1:124146-137949 GCA_019974015.1 Nephila pilipes
TATATATATATATATATATATATATATATATATATATATATAGGTAGATATTGGGGTGATGGAGATTGTTCATCCCGAATCTACGATGGTTTGCTCTTACGCAAAGGGCTGGTTGTCTAAGGGGGTAATTTCGGATTCCATGTAATGTTGTTGATGATATTCAAGGATGAAGCTTGCAGTTGCTTTACTTGTTTATTAGGAGAGATGATAAGAACGAAAAGTATTTACACTATGATATGAAAAGTAAGTTGACCAGTTCGTCTAATAAAGATAGATGGCTGCCTCATTTAACTCATATTGGCGATGGGTGCTGGAACGCGCTCGGGCGTTTGAAGTTTACTTCCGATGCGGGTAGCGAAAGAGAAGAGAAGCGGAAAAAGTGGAAGAAAGAGAGAGAGTGAAAACGAAGTGTCACTCAATTTTGTTCTGGGATAGGTGGCGCTGCATGAGCTTATCACATGACTCTGATTCGTAGCGACATCTATTGAGTATCGGAGGAAATGGTTTTACAGTAAATTGGAAAATAAAATTAATTGCTTAAGAATTAGCTGGAAGATCCTACACACACACACACACATATATATATATATATATATATGAATCCAAATAATAGAAGCCTTCAATTTTCAAACATTAAAATTGCAATCTTGATCATTTTCACTGTACAATTTATAGCTATTTTTAAATTTACTAATTAATTTGAATTATGATTATGTTGCCTTCGCATAACATTATCATTATAAAAATTTTAAATGATTTTCTTAAATTATAAAACACATTTTCTTAACAGATGTAAAATTATACAAAAACTACAGTACACAAAGGCATCTCTTAAAGAGTGTTTTTCAGTCTTAAGGTCTTCACAAGTAATATGAAAAATAAAACTTTATTCTTTTCCCTAATAAAACTTCTTTAAGAAGCTTACAAAACTTGAGATAAGAAACTACTTACTCATAAATACGTGTTCACGATCGACTGCACTCAAACTAATGGATCAAGGATTTCCTCGGCTGATCAGGGATTATGAAACGTTTAATTTGTTTTTATTAAGGCATTATTTATAGCCTGTAATAAAGTGAAATAGTAGTTGGTAATTCTTCGAAACTAAGAAGCCTTATAATAGACGGAAAACTGTTTTAGTTTATTCGAAAATAACACCGTTCGCTTTGTGAAACGATTTTATTGTGGTCCAAATATTTTTTTCTTCCCGATTGAGTCTCTTATAAACTTTGTACTTTCAGATTATTGTCATGACTTGTATTTTAAGAATTGCCTTTATTTCCGAGCTTTGGAAAATTTTCTGGAAAACGTAACTAAAACGAAATAGATATTTTCATTTCTGATATATTTGATATCAGTGATGAGTATCTGACTCTATTGTTTTACCAACGAATGGAAGCCTTAGTACTTCATGTTTATTAATATTACAAATCTTAGTTCTTTTTTTGTATCGATGTTACGAAGTAAGTGGAACACCTTGCAATTCTAGTAAAAACATTTAACGAAATAAACTTTGATTTCACTAAATAAAACTCATGATTATTATTGCTTATTAATTAATTCAGAAATAAATTCAATAAAGAAATTTTTTATTAATAAGTTGAGGATATGTTCTTAATGCAGGTAGCGTATATTATATGGTGGTGGGACATCACAGAAGAGCTCGGAGCAATGCGGACAAGCTAAAGAGAAGCAAAGTGGAAGTAAGATAGCGGACAAAGTTTTCATCAGCTTTTATACACCCAGAAGGGGAAACAGGAATTATTGAAGGAACAACAATCATAATATACGTACCTGTATACCTATGGACTCACAGATACGACTTTACAAATGGAGGTGACAGCTACAAATCAAACCCGCGTGGAAGTGTGCTGGTAAATTGATTTGAATGTTATTGAAAAAAAGTCAAACCAAGTTAAAATGAAGAAAAGAAAGTAATAATGCAGTTCATCACAAATCTCTCAACTGGAAACCCTGAGAGCCCCTTCCTTGGTGGATCAGGTCTACAAAGTGATACAAATTTTGAATCTGAAAATTAATGTAATACTAGATATATAGAGAGATAAAGTTATAGTAAAAAATAGCATATAATTCATTTTCAGAATTTGAGATATAAGGTTGACAAACAAATGAATAAAATTACTATCATTGTATATGCTTAAAAATTTAACAATATTTCCTGCTTCTGTGTGGTATTATGTCTTAAACATTTAACACTATAATTTCGTAGATTAGCATCATAAATTTTAAAGTAAAAAATGTAAACATGTAACATAATTGTGCGTGGCATTTTGTAAAAAGATTTTAAGAAATACAATAATATTCAATGTTAAAATATGAAAATTTCTAATGAAATCAATATATTGGTAAAATATATAAACTTAAAAAATTATAATTTAGAATGATTTACATGTATTGCATCTCAAATACATTTTTCAATAGTAAATACAACACAACATTGCAAACACGCTTGTAAATAATCATCAGTGAAATTCAAATAATTTTAAAAACAGGATTGTATTTTAAACTTACCGTTACCTAGCCTACGATAATTTCTCTAACACAACATTATTCCATTTACAACAGGAATAGTGTTGTCTAATGCAATTAAAATGTTTCAGCAATTCAAACTCTATATAATTGCCTCATTATTTACTAATTTTTCATTTGTATTATCTACCGTTTGCATTATTTCACAAATCCTTAAAACATTGTACAAGAAAACAATCTAAACCAAGCGTTCAATTATTGTAGAAACCAAACATCCTGTAAAAACTTAAATTACCAATGATAATTTGACATTTTTAAAAGATTTTTCATTTCATCAAAACACATAGTTAAATATTTAAGAAAACAAAAGATTCATCATTTCTCATTTAATTACTTAAATAAAAAAAAATTAAAATAATTCAGCAGCTAAATATATATATATATATATATATATATGCGTGTGTGTGCGCATGCGCGCGAACGTGTGAGTGAGTGTTTGTATGTATATGTATATATATTGAATGATTTGTCTAAAAGAGATTTTGTTTCAATTTGATTATTTTTATTTTCCTTTTACAATGTGTGTATGAATACGTTTTTAAATTTGAGATGTTTGCTTTGAAAACGGTTTTTAAGAATTTGTAGATAGTTACTATACTGAAAGAAATGGTTTGATTCATAAAATCCTAAAAGAAGCATTTCTGACTAAAGTCAGCAACACCATTTTAAACTTTTTTATTTAATTATTTGACTTTAGTCTGCTTTATATTTAGACTTTATTCCTTTATTTTGACTTTGTTGTTCACGATTTCTACATTGTATTTTTGTAACTTTTGCATTTACCAATATAATACTAGTACACTTTTTAGTTTACTAATTCTAATTTTACCTTTTAATTACAGGCTATTTATTTTCTACTGTTTGTTAATTTATTATGAGATTATATTAAGGTTTATTTTTACTTATTATTTATACACACACATATTCGTCACTTCACCGAGGTTCAAAATTACGAAGTCCTTTGCCAATAGCCCTCGTGTTACTTCTAGTGCTTCTTCTAAACCAAAACAAACCACAAATATATATATATATATATATACATAGCTAATGATGTTCGAAAATTTACCCCTCTTGTGTGTATATATATTCACGAAAGGATATCGAAATTATTATTGAGAAATAATCGAGATATCAATGTAAATTTTTTTTTTTAATATTAATATATTCTCTTACACAAAATACTGTAAATTACACCTATTAATATTGATATCTGGGGTTTCAAGAGACCGTTGATTGAAGGGAATCCGCAATATGTAGAAAATAGAGTTTTATCTGCTGCGCTCTAAAATGGTGGCCTTTTAAAGATCAGAAAATACTGCGATAAATAGATAACTCTAGATGGTTAGTATGTAAAATGAGTCTTAAGAATAATAAATAAAACTTAAATTTCACATTCTCTGCCACGACTTTTTAGTAGTAATTAAAATTTCATGCATTGCAGTACTTACGATTCCAACTTTGCTATATATATATATATATTCAATAAAAATTTCTTACTCCATTTATTGTGTAGGAATCAGTTTAACAAAAATAAGATCACAGTTTAAGTTAGAACATTTTTCAAGAACAGAGTTAGCTATATTCAGCTATCAATCATTTTCACTAATATCATTTGAAGAATATTGATTTATTATTTTCAGAGTGATTGAAAAGTTTTATTTATCTTAAAGTTATAAAAACGTTACCAGCCAAAAAAAATTAAGTTTTTTTTTTTTTTGCTGCGATTATTAAACAGGAATAAAATTGAAATGAATGGAAATAAAAACAAAATAACTTAATTTATCTATATTTCTAATGGTGTGTACATCAGTTCATATTCTCAGCAGCAATATATTCCAAAATTCCCAAAAAAGATAGCTTTGAATTCAAGCCACACAGACAAAATGAATAATCAATTTCTTACGAGAGTGGTTATGCTTTGATATGAATAGGCTCCATAATTAATATTAAAAACAATTTTTAAAAAGCGCACACCTTTGTAATACATACTTTTTCCTTTTTAAAATCAATTTTCAACAAGAAAAAAATTAAAACTATATAAATTATCTTTTTCATACATGAACTACAATTTTATCTCTTTTTCCACAAGCATACTACAAATAAAGAAGAGAACAATTATTCATTTTAATATTTTGTATTCTCTTAAGAAAGATTGTCAAAACATTTCGATTTCTTAGTCTAGAGGAACTGAGTTTTTCAGTATCTTGAATATTATATCTGATAAGGTTTTTATTGTCTTAAGCAAAAAAAAAAAAAAAAAATCAGTTTTCAATACCTTTAAATATATTATGTTTTTTATGCTGTTTTTATTTGTTTTAGCGATTATTATTTACTGGATTCAAAATACTTTTCCTGTTTATTAATATCACTAGAAATATTTTAATTTTGTAACGCGCTATCACAAGTAATCCCCTTTAATTAAACTCTAGATCTACTTTACTACGATGTTTGTGATATGAAAACCAAGTCTTGTAAAAGCCATTTTCTTACATAAACTGGCATTACTAAATACATATTGCTGTAAATAAAATAAAGTGGTTAGAATTCATAGATATTAGTGTGAAATTACTGGGCACACTACACTGCTGCAAGCATTCGGGAGACGAGATGTTTTAAGCACATGTATTTGACTTGGTTTTAGTTAGATATCTACTGGAAACAAATTCAGTTATTTCCAGCCTCCTGTTTGGATTTATCTAAATTTGTAGAATTTTTCACTAAAATCTTTATTTAAGAATGCGATTAAGTAAACCCTCGAAATTATTAATTTAATCTGATGTGGCTTATTTTAAGATTTTGTAAGTCCGAATGCACTGATTAAACATTTTTGTATCTCATTACTTGAGAGATTATGTCTACACTGGTCTACAAAATTAAGAGAATTTGCATATTTTGTCGAATTTTGTAAGATGTTAAAATACTGTTTCAAAACAAAGATGAAAGTCTTGTACGTCGAATACGTAAGCATATAAGTGTGGGAGGTCGGATCTAAACATAGGATTTAAAATCGCGCGTGCCAAAATCTGCATTCAGTTCGCTAGCACATTTTGCCGATTATCTTGGTGTTTTTGTGTAGTAATCGCTTAAATTAAAATTCAAACAGTAAAACTGAAAAACCACCAGCGTTTGGATAATAGAATGAGGTGGCTAATTACGGGTAGGCTAGAAGCAGGCCAGTCTGAAATCTAGATTTGCAAAAAATTCAATTTAACACCCAGCGTCGTATCCAACAAAAGGAAACAGTTTCAGGACACCGTATCCATCAAGAGAGAGCCTGAGCGAGGTTATCCAAGAGGCACGATGGCCAGAAAAATCGCCATTTGTTCATTATAGAGAGTCGTAACAGAGATATTACAGCTTCTCACGTCTCTCATGTGAGTTGTATGCAGCCACAATAACCTGAGTTTCAAGGGTGACAGTTTCCAGAAACTTCGTAAGAGAGAGGGCTGTTTGCAAGAAGACCTGTTATTTGAGCCCTATTCAAAACTGCGAACAGAAATTAAAATGGTGCTGAGATCACAGATATTAGAGCATGAATCAATGAGAGACCATTCTCTTCATTGATGACCATTCTCTTCATCAGCCTAACCAGTCATTTTTGTCGTACGTTCATATGGAGAGAGACAGGTACCCGATGTCCGAGAAATAGACTATTACGGCAGCGGAGGCTTGATGGTCTGGACAGGTATCATGTTGGATGGTTGCACACACCTCCATGTCTTTGAAAGAGGCACTGTGACTATTGAGAGGTATAGGGATGACATCTTGGAGTCTCATGTTAAACTTTTCAGGGTTACAGTTGGTTCTGATTTCCTTTAAATGGAAGCAACATCTGGTCGCAACATCTGGTCGACGAATTTCTGGACAGTTAGGATATTCGCCGGATGGATTACTCATCCAAATCTCCAGAATTCCATTATATAGAACATGCCTGGGACGCTTTGGGTTAAGCAATTGCAATTCGCAATTCCCCTCCAAGAGCCATCCAAAAACGTGGCTGAATGATTGGGACCATTTGCCACAGGAACTCATAAGCTCTCTTATTTCCAGCATAAAATTACGGTGCTAGACCTGTATATCTGTAACAGGGGACCATACCACCAATAACCCTTTTTTTTGTTGTTGTTGTTCTATTTTACAACTGCTTTATCATACCTTGCAACTCCTATGAGTTTTACGCACGAACTGTAGATGGTTATTTTTTTTATTATATCAATCCTATAAAGAAAACAAATTTCTTTAAAATCTGTTCAGTAGTTCTAGAGATAATCGACCAAATCGGAAATTTCTCTTAATTTTGAGCATCAGCTTAGAACACGTAACGACGTCAAATATTTACAAATAGCCAAACGAAATACTCCTTTTAAGACCGGAAACTTAATCATGTTGTGTTAATAATTTAATGATTTTGCGAGTCATTGAATTATAAAATAATATGCATTCATCTCTTTAAAAACAATTTTACAAAATTGCTCATTCATTCTTAATTGTATTAGCAAATTGTTTTAAAACATTCCATTTTGATTCTATTATTTTAAGTACCAATAATTGAAACATTAAAATGAAACTTTAAAATGTTACCAATCAAAAAAGGATGCTGTGGATTTCTAAGACAAAAATAAAATTCTCGCAAATATTTTTTAGGGAAAAAATCTTCTTGCTTAAAGAAAACGGCGCGTGGAGTTCTATATTTACTTTTCGAATTAAATATGCATAATTGTGTGCGGGATCGATATAACTCCTTAGAATAATAAAAAAAAAATTTAATGGACATTAGATTTCAATAAAATGTGTCTAATATAAATGAGTTTTTCATCGATAAGCACCCATCTGGAAAAATAATCTTACGGAAAATAAAATCATCGTAAAAAGAGATTTAGCTTGGAACACTGCAAGTCTTCATAAAAAGGTGAAAAATTAATATTGACATTAGAAAATTTTTAAATAAGAAAATTTATGTTTCCGAAGTATTAATTTTTTCATTAGTATAGTCCAACAGAAAAAGGTTACTAAGAAAATCTATTTCAGCAAAGAAAATAATTTAATTTTCTAAAATAGTTTTAACATTTTTTGTAGAACCAGATCTTTGCGAATTCGAAGTCAATATACAAAAACAGTAAATGTTAGAAGGTTTATTTTTATGGAATATTTTCGAAGGTATTATATATATTTTAAACTTATTCCAAAAAAATTCTGAAATTGAATTCATTCAATTTTGAATTAAAAGTATAAGAAAATAAAATTCTGCTGTGAAGCAAATTCAAAAAATAAAAAAAAGCCTTTGACACGCTATTTTAAATAAAAGGAAAGCCTATGTCGAATAGTTTTCTTCTAATACTCGTCTGGCAAATTTTGCATTTGTTTGCTCTGAACAATGATGCGATTTATCCCCTATTGAACCCGTAATGGTGCTGCCTGAACTGTTAATAATAAGTCATCACGCACATATGTAATTGATGAATAACTGATTTTTTTCAATCCGTATTAAATAAATATTCCATGAACTTCCACTCAGAAACTATATCATCTGTTAAATTTAAATAGTATTTGTCCCTACTAGGCCTAAAACTATAAATTACAATAAAGATTCATCCAAATTATAGACAAAATTGTATGTTACAAAAGTCCATATATATAGTATGATCTGAGAGTTCATGTTCTTTACATGGGTAAAATTTTGAAATAAATCTCAAATTAAAGCAAAAAAAAAGTAATATGAAAACGGAATGGAAATTTAATTATTGATTGATTCATTCACTCGCTATTTCATTCACTCGCTATTTCATTCATTCATTTATTCACTCATTCATTCACTGAATCTCTCATTCATTCATATATTCACTCACTCGAAATCATTTATTTACTTTCTAACTCACTCTTTGATTCACTCATTCTTATTGATTCATTCATTTATTAATTCACTCAGTCCCTCTTTCATTCACATATTCATTCATTAGAGAAAAGTAGAAGTATTATTCAGAAAACACTTTAATTTGAAGAGTGCTAGGGCGACCATTTTGACGTTGACGAAACCAATAGAGCATTAGATGGGTAAAAATCTGAAATTTAAGCTTTCTAGCACTAAATTTAAAAATTCGTCAAATATTGTTGAATTAATTTACACAATCTGAAGTAAATTCAGCCTTCTTGAAAAAACCTAGATCTCTCAGATGGTGTAAAAATTGTAATAAATTCCTTATTATTAATTAAAATATTTTTTACAGAAAAAACACGAAAACAATTATTTAAAAAATAAAAATAATTAATTTTAAGAAATTGAATTCAAGTAAATTGAAACTAGAAAAGAAATACAGAGCGGTCAAAAACATGAGGTTGGGAAAAGATATGAAGTTAAAACGCGCGTGCTTATGCCATTATATATGACTTGAAATGAAGGAGAGAAAAAGAATATAAAATGTAAGCAATATAATACATGCATTCTATAAAGCATTTCTGAGGGTGTTTAACTTTGGGATTTAAGGAATAGGTAAGGATGTCTAAACGAAAAGATTATAAGTAGCAGAGATGATGTCCTGAGACTTCTGAGTTTTTTTGTTAAAAATATTAGTCTAAGATCACTGAGACACAAAAATCTCTGTATATTATTTTTATTTCTATGTGATAAAGTAGAGGATATTTTGCTCAATCTGTAGATGCATTATTTAAGAGAAATTTATAAATGGAACGCTAGAATGTTGAATTTCAAAATCGCAAATTAAGCTGCCATGTCAAAGAGAAAAAGATCTGTATTTCTGTTAAAAGAATTATGGTACACATTCTTTAAAGAACGTACAGTATAAATATTGCTAATATTTTGCTCAACATTAAATGAGATTACTTCCTATATAATGTGCATAATTTAATTCTAATAAACACTCACGATTTTTAAATATTGAACAATATTTGTATGATAATTCGATAGTTTAAATCATAAAAAAATATAATTTTATTAAGTTTCATATTTAAAATTATAAATATGATCAGTGTATAGAATGCTATTTTTATAAGTTCGATGCAAGATTTTGAAATTATTCATGCTATAGAATGATATACACTTCGAATTTTAACGTTTTGACTTACTGTTGTTTACTTCATATCATACGTAAAGCTCCAGAAGTATTTTATATAATTCCAATTAAAATTAATACGAATATTTTAATACGTTTTAATATGTGAAAAATTCCATTTCAAGTGGTATAGCATTAGTATTTTCACTTGCAGAAAAATTAAATTTCACATTTATTTTCTAGTTAATGAACAATAATGTAAATTATATTTCTTGTACTGCTTATACCAGGGGGTATCTAATATATTAATTATTACTAAGAAATAACTGAAAAATCTGAATAAAATTTATTCTGCATTTTAATTTATTATTATGTACACCATTTTTGCCGCTGCATAGTTGAAGATATCACCAAAAACAATTGTTTGTAACTCGCGATCGATTGAAATAAAACTAATGTGTTATAATATATCATTCAATATAACTATTTCTCTGTTTTCAAATGGTCTATAACAAATTTTTGTCTATTGAAGGAAATAAAGGAACACTAAGGAACTACAGCTCTCTAGTTTGTCTCTCGGGTGGCAATTTAATAATGGAAATATGTGTATGAGACTACCCACCAATCGGGCTTGTAAGTCGATGGGTTAATGAAAACTGAAAAAAAAAAATGCAGTTTTGAAATGAGAACTGATATAAAAAGGAGTTGTTTATAAAGAAAGCAATTGACCTATCCGAAATTATTTTTCAGTTACTTCCATCTATTTTGAAGAGAAAACAAATCTATGATGCTATTCATGAAATAGAGGATTAACTCAATTCCAAGCATAAAATTTATTAGTATTAAATTAAGTGATCAAAAATAAATAAAATGTAAGAAAACATCGAACCTTGTTAATATTCAAGGAAGAGATTTTAGTGTATCGAGGTTCGAAATGAATTAAGTCTAAACCAAATATTTATTTTAATCTCAACTGTGCAAGATATCTTTCTGAAAGAAATATGTATTTAAAGGGTAAAAAGAAAGGAAATATAGGGAAAATATGGAAACCGAATATATAAAATGTTTACTTTCGCATATGTAAGTAAAACTGAAAACTGAGGAGGCCCATGTGTTATCTTAACTCCTTTCTGTTAAAAAGCGTTGATAGAGAAAAAACTCTAAGGTTTAATTTTTAAAAATTAATTCCTTTAATACTAGGTTCCCCTCCCGGAATAAACCTTTTGAAAAATTTTATCGGGCTTGAAATTGAATTCGAAGTCTTTAATACACAAACCCTGTTTTGAGGTTTAAGATGAGACCTTTAAAGACAGAGCTCTAAATAAAGCAACTTTAGGTGATGTAATTTTGATACACAGTAAATAGAGAAAACGGAATATGACCAAAAATAAACAAAATGTTCTTGAATTTTAAATTATAAGGATTTAATTTTAAATAACAAACATAATAGTTATTGATCAATACTTACCTCGTACAATAATTAATAATGATTATAATACATAAATTGATAACGGTTAACGCAGCTCTCCAAGTCCCATTGATAGAGTTTCCATTGTCTCACTACTAAGATACACGATGTGTTTGAAGTGTGCTTAAGAAACTCTCCGAACAACTAAAACAAATAAAGTACCAGCGCTTCTGCCTACCCTGATTTACTTACATATGCACCTGAGTATGTTTTGCATATTATGCATGTACACAACACACTTTTAAACATTGTCTATCAGGCATTTTAAATACATCATGAAAAATATTACCATATAATACTGGTACGTATCAAATTATGGTATATATATTTATAGTATACATGCGTACAACATATTCACATTTTTCTCCTTAGTTCAGTTTTTTGAAGTATCGGTTTGCATTGTAAATTAATATATATTGAAACTAATAAGAAATTTTGCGAAAAGAAGAAAATATTTAAAATGAAATTTATCGAAAGAAAATTGTTGCATTTATATTGAATCAGCCTTCACATAGGATGCGTTAAACAAGATCTCATACTGTGCTAGAATCTCAGAGACTTAATTAATAAATTTTACACATTTCAAGAGAAGAATTTTATAGCTTTATGTTAATTACATAGGCTATGAAACTTTATGAAGATTAAATTCTACGTGTAAAATTTAGATTAAGCTTTGTTGAAAAAATTAATTTTGTGGAAATAAGAAACTCTAATTTTAAAATGGAATATATATTCTAATTTTTATTTTATTCTTACATTTACATTAAACATTTTTTTTTATTTCGTCAATATTAATATTTAGAAAGTTATTATTTGCATAGTTGCTATAAAGAATTATCTTACCAAAACACGACATGAAATAACTTAATGATTAAAATAATGTTCCCCAGGTGTTAATGGAAATAACTGAACGTTTTCTATTGTCTACAAATTTATTCAAATGAACTTCTCATTCACACAAGTAAAAATGCAGATTTCACAAAAGTTCGCCTTTTGTAATTCCAAATCAAATAACAGAACAATAATTATCCTCCATTGTTTGAAACTAACCCTCTTACATAGTACCAAAACTTCTTCCCTCTGTTCGGTTCTTAGGAAAATCATCAAACGTACTTGTCAAATATGTTTCATTAAAACGAACAGAAATGCCGCAAATGAGAGTGAATATTCAGGAAATTCAAAACAAACTCATAACAAACATTCCTCTTCCAGAAGAATTACAAATTTCATGCTGAGTCATGTCATTATCAAAATTGCTTCATAAGTTTTGAAATGAGAGAGGAGAGAAGGTTATGATTTCAATCAGAGTGTAAAATATGTTATGAATAATTTAGAATGACTCAGCAAATTTAACCAGCCGTATTGAAACATGAAACACAAATGGGTGCTAATTATCAGAGGACATGAAAATTTATTTTTACTGATTGGTGGTGTATTTAAATAAAGCAAATTTACGCATCAGGCGCATTTTGATGATTCTTACAGTGAGTTAAATTATGCGGAATATATAATTATGATGTCCTTCAGTGCAATCATTGGTTACTTATCCGACGGTAAAATGATAGGTTTAAGTATATATTCAGATAACAATACTTCAAAATTATCGCATTAACAAAGTATCTGAATCAAAATGGTGTGCATAACACGATTTCTTTCATCTACTTGGCCTATATGCTCATTAAATATAAATTTAAACTATTAGAGACATTAATATGTTTCATTTTTTCATTTTTTTTTTATTTTGATGTTAGAATTATAGGGCATTTCTTTGATTAGACAGATGCATTATGTACTAGAACTTTAAAAATAAAGCGCTAGATAATAGAAATTTAAAATTATAACAAATACATCTCGCCATAAGAAAAATATTTTTTGATTTGTGTTTTTCTGAAATTATGTATTTTAGGGTCACATTTCACAAAATCTACTTTACATCCATAGTTTTGATGTTTTCACTTTATAAAGTAAGATTATTTCCTCACATTAAATGTAATTTTCTTTTCTAATATACACTCACAAATTTAGATATAATAACTAATATTATTGTATAAAAACTGGAGGGATATTCAATCATAAGTTGTTTAATTTAAATTTATTAAATATAAATTTTCAAATAATGATTTTGATCAATAGTATATCTATATGCACTTAGCAAATTTTGAAAGTTTCAGTGCTGCGGAAATTACGCAAGATATATCTAAAAATAAATACACAATTTACAAATATACCTACGGATAATATTCATTATTAATTACTAATACAATATTTATAATGTACATAAATGTCATTGTTTTGTATACATAAAAAGATACATGAGTATACAAATTTCCCAACATTATATTTGATTTACATTGCTTTTAACTTAAGAAATGGAGATTATTTGGACGTATCTTATTATTAAAGATACCTCAAGTAATTTATAAAGTACCCATGATTCTTTGCTTCAAAAGGAATAAAAATATTAAAATTAATGTGCATGTATAAAATGGAAAAAGTTTAAATCTTGTCAGAAATTTAAAAAAAAAAACTTTTACTATAACTTCTTTTTTTCACAAGAAAATATTAATCATGAAAGAAAATACTATTTAAAAATCGGTTTTATAAAAGTTAAGTGTAATGTTTGATCAATTTGATTATTATAGATAGAGACGTGGCATATTGACTTATTTTTCTGAGTATAATTGAAATTAACAATTTAAAATAATATTGAATTTCGTCTAAAAAAAAGTAAAATATTAAGATATCTTGTGTGTGTGTGTGTGTGTGTGTGTGTGTGTG
>BMAW01097544.1:142949-153318 GCA_019974015.1 Nephila pilipes
AGATAACCGTGTTGTTGAAAGCAAGGGTGCTCTATCCGCATTTTAGTAATTTTAATTACATGTCTATTTGTAATTTTTCCAATAAAGGTTAGTTTTTGGTGAATAATCACTTCTAATCATATGCATATTCCTAGACAAATCAACTAACATTCCTTATATATATATATGCGTGCGTGCGTGCGTGAGTGAGTGAGTGCCAGTCAAAGTAAAAGTTAAATTATTTAACTTCCATATTTGAAATACTGTCACTTCCATTCCATATTTTCCTGTAATATACCGAATCCCTGTTTAAATACTCAAGAAGCAAGAAATAAAGAAATTCACTTTCCTCTCAAAATATCTACGGTTTTAATAACGAGTTTGTTTTGTGTCTTTCTTTTTCACTAATGACTTTGATGAGAAAGTCACACTAATCATCGTAAAACTTAGTCATGACTTGACAGTGTAATATCAACAAAATAAATGGATATATATAAGTGTGTGAGTATTTTTGGCTTCGAATGGGGTCGATATCAATTAATGGACTATGATTAAGAGATGCAAGAGGGCTCTGAGGACCAACTACCCTTTCTAGGTAATATTCATAAGAACCGCTTGAAGAGCTTGATTAACACTAAAAGCATTGAGCATTGTTTTATCAAACAGATTTAAATACCTGTTAGGATAGATCTATTCCAATTAAAACTTGGTATATGTACATCATAGCTTTTGTGGCTAATATACTTTTGACTATTGCATAAACGAGTCGCAGTAACGGAGAAATATAGTATTTATGCGTCTGTGCAAGCTCGACTATCAAAGATTGTATTTACAAGTGTAGGTAAGTCACCAATTTCTCAGAGAATCTTAACGGTTTCTTCATTCCTCTCATACAATGCTAATTGAAATGCATCATTTAGACCTAACAAACTATGAGGTAGGGATCGAGTTTACAGAACTGCCTTCATGTTTTCAATGAGCATCAGATCAAAGATGCTTCTGGCTGCTGTATAGTATCTAGGCAATCTCTTGAATTGATAGCAATATTAACACGGACGTTGTATTGTTTAAAAAGAGGACTGGGGTGGGTATTCACAAATAGAAGGGAACCAATTGAAAGACCTCACTAATGTATCTTTGAGCCGTCAAAGTGGCACTTATGAAGACATACGATGATCAGGCATTCACAATCGTACCCATACCATTAAAATCGGCTTCCTGGATGTTTGAAGAGTGATATTAAGTCTTCCTTCGTATCGCTGACTATGTTGCCTTCACACATCTTTACGGTTACTATCCTCACAAAGACAAATACGAGATTCGACATTAAATCATGACTCTATGATGCTCTTTTGTGATTCAATTGAAGTATCTGACAATGTTGCTAGGGTTTAAAGGTAATATCTGCCATGGTCTCCAGGCAAGCAATTCAGTCGTCTGCTATTGATATTGACACTTCCAGAGTGATGCAGAGAAAACATCACTGTGAGCATAATGTCTAGAATCGTGGCAAGTGGTGCATAGCCTGTTTGCCCAACAGTTTTTTGATCTTCCATACTTGTACTTGCTTACCTCTCACTGAATCTACGTTTCTTGTATTATAACGCTTTGGACCCGATTCCGCCAAAGAGTGAAACTGTAGCATCTGCGCGACCGATATAAAGAGCAATAACCATCCGTCTTCATGTAATTCTACAATGCAATTCTTCTCAAAAGGCATCGAATTATTAAAAAAGGCTATCGTTTTCTTCTCCAACTAATTCTTCAAGGAAAAATTATTATTTTTTTTTTTGGATAACCTTTTTCAAGGATCTTTAGTAAAGCAATATGTCACGTGTTTACTTCAAGTGTTTACTGTCATTATTGTTGCCAGAAAATTTGGTACTTTAAACTTTTGCATACCTAAGGGAGCCGAAGCAATTTCTTAATTTTCATTTACATAACTTTCTTCCTTCTGAGTATAACTTTATTTGATAACAAGTGTTTTTGTAGATCAAATACATCAACAATCTATAGTAAAGAAAAATTAATAAAGTAAATTAGAATTCACTCATTGTTTTTTTCCCATATATAACATAGCACTCTTCTAATAAAGAAACACCCTTGAATAGTATTTTGAAAAAGAGCGCAATGATCTATTTTTAGAAAAAATTGAGACACACATTTGAATTCAAGAAAAGGAATCAGTGTTTGCCCACTTCCCTGATAAGGGAGTGAATTTTTCTTTTTTTTTTCCTAGAGAGAGAGAGAGAGAGAAAGAAAGAGGTGGAAGACCAAAACGGGTTGCATCTATTCAATGGATTTATTTCAATTATTATAAGCCTTTATTAAAATAAGTATCAATATCCAAAGCTCAAAAATTTACGGACGAATTTTAACCCAATTTCTATCACCTTATCCAGCAGAAATTTTGCTGATATGTATAATCCCTATCACAATAGAATACTATGGTATGCTTAAGAATCACGGAATTTGCATATTGTACTTGAATTTCAACCCACATTCAATCATCCGAACGAGAGAGAAATTTGCATGCACGTATAACTCCAATGACAATACAATACTATATGCTCAAACATTGATGAACTTAGGTAAAGAGTGGATTTTGTACATAAAAACCTCCAATTGAGTTGAAATTTTTAATACACATATAGCTGACGCAATTGTATTTTAGTCTTAAATTTCCAGAATTAAATAAGAATGTAAAAAACACAGTTTTTAATCAAGCCTTTAAATAAATATGGATTAAAAGGAATAAAAAATATTTTAAATGAAAAATAATAACTTATAATTTTAAAAATAATGAGGCATGAATACTTCTTTTGATCTCATATCAAAGTAGCTGTGGAATGTAATTTATCGTTAATTACCTAAATATCTTAATTAAGCCTTTCTCAAGAGCTTATAAATTATATTATTTTACATTTAAAAATTATTTTTACACCTTTCATTTCATCCAAAAATAAAAGTTTGATTTATTTTTTCACTTATATTAATTACTAAATAAAGGTAATGAAAGAAGTAAAACATTGTCTTTCGAGTATTTTTATCATGTACCGTAAAGGTTTCGCAACATTTGTTCCTCTTTTTCCGCAACAAAGTAGCGAGTTAAGAATTTAACAGTTCATACATCGCACTACTGTTATTTCTATGGTACTTAAATGAAACTAACCATTATAAAAAAAAGTATTAGGCATTATTCTATAATTTTCAGTTTCCTATGTTAATTTCTTAATTTTTTTTAAAACTACTTCCAGTTTAAAATGGCAGACGATTTATCCATTCATTTTAATCTCCCTTCATCATCATGTCTAATTCCAACCTTTACAAACAGAAAATTTTAAAAGGAATCTTAATGGAAAGTCTGTAATCAAATTAAAGTTCCCAAATATTTTTAGCTTCTTTTTACAACAACAGCAGCAGATTGACATCGATAAAAAGATTTACTTAAACGTACAATAAAAAAAAAGATATTTATAGAGCTGACTGAATTTAAATCCATCAAAAAAACTTCGCTTTTGACTAGTTCTCGCTTTCTGAGAATGGGAGTTATCGCAACGGGTTTGAGAAATGGTCTACCTAATGCAAATTCCTTTAATTAGGAAATTGATTTTAACATTCATTAGTCAGAAAGGGTCTAAATATAGATTTTCGATTGATTTAACATTCTATGAAGATATTTATAATAGATTACTTAAAATGTAATGATTCTGATTTCCATTGAATCAAACACTGAAAATAGGTTCTCTAAATAGAAATTACACGTATATATTTTAGAAATGTAATTTATTTCATTCGAATATTTCTGTGAGGAAAAGATCATTCTTAGTTATTTTTTATTAAAGTCTTCAACAATCAAGGGCATTATTTACAATAAATATATTTTAAGGCATTTTATATAGGTTTAGTTAAATTTTATTCCGCGTAATCATAAGCGTTAATAAGTTTTTAGAGTTTTGAAATGTGTACAAATTTATAATATATGAATATTATGGTGTTTACAAAGAATATTTCAACTTTCAAGAGCTGCTATTACAAAAGAAAAAAGTTATAATCTTTATGGCTGAAGTAAATTTAAAAATTACTGAAAAGTTTATAAAAATTCTAATGGTCAAAATAACCACCATCACAAAGAAAAACGAATGAGATCCTGTAAGATATATATCAAAGAACATATCTTACAAGAAAATGAAATTTCTTCCTTTTTCTTCATTTGCCAAAATATCAAAATCTGTGTCATATCTAAGAAAGTAATACTAGTGGAAATGGTAAAGTGAAAAAAGTCTAGACTGAAACTTTTATGATATGATATGTTACAAAACACTATAACCTCCTGAAATCGTGTTCCACTTCAACAGTTGTTGTACCGAATGTGTGTTTGTGATTGTTTATTAACGTCACATTGAGAAGCAACACGAAGACTTTTGGCAATGGATCTCGTAATTTTGAACTTCAGTCAAGTGACGAGGGTGACATCTGAGCAGACACCCCCTCTCTAAACTTCCACATCATGCCAATGGGACGACTTAGGACCTCAACTAGATTTAACGTGTATTAGTCCCTCTACACGATTATTCAAAAGCGGCATCAAGCTAGAACAGTGGCCGCGAGTCAGCAAACATGAAAACTAAGCTACCCCCCCTATGTATAAAGTATTGTACCAGCTAATTTTATAATTGGTATAAATTCTCTGTACTTCATGCTTTTGAGTAAGAGAGTGTACCAACACTAACTTGTACGGTTTGAAAATAAATCGTTTTTGTTCACCACTTTCCATGTTGTAGTATCTGTTTATTGGTACTAAATGAATTGTTCCTCTGCAGCGCAATGTTGGTAAAAAAATGACGAGTTTATTCTTTATCAAAGGTTACCAAGAAAACACGATTGAAGTCCCTACATTTTTTTGGAGGGTGGGCAATATAAAAGTTAATGTGCCTCTACTGGCGAATATAGATGAATTGAAAACGCAAAAATTGTAGATAGTCAAACAGTTACTCCAAAGATATCTAAAAAACAAAGAAATTAATTGTTATCTGCTGGACATTGCCTTCTTTCTTCTTGGTTGTCATAATGAGCACTTACAACTTTATAAATTTTAGAGTTATCTTTTACTTATAAGTATAGTTTATCTAGTAACTTTTGTAACAGTAGTCCTTCAAGGTTGGGATATTTTTTGGTAAATAGTCTCTGTCTTAGGTGAAAATTAAGCACACAGTTTTAATAAAGTTGGTCCAGTTTATCTTATTTGGATTTATCTGTACAAGAATTTATACTTATTTATTACAATTTTTAATATTGAATTGAATGATTTACAATATTTTGAATCATTTTAAATTAGTTAATATGTTAATATGATTTTTTCATAAAATCGTTAGTGTTAATAAGTGTTCAGTAGTTTGAATTAAAATATATAAATTAGTAATGTACACATATTCCCATACACCGTACTAAAAATTAGAGATGCAGCGTTGGTAAAATAATGAGTTTATCTAAAGAACTTGACTCATTTTCAAAAAATATGAACATAAATAAATGAATACTCGTAATATTTAAAAGAATTTTAAAATACCTAATATTTTATACAATTCGAATTCGATTAATTTTTTAAGTATAATTTGCCAAACATTTACTACTCTCGAAACCTCTGGTGTCATTATTAATATTAAGGGACATAAACATCCGATATAGATTTGTTCCGAAACGTATAATCAATTTATTCGATCTTCAATAAATGATATCAGAATAATATAATAATGTAGAACGTTCATCTAATCGTGTATTTAACCAAAGATTATAAAGGAAAATTTCAAGACGAAAGATTCTCGTTGCCGAAGTAACTAACTTCCCGTAGCGAGTAGTCCTAGCCTCTAGTTGTTACACATTTAGCTCTGCCCAGAACTTAACCAATGCCATGGACGCGAGTAACATTGCCCTCCGAATGGATCTTTTGAAAAAGCTGCTATTCTTGTCAACTCTAGATCAGCCATTAAGTCAGTTGTCCAGCACCTCTCAGAATGTTTAATCGTGAGTAAAGTAAGACAAGTTATAAGGGAACAAATTATGAACGACGAAATTGTAGAATTCCAATGGATACCATCACATGTGGGCATAGATGATAACGAAAGAGCGGACCTACTGGCTGAGAGAAGGCACAACATTACAAATGGAAGAAATTGCTATTCCATTCGATTCCCTTAAAATATGTATATGCGAGAAAATCATATTAAATTACAACATGGATCCGTCTAATAAATCCAGAGGTAAATCTTGGGAAAATATTGCAAGTAACTGGACAGAATTCAGTCATAACGTAAGGAGGTTATGAAAAGACCACGTGAAGAGGCGTTGGTCAATTTTAGATTTAAAACTAAACATGACTATCCTAGCAGAAAATCTAAAGAGAATTTTAGTTTTTATTAACGTCGCACTAGAAGCAACACGAGGGCTATTGGCGACGGACCTCGTAATTTTGAACCACGGTCAAGTGACGAGGACGACACCTGAGCTGGCACCCCCCTCTCCTAACATCCACACCACGCCAACGGGAGGACTTTGGGCCCCGAACAGATTTAACGTGCATCAGCCCCGGCTACACGGCGGGTCTTTGGTGGCCAAGGATCGAACCCGCGACTGAACGAAAACCGCCAGCCGCTATCCACGACCTTGACCACTAGGCTACCGCGGCCCCCAATCTAAAAAGAATAGGCATATTTAACAATAGTTTATGTTCTATCTGCAAAACAGATACTATGAATAGAGAATACATACTCGTTTGCCCGGGCCTTAAGTCTGTATTACAACTTACAGATGATGTTTGCCTGCTTATCTGGAGCACCAGGGATAGCATGTCCTGAACACTTGAATGCTCCCCCCCACTCCAGGAATTTTTAGAATCTGTATAGATGTTTTAGTTTTTGAATTTATTCTTTTTAATAGTTATTTGATACATGTTCCGATCTTAGAATTTTGTCTTTTCAATAATGATTTTTTGGTCTGTACTTTAAGTGAATTTGTAATTCATTTTTGATGTTTGTGCGAGTAGCCAGATGTTTATGGATTAAATTCCTTTTGAGCCATATGTAACAATAACACAAAGAATAATTTTACTTATCTTCTTAAGAAAAACTAGATGCTATAACAATACACTTCTTGTTTCGGGATCCGAGTCAGGTAAACCATTTTAGAATGTTAATTCATATTTTCACGTACACATTTAGTGTGCTCATCGATCTCTCTGATATACCTTCATCATATATTACCTTTTTCAAATATCTTCAATCTGCTCATCCGTTCACTGTACTTTTTATATAATAATGCTAATTTGCATTAGACACGGATCTTTCACAAGGCGAGGTTCTCAATTTGAATAACGTGATAAAGCATCCCAACGTAGAATTAATATGGTATATTTTTATTCATTTTTGATTCATTATGGACAATTAATGAAGGATAGTTTATAAGCTACGGAATTGATCTTTTGTAGCATCAACACAGTGAATTTCTTTCAACTAAGAAGGAGATTTTCAGCCTATTAAAAGCTACCTCATAGGAGAAGTTGCGTGATAAGACTAAATGGGGTCGTGAGGATATTGTAAAGGAAATATTAAAAAATTGATTAATTCACAGGAAGGAAAGTAAAACAAAACGCATTAGGACACAATAAATAAAATACTTTTATACTGATATAAAACATTTATTAATAGGATTGCATGAGTACTGCACTATGTATTTAATAATTAATTTAAAAATACTGTCAAAATCAAGTTTAATAATTATTAGTGTGTACCCTTGGGTCTCCCTTGCAGATAAAAAATTTGCGAAAAATGTTTAATGTTGTAAATAGATATTCTGAATTTTATTTTTCTATATGTTGCTGAGATCTATAATTTGTCTTTAAAGAAAACTCCGCAGAAAATCTGGCTTCATAAAGGTAAGATAATAAAAATAGTAATATTGTACGAAACGTTCTTGTTTTCAAAATTCATCACCCACCCCTGCACAAAATTCAGAAAATGATTTATTTCTAAATTGTCTCTTGATTTCGCCACTTGCCGGCATGTCTATGAAGATTACTTCATTAACAGTTAAAGACACATTCAAGAATATTTTAAGGTGCATCCCTAAATCACACGCAATTAGTTCTACGAAGTGGTTGTCAGTAAGAAAGTACTTAAAAATTGTTTGACAACAAGGATAAATGATTTTCAATGGATACAAAATCAACTTTCACATGTTGTTCTTCAACATTACAAGTATAAATACATTCATCCACCAATGCAAGCATTTCTAAGGATTTATTTTTTTTTTAATTTATGCTCCCCTCAATTGTAATTTTGAACAAAAAGCATTAAGTTTACCATTCGCATCCAATATACGTATGTTTACTCTTTGAAAATTCAAGGCATTTAATTTCTTGAAAATTTCGACCAAATAGTTCAATTTCATAACAAATGTACTACATTGAAACTTTTCATTTCCTAGTCAGTATATCCTTTTTTAGATATATGATGATTCTATCTCTTAATTCACAAAAAAATGCTAAAATTTCTAGCTGTTATATCCATCTTCTTCTCCAAATAAAATAGTAACGCTGATTATATAGAACGCACAGTTTTCTGCTGTGTGTGTGTTTGCTTTATTTTTGAATCAATTAAAATATCAAATAAAGGCCATTGGCTCGCAAGAAAGATTCTAGATTTTAGGAGTCTCATTTTTATATAATTTACTGCCGTTACATCCATCGCTAGCGCAACATTCAGAACATGATTTATTTCTTTGGAAGTCATTACTTCTCTGTGGATTGAGAAATGTGTTCAAACACAATGAATAGATTTTTGTTTCACAAGTGCATGTATACTTTGGTACTTCGCAGATATTGAGCGAGTACATCGAAGCATATTCCGAAGCAATTTTAACGACCGCTCTAAATTTGTTTTATTTTTAAAATCATTTCAAATAGAAAGTAAATGGCTACTTTCTAGCAGAAAAGTAGTTCATCTACTGCTGATATTTTTGTCTGTGTTGTACTTGAGGCTTCACTATTGTCTAATGCTCACTTGCACCCAAATAAAAATTGTATCCATATTCTGCATAAATATACTGTCGAGCAAATTTAACATCATGAATTGTAGTCAACACTCAAATTACTTAAACAAGATAGTTTCTATTTCGATAGAAGCATCTAGAATGTCCGATTTAGAGGTAAGGTCAAGGGAATAGACAGACATCGATTTCGGTTCTGTCAGTGCAACGGATGAGTGTTGAAAAATATCATTAAAATGATTTATTCATGGTATTTTGTTAAAGTTTATAATTCAGGTTGTAGTATAATATTAGAACACACACATCAAAATACTGAAAATATATTATTATCGTATGAAGTAGCGGGCAATAAAAATTATAATTGAAAATTGGGTCGCAATCATTGAAAGTTGAGAAACGCCACCATAGATAAATAAACTGAAATCAGAGTTACTCTATAACATCATTCGACAAATGTGAATTCAAAGTAATTATATTTTTATATTTCCTTTATTCATTTCAAACAAATTACCAAACGAAAAAGAAGCATTAGAATATTTAAATTAAAAAAATAGAAAATTGGTACAAATTGATATCTGACCTCATAGGAAATGTTAAAACTGGGCCATATACAAATAGCTTCGTCTCAGTAGTTGCATACATACGAGTACTTAGTCATTCTGTGTTTGCGTGCTGGACTTTTAATAGTGTCATTTATGAGCTTTCATTGTTCAATATTTATTTTGATGGAAAGTAGCAAGCATCTGTGAGTTAAAATTAAGTATTCTACTGTTAGGCAATCATTACAGGATATCTTAAAAAGCAATCGATGTACAAACACATCTATGTTTATCCACTTCTAATCTCATATTTTATACTTTCAAAAGAACATTAAGGAACACTCATTTTCATGATGTGTAAATAAATGTAAAATACATTTTCTTCAATGTTTTTTGTTACTTTCTAAAAAAGAACTATGAGACATAGCATTATGTTGTACAAAATCTTTCAAAAATTATTTAGTTCCGGCACTTTATTTTCTTAATACTATAAGATAAAACTGATAAAATTCCTTTACAAAGCTTTTAAACTTCGATTTTTTTTATGCAATCATTTGCTTCAAATTCAAATTAAGAATCGGATATATAATGTTCTATCAATCACTGCTACTAATAACTCACTTTCTAGTAGGCAAAATAATATGATCCAGTTCCACTTTAACAAATCTCTGAAGAAAACATTACTTCCTTTGTTGTATATATTTTTGTGTCTTTGAAATCATATTACATTACTAATGTGTTAAGTACTTTAAACAATACATAATATATATATATATATATATATATATATATATATATATATATATATA
>BMAW01097544.1:153328-193355 GCA_019974015.1 Nephila pilipes
ATATATATATATATATATATATATATATATATATATATATATATATAGGAATGAAAAATTGAAGTGAGATAAATCATTGTAGTATTATTATACAGTGTGCGTAATTGCTTTTTCTAAGATGCTCGCGAGTATGACACAGTTTGCATCTTTAGAAATTGCTGACGTACGATTTTTGCCCAATGAGATGATCTTTACCTTCTTCGAAACAGAGTCACTGGAATAAAGCCATTGTTCTGATTATTGCTTGATTTCTGGTATGTTGTAATTAATCCGGGTCTTACATCGATTGTGATAACTCGACATAAAATTATAACGGTTACTGGAAGTAGCTGCAATCAAATTTTAATTAGGCAAAAAAATAGTTGTTACATCAAAATTAACACATGAATCAGTATCAAATTCGTTTCGGCGACGTTTAGTAAATGACAGCATACAATGGTAATATTAATTTGCTTCACCTACGCCACCATTAGTTCAACACAGGTACTCATTTTGAACTACGCTGGAGCATTTTTATTTTTAATAATTACTGAGGCATATTTTGTTATCTCTCTATTTATAATTTGTTATCAAAATGTTCCAAAGACTTAATATAAGGTAAAATATAAGTTAATTTTTTATACTTTTAGATAATGTTTCTCAGGTTCAATATTCAAGCTAAATTTGCATTCACTAAGTAGCGTAAAAGAACATCTCATCTTAACACTACTATTTTGTGTCTCTGTCAGTTTTTTTTTTTTTTTTTTTCATAACTACTGATAGATTAATAGAAGAAACTTATATTCTTTTATTTTATAATGAATTCACTAAAACACACATTTTTAAAATAGAATTCAATTCGTTTTTTAAAGGAATTGAATGGAATTTCTGCTCTTAAAATTCAGGTCATTATTATTTTTAAGCTATTCTCTTCTTTAGAATTTTTAATTTACTTTTAACATTTATAAAAGAGAATACCCTTTGACTTTTAATTAAAAAGTACAGATCTCTTAAAATTATCACGCTATAAAGTAATCCAACTGTATTTCACGTCATCACTTAAATGTTTCTCAGAAAAGGAAACTTCTGAAAAGCTGGCTAGTTAATGCAATTTCTATAAATAGAAACCGATTTCTCGTCGTTAATTAGACTACTTGGATTAAATTATAAAGCTTTGATTGATCTAAAAGATGTCTCTCCGAGAATCGGTAATATGTTACTTAAAATGTAATCCCTATGTGATGAATGTTTCTAAATTTATCGCAGAATGAATATATTTTTCTTCTGTTGTAAAGTACCGTCTGCATACCTTTCGGAAAGATTCATTGTCGAAAAAGTATTTTTTTTAAAAAGTGTTTCGAGACATGAGTTTTAGACATGGCTACTTAATTCTGTTAAAAACATTCTACTTGTATCTTCTTTTCGACAAAATTACTTATTTGTAAATATTTTCTTTTCAAATAGTCTAGAATATTTACATTTTTTTATATAACTTTAATTTGTATATCTTTTCTGATCGAAGTATTAACATGCAAATAAGACATTTATATTCTTGAATTTATAGAGAATACTTCAATTTGTTTATTTTTTCCAACAAAACTAATTAGTGAAAATTATCTTTTGAGACGATTTAGAACGTTTTAGTGCATTTTGCGATCAGATTTGAAAGTCTGTCTTACATCAGATTGAAATTAATCAAGTAATCTTTATTACATCCATACAAATGATATGTTTGTAGAATAAGATAGCTTATTCTATTTTTAAATTGCAAGTTTTTTATGCATTTATTTGTATTCTATAACTATTTGTACACATTTATATTTAATTTAACCTGATGAAACTGTTAATAAATGCGAGGGTGTTTTGTAAGCTTTTGGGTATTACTAAGAAGTAACTAAGAAATCAGTATAAATATCGTTCTGCATGTTCATAGATCCTTATGTATAATTATAATACTGTACATTACAGCTATTAATGTTGATGTTTTGGTATCAGAAAGCCGTAGATTGAAGCAACCTGTAATATTTCAAAGTTGTAATTATTAATAAAAATAATAAAAACAGAAAATTAACTTCCACTTATTATTCTTAAAATTTTACTGTCCATAATCACCATCGAGATTTAAATATTTCTCTCACTGTTTTTGACTTTTCGAAAGCCGCCATTGTAGAATTCAGCAAATTGAAACCTATCTTCTCCATCGTGCAGTTTACATCATTCTACTATATCCAGAAACCAAACAAAACAACAATAATAGTTGTAATGTACAGCATTATGTACACAAGGATCAATTAATATACAGAATAAATTTTGTCTAGATGCCTCGATTATTTCTTAGTATAATAATTAAAAGTTTAGGATAAACCTACGTATGCGTTATTTACAATGTCTCTGAAACTAATTTTTTGAGAGTTTTCAGTGAAAAACATAAGAATTTTTTTCATATTTTTACCAAAGTGAAATGATCAATTGCTATTCAGTACAAGTATGTAATAATTTTGGGTCATATTTCCTGATACCGACGTTATTTCATGACAAAAAAAAAATTTCAGCCTAACTGCAAATACATCAAGAACTAAAATTCCTAACAAGATTCCCGTCGAAAATTTCGGTGCTGGATGATGGAATTCTACCAGCATGGACTGGTTGGTTGGTTTTATTCACGTCGAACTAGAAAGTTATTGGCGACGGAATACGTAATAATGAACCTCGATCGAGTGACAAAGACGATACCTGATTTGGCACCCTCTTTCCCAACTTACATATCACTCTATGGGTGGACTTTGAGCCACAACAGATTTAACGTGCATCAGCCCGGAATACTTGGCGTGTCTTTCGTGGCATCAGGACTCGAACCTACGACTGGAAGTAAACCGCTGACCGCGAGTTTGCTACTATTACCACTAAACTACCGTGGCTACACTGCTAGTATGGAAAGAAGTTGAGATAGAAATAACGACACACGTGTAAGGCTTGGGATTGTGAAATTAAATATGATATAATCGTAAATGTGATTACTGTGGATTAAAATAGTGTACATACATAAAGATCTTTATTTTTTGTCCAGAAAACGTTTCAGTTCCCTCAATTACAGATTTGATTGATAAGATAGGGCTGCCGGCAACAACGAATGCTATGAAAATTGAAATAATGCAAAATAGAATAATCTAGTGTTAAACATTATGAATTTTTTGAAGATAGTTTATAGTTAATTAAATCCGATTCGCTAGCGACTATAAGTTCCACCTAGAAACCGTATGATCTATTATGATTTAAACAGATTGATTGGAATACTTGTGTGTGTGAATATAAAAAAACATATTCTTTTCTGCATATTCGTTTTTGATTATAAAAAAAGTGCAGGAGATAATCTGAAATATCTACTGGCTTAACGATTTAATAATATCTCAAATTTTACTTAACTACTTATATTAGTAAGAACTGATTTTTTGCAAAAATGTCTTTGAAAGAAATGTCATCTAACTAATAAATGGTTTACACAAACATGCTGAAATTAATGATATTTTTTCTCAAGAACATTAATGCATGCATTTTAGCTATACGACTTTTATTAATGCAAATTTTTATTCCCTATATAATGTATTTGCCGGTCAATATCATAGAAATATGTCATGAAATGTATTCCTTTTTAGTTTATTTTTAATAGGTTAGATATAAATACCACCAGAATTAGAGAATTTTGTTACAAAAAAGAACGTTTCATCGAACAAAAAATATTTCAAATAGATTTTATTTTCATGGGATTTCGCGATGCATTATTTAAATAAAAAATAATAGAGTTGTATAAAATTTTCAACTTCTCTTATTCCTTCACAAAAACTTTAAATTTATTTCAAATTTTAACTTATATATGTGATGTTTACTATAAGAATTTCGTCTTCATGACAATTGATTACATATATCTTACTGCTTGGTTATTTAAAATTATTGAGTAATAACTTAACTATCCGATCAATAAGTCTAATTTGGAAACAACCCATTATCACATTCAATTTTTCTAATACTGTACAAATTTACAAATGATATCTTAAGCAAGACCGATTTTTTATGTATCTTATTTATTGACAGATTACATAATAACGTTATATTTAAAAACCATATGAGGACTACTTGCGACGGAGCTCATAATTTTGAACTTCGGTCAAGTAGTGCAAATGACACCAGCGCTGTTCCTTCCATCTCCAACTTCCACTCCTCACCAACGAGAGGATTTGGACATTCGATGGCTTCACAACACAGTGAGACTTTAGTGGCACCAGAACTTGAGCCCCCGTTTGGAGAATTTTCATGCTATAAGGCTGAATACAATGAGCAAATAGGTGTGGTAGCCAATACTATTCAAATCGAATAATGGGCTCGAGTCCCAAATTTTTCGAACATTTTCTTACGTAATAATGAGGACACAAATGTAAAAACATAACTCGAATGATGATGATGAAATATGGACATTTAGTTAAAGTTTTATGCACAATGTATGCTACATGAAAGGAAGGATATTCGGGAGAACTTAATCCACACAAAATCTATTTGTGTGTACGGCGGGTATATATATATATATATGTCTAATGGTGCAAAAGTGGATTACATTAGCATCCACTTTTTGCATTGAAACATCATATGCCATGCTCCAACTACGAGCTTCACCAAGTGTATGTTGCTGTGGTTTTGGAGACTCCCCTTTTTCTGTCATGCCGTTTTAATTATTTTTAAGACAACATTTTATTAGGGAATTAGACATGTGCAGTAGAGTTAGCTACTTTAATTCACAAAATATTTACATGGCTACTTATCTTAATAAAATATTATACTACAAACTTTTCTTATAACCGATATATGATATAAATCTTAGAAATCAAACATACAGGATAGTTTTGATAATTAATTAAAATAAGCAGAAAATGAAAGGATTTTGAAAACAATTAGAGTTTAATTACATACATTTCTTATAGTCGAATGTCTTTTTAAAATTCATAAAAGTTTGCTTTTATTTTATTACTTTAAAATAATTTTGTAGCATGTTTCTTATAAATCATTTATATTGATCCAAATATTTTTTAATAGATCTAAGGTAAAGTAGATGCTCAACTTATTGCTCTTTATGGAGAAAAGATGCAGCCTGCCCCTTATCTCTATCTTAATAATATATATTTCATTCATAAAGGACTGTAATCCGACAATTTTTGAGAATTTGCAATGTATTTTACCCATTCCGTCCGCACATTTCAATTCCATTATTATAAGTACATTGCACGCTGTGAGACGGACGGAGGTGCTGTAGCTTTCTTTCAGTGTTTTCATCATTCCTTTCATAGATAATGACATGTTATAAGCCAATAGAAAGCTTGAAGTAGGTCTGTAGAGCGGTTCATAACACATTCAATTTATTTCAACAGGTCGCGTGTATCACACATTTGCATTTGGTGATTTCTTCAAATACGCATTAGCAAAATTGGTGTACCGTAAGAAAAAAATTACCTTTGTGTGAAAAAAATTTAGATTCTTTTTCTTCTAATTATATTTTTTTCCAGTTCTTCTAATTTTCTTAAAGCTTATTCTCTTAAAATTAAATATTAAATATAAGTCCGACTCTTCTCTACAAAGAAAATTCTAAGCCGCTGTGTTAGTAAATAAAGTAATCATGAATAAAATAAGGCCTTTTAGCTCAATATTTACAATCTATTAAATTGTAATTGTATGAGTCCGATATATTACTTAGAATCTTGTTTGGGGTAAAGAAAACACACACGTAATAATGATATTAATAAGGAACAATTATTCCAAAATATTTTAAACGAATGATACTAGTTTAAAATATTAATTAATAAAATAAATATAAATTAAAGTAATTATAAGCAGCACAAATTCTATAAAAAAAACTCATTTACATACAAACTAAAATATGCAAACTCAAATAATTACTAGGGTGCCTCAAAAAATAACTGTATTAAAAAGGGAAATGAGAAAGGTGTTACTCAGAGTAGGATTGCTCTTTCATAGTTTTTCTCCTTTTCTATCAAGTCCATGTACATGAAGCCTTTCGCATTCCAAATCCTTGTAGTCATAATTGTTTTGGCCTTCATCAAAGTCTGTGGAGTAGATTATTCAGAAGTAATACATTGTGTCACAAAATTCCTATCTTGTGGGGTGTGTATGAGTGAAATAAGTCCAACTTGGAGGATAATGGAAAATGACGCTTTATTCAACACTATGCAGAACAAAACGAAACACAGGTAACAAAACTTGGGACATATTTGCAACTCAATCAGGAAAAACAGTAATTGTACTCATCGGCAGCGGACACAGAACTTGCACAAATCAACAACACACATAAAAGGCAGAACTCATGATAACAATCCCACTTCTTTCAAAAATGTTCAGATTACCAGCGAATGAATTCACATTACGGATGAATCTCCCAAGTAATACTTTATACGGACTCCAACAGCTTCCGGCAGTTCTGCTGAATTTTCCGGCAGACTCAGACATTTTCTCGAACGGCCAATTCCCAGCCGATTTGCTCAGGTTTCGCACATTTGCGTATTTTTTCGTTGTTCTGGCCAGGTGTGACTCAGAGGGAAAATTCAAGAAACGTTTGTAACATTCGCCATAATCGAGTATCGATAAGATTCCTGTATTTTCGAAAAACATCATTCTGTAGCCAAAGGCAACAAGTTTATCGCCAAATCGCATAAAAGTTTCCAAATTCATAGGCAAGGTTAAGGGGTCATACCTTAAGCTTTCCTTTATATTCGGCAAATGTATATTCTTCTTTTTAACAGTAACGTTGCAAAAGCGTTCTCCCAGATTCGTAACAATTGTTGTGATTGTTGCTTCATTTCCAGCACATAATGATGAGCGGTATCCAAACTATAATGATAATTTTCTTTTAACATGGGGTAGTACAAAATAGAAATATTAACTAACCGTAGAAAAGTTATGTGTTTTCAAAAATATGTACATTTTTTTAACCACCCGTGAATTTCTTACCAGTCAATAAGGGATGGCCATTCAATAAAAGCTTCACAGCTTGAGTTTTTTTCATAAACATAATTTCACAGACAGAAACAAACTGTTACCACATGTTACTACACATCATTTTTGTCTCTTTGGATTATACAAGCAATTCCAAAACAACACTCAAACTGTGGGATCATTATTTTTTTCCAAGTTCTTTTACGAATGAGTAAAGGAAACAATTATAGCAAAGAATATGTTTTTAACAAATATCATATGTCGCATTACCAAACGATTTGTAAGAAAAGTTTTAAAAAATTAATACTCCAAAATATACTTTAAATTATTAGTATTACTCATGAGTTTAAACACATACAGATCAAGAAGTAAATTTTATATAATATATGTAATAAGTTCTAAACAAGTAAACAAAATGATACAAAAAATGAATGAAAACGGATACCAAATGAATATTTCTATCATAAGCATTTCTAAAGTAATCTAGTCTACTTTAGTGTAATGTTCGTTAAGTAAATTATTGATTAAAGAAATGTTCAATATTTCTTCAGAACTTTGTCAAATATTGTGTTGCATGCCGTTCATAATTTTTATTAAGTAGAAATACAAGCAGCTTATAGTACGAAAGTATAATGAAATATCTTAATATACAAAAAATAGTTTAATTAAATATTAGAAATAAAGGTACTCAACCAATATTAATTAGATGTTATAGAATAGAGAGAAAAAAAATGAAAAAAATCATTAAATATCCCCTTATTTTAAAAACAGTTATTTGAAATTATTTAGATGGAAAATGTGTTTCTTGAAACTCTATAATAAACAGTGGCTAAGAAATATATTCTTAAATAGATAGTATTTGTAAAGGCTGATATTTTTACAGGGTTCTAAAACTTTATTTTTGTTTTTAATTAATTGTTTGTTGTCCCCGCAAATGCGATATTGATAATTACAAAAGTAATACATTTTAAAATAAGGAAAATTTATCATGAAACAAATGAATGTAGAGTCGAAACTCTGCAGCGACTTAGACACATTTATAAATATGTAATGTGCTTGTTTGTTAGCATCAAATGGAAAAACAACGCAAGGTCTATTGGTGACGGACTTCGTAATTTTGAAGCTAAGCCAAATGACGAGAACAACACATGAGATTGTATCCCCTTCTCCAAACTTCTACACCGCGTCAATGGGAGGACTTGGGATTTCGATTAGCATACATCAGGTTCGCTATACGGTGAATTTTCTATGGCAACAGGGATCGAAACCAAGACATGATGAACGCAGTGCCGGTCGGAAGTCCACTACTATAACCAGAAAGCTACCGCGGCTTACAAATTCGTAAAAGAGTTTATGAAGAAGGAAAGCCAGATAATGCACAAATATATATATATATTTAATATATATATATAATATATATATTTAACAAATATATATTTAATCCATACATATAATTAATTAATTCATACAATAATTTAAACAAATATTTGTATGAATGTATAAAAAAAAATGAAGATATGAACGTAGTAAATTGAATTTTGAGACGTAAACCATTTTGATAAAATGTAACGTTCTCATATTTTTGGCAAACTGTTAAATAATTTTGTTTATAATGAGAATACATATTTCACAAAATAAATAAATGCAAATTAAAGAAAAGTCTTTATTACAATGTTTTTCTGTATTTCACTTGGTGTGTGTGTGTCATCAAATTTTCGATTGTTAATTTAACCAACTTCCCACTAAGCTACAGCTCCGAAACTTTGGGAATCGTTCTTACTCGCCTAACAATGCAATATTTAGACACTTACGATAAGTTTTAACTAATATTTCAATAATTTTTTTAATAAAGTAATTTGTGTAGTAACCTGGCGCCATCTATGGAAGATATATTGAATTACGCAGAGTGAGTGATCTTAAAGACGAAAGAGATATGAGGTTTTTTACAAAGTTTTAACTAATATTTCAATAATTTTTTTTAATAAACTTTGCCACCATTTAAAAACGTTAGTTTTTTTTTTATCTCGAATTATTTTTTTAATAAAGTTTGAAAAGAAATTTAAAAATAACTGTAATAAATTAAGGACATTCTATCTTAATCTTCGAGAGCAATTTTTCAAATTCTTACTAAATTGAAAATCCAGAAAAGACGTTAATTTCGACTTAAAAGTAAAAAGCACAAATCGATTTTTGATTCGTAATGCAGTAATAATTCAGTTGAAGTTTCGTTTAGCCTACTTATTATTTTTTTTTGTAGTATATTAATCTCTGTGATTTTGATAAATTGGTTCATTTATACGATTTCTCTTAGTTAGATGTATTTTGTTTCTTAGAAGGCAGAAATGGGATATAAGCTCTATTTAATCTGAAAGCTATCCTTCCAGACTCTAATAATAACTTACTCAAAATGTAATTATTATTTTCTTTTTCAGTGAGCTGCAGATTGAAAGCAGTTTCTAATACACGAAAAAAGTAATTGCATAGTTATTTTTTCTCAATGACTAATTAAAACACTTTTCGGGAAAAAAGTTGAGAATGTATTAATTACATCCATATTTAGTAATTATCACCAGGGTAAGCCGTAATGACTTTAGATAATAATTTACAGTGAATACACGTTAAATTGTTTCGTTTATGTAGGCAAGAGCTTATTTATTCTTCAGAGTATAATGGGATAAAAAAATTTTAAACTAGTTGTTTTAAGGTTTGTACATTATTATGTTTTATAAAAGCTGAAAATTTATATCTAATGTTTATATTTTATATCGTGGTCTATAAAAGCTTGTTGGATGCACATTAACGTTTATAGTTTCAATTTAACATTACGGACAAATCATGCAGCTAAAACTTCAATAATACAGAGAGGATTATACAAAATAATATATATATATTCGAATATAAAATTACTGTATTTAAAAAAATGTTATAAATAAGAAAATGAACATTAATTATGTTTTAAAACAGTTACAAATGTTCAGTTTGTCCTCCTTTCGTTAAACAACAGAAATTTATGTTTTAACAATACAGTAAATTTTTATTATCTCTCTGTATGTCTCAGATCACCGTTGCTAGATACAGTTTTCTTGAAATTAATTTATTTATTGTTGTGATTGTAACAGTTCTTTACGTATTTGAGAAGTTATGTTCCTCTCGATAGTAAAATGGACCCTGATTTTAAATTTTGCTATATTCTGCATAAAACTTTCTAACTTATAGTGCTTTAAAAATCGATCACATTATAAGTTAAGTGTGTCTCGGGAATCTTTTTTCCCTCAACATTTTCTAAGTTGCTTGCACAGACGATCATGATTCTAAAAATTAGGACAATTAAAAATAGTAATAAAAATGCAAATTATTAAACACCTTCAAAGAAAAAAAAAAGAGAAAATTGTAATGTGCAAAATATTTCCTATATTTCGATTCCTCATGATGTAACAGTAAATTAACCTCTAAATTAAAAATTTCGTACTATTGCCTACTGTAGTTCAGGAATTATTTAAGGCGGAACTTGAAATTGCAATCGGGTAGTGGTTAGAGGCCTGCGAAAACTTGTAATTTTTTAATATCCATCCTCTTATCATGCTGAATTTCAAAAAATGGGGGGGGGGATATTTATAAAAATATAAAAAAAAGATAAATATTTTAAATAATTTATAAAAAATATTAGATTATTTTTCAAATTATTAAATTCTATTTTTGTAATATTAAATAAGATATAATTTCCAAACGCCCTGTTCCGAAATTGTTTCGAATCCGATCTTTACCTCCAGAAATATTCTAAAGAAAACCATTAGGATGTCATAAAGCATACTTTGTAAAAACATCTATGTTTATGCATATTATAAATTTATATGCATAACCTTATCAGCTATACAAACATTTTAATTTTTTAAGAAAATCTCTTCAACAATAACTGAATTTTCTGTTGCTGTTTCTATTAGATTTGAGTAAGAGGTTCACAAAACTTTCATAGTTATGCTGACTAAAATGGCTCATATGTTATGTACTGAAACGCAATCAGATTAAAATAAAACGAATAAAAGTCTTAAGATTTATTTTTGTTTAAATCAAATGGTAATGGTGATGCTTAAATACTTCAGATTTTGATTTTATTGTTAAAAATAGAGGGTGCTTTTTTGGATACTTAGCTGCATTATTCATGAGAATTTGGAAAATAAAATATACTACTGTATAACTTTAAAATTTTGTATAAATGTATCATGCCGTAGAAAAAAATACGTGTGTTTGTGTTTTCCTCAGAATACATTTTTTTAGAATTCTGATACATTTACTCCGTATTCAATCCTATCCATAGTGATAACATTTTCCATATTATAAATTACAATTATTTCCACATTATTTCCATTTTCCAATTTACGATATAGTTTTACGTATTTCCTTTTTTATTTTACTCTACAGCTATCTTAAAGTCTAATTAATTAGTTAATAAATTCAAGACTCTAAATGAAAATACTCCTGAAATGACAACATAGTTTATTAGCTCAATCTCTCTCTACTAAATCCTTCTTAACTCAGTTAATCTTAGTTTACATTCCAATAATCAAACTTTAGTTTACCAAATCATTCACTCCAATTCACACATTTCTAATTTATAACAAGTTCCATTCTTAATGCTCTAACTAGGGGTCGCTTCAATCTAACGATTAATTATCATTATTCAATTCATTCTATAATATCTATAATCTTATCGTTATCCTATGCCTCGTTTCCCTTTTTTACACTTTTATTTCTCTTATATATCACTATCACTAAGTCCATCTTCCATTCGCTATACTCCTAATCTTCATCTAATTTACCGAATCATGCTTTATTTAGTCGACAAGGAGTTGTAAATTTTTTGCAATTCAACTTACCAACATGTTCGTGGTTAATGAAGAGAAAATCCTGAATTGCCTGACGTCACTCATAGGCTTTAAAGTTTTTGTAATAAAAATCAAAACTTGTATGTATAGCACAAAATTTGTACAAAGGTTATGGAAATGTAATCATGTAATTTTGAAATTTTTTTATTTCGTTGAATTATATTTTCGATACTATAATTATGCCCAAATATATAAAATATAACGTTTATAAGTACGCTGAAAATTTGTAACGCTATAACAAAATGCTGCAGATTTAATTTACGTTGTAAATAAAAGTTTATGCATGACTTAAAGCTATTGGTAATGATTTTCTCGTACATAAATACTTATACTTTTTGTTATAAATGTGATTTCCTATGCTTAAACAGATACCTAAATATAAAGATAATTGACAGATAAAATTTGATTCCCATTGCTTTTCATTTAAAAACGTATTATTTAAACTGCTCAAAACGCATACATATATACTCATTAAAAGCATTTCATTTACTTAACCAGAGAAATATTTGAAAATTTTCAAAAGGCTTAAGAAATACTTCGAATACACATTCATTCAAACCACCAATTCATCGAAAATGGCGAAAATAATGCGATAATAGATCTTTAGAAAATGCAAAATTAATTCAAAACAAGTACAGAAATATAGATATGAGATTAAAAGAATTCGTACCAAATATATTCGCATTAACACAAAAAGAAATGTACTTTATATTCTATACATAAAGAATATTCTATTGAATATTTGGAGTCTTTGTTAATCTACCGTTCGTTGAATAATGTCGCTTTTATGATTATACTAATCACTGATAATCGAGAAGTTTTCGAACAAAGATATATTATGTATTATCTCCAAATTACCTTTCGAATTTAAAAATATCTCCCACTGCATTAAAAGTAATCATTATGCTTTATTTTGCTGACTACTACTAAATAATGAAGAAAATATCCTTTCGAAATTTTCCAGAAAAATCATAACATAGGGATATTGAATAGAATGATAAATGTGTTACTCCATCATTATTTGCTTTATAACAAAATATATTTCAATCTTCATAAGACGTTCAGAACTTGTTGTTGTCTTTTCGATAAATAGTAATTAAATATATGAGAAAATAGCTCCTATAGAAATGACAAATACGGAGTAACAGTTAGAAAATTTGCTATTAAACACAATTTATGGCAATTAAAGTGGAAGAATATTGAGAAAATATTTCCAAAGAATGTCCCGTTAATCCAAGATTTAATAATGGTAAGATCAATTGTAATATTATTTAATAACATTCACTCAAACATCACTGGAAATTATTGAAAAAAAAGACTGAGTATTTGTGTCCCAAAATATAATTTTTTTACGTCTAAATATATTGCTATGAACAGATGTAATGAAATGTTTAAATTTTGAATTTATCTATTAACTATGGTTTTTTCGCTTTATACAACCCATTAAATTTGCTTTCCCAGAAATTTCACTTAATTATTTATTTCTTACAAGTCCATTCTGGAAATTTAAAAATACTTTTCTGGAAAAAATACTGAACTGTAAGCCTTTTTGAATTTAAAATATTTTGATTTTTGTTGGTATTCTTCTATGTAATATTTTCACATTGAACGTCAATTTAAGAAAATTATACGAGTTTAAATTAACGATAAGTCAATGGTCCTCAGATTGTGTTAAATGTAATCCAGGAGTTACGTAAAAGATTCTTAAGTGGTACATAACACACTCTATAAAAAGAGTATAAATACATAAACAACAAATGTCTGCACAGTAACACGGTCCCCGGAATTTCGAAAGAACAGTTAGAAGTAATTTGGAAACACAACAGAAGTCTTAGTCTGGGGAGAAAATATTGTAAATAATTTGCATATGAAGTGATTCGGTTGACAAACAGATGGCGCTATTGCACAAAAGGAACTAAGTACTGAAGTATTGAGTGAGTCAGAGAATAGTCTAACAGAGCTATAAGAGAATGTAACCACGAAGAATTATGTAATCTTTAGAGAGAATGACATTATAATTTTTATTGTTGTTTTTTATGAGATGTTACAGTGTGTTATGTGTATCTAATGTGTGGTGTGATTCTAAAATGTATGTATTGGGTCCAAATTAATAAGCTGGTTAAACCGATAATAGTTAAGTCACTGATAATTTCAAGCTACACAAATACAGAAAGACACGTTATGACGATAGACTTGATCCTGAATATTGAATTGAAAGAAAGGTTGGGAAACAATGTTATTAATAAAAATTTATTGATGCTTCTTTAATTTATAAATTTACTCACTCGGGGAAAACATATTTCTCATTAGATTGCGTACTATGAAATACCGTATTGTTAAAAGAAAGACAATAACTGATTTTTAATTTAAGATAAACATTTTATTAATCAAAATAGGTACCATTTGGTTCAACACAGTTTGTCAACGCATTTCCATTAAAGTAGTTTTTTTTTTTTTTTTTTTTTTTTTTTTCAAAATATACGATGGATTTGGGCAACACAAAGTCTGTAAAAGATGAATCCATCTCAGTCCTGTTATGATTGGTCTTATTTTGTACAGACTATTGCAAACTACGAAAAATAGTTTAGTCAGTTAGTGAAAGATCAGGCTGGTATGAAAGATATTGTAGCCTAATTCGTTAAGCTTTTGCACGGTTATTTGCACCACATGCAGCCGTGCATGATTATGACGTAAGAAAGGTCCATGTATGTTGCTTAATGCAGGCTGCATTTCAACTAATTTTCTCTGAATTTCCTCAAATAGCAGCGATAGGACTCTGCAGTTACTGTTTGTCTAGACTTTAAAAATGATTAATGGACGATACAATATTACTCTTCATCATACATTCACCATAATTTATTCCACTGTAGAAATAGCTTCGGTATATGGCCTACATGATCCTTATGGTTAATCCACCACCCCCAAATATTTTCTATTGTCATAGGTAATCTGTGTTTTGTCAAGGGTTCCCATTTTTCCTTGTTGTTCTTTAAATAAAGGGAACTACTTATTTCAAAACTTCGCTGCATTTGTTGATCCCTCGATTATTTTTAGAACTCATTTATTGAACTTTTTAGCTCTTCTCATGTTCTTAGTTGATTACCGACGGAAACGCTATAACTCCTAAACTTACATCTAATCATTCCTGCAATGAATTCACGAATAATAAGAAACTTGACTTTTCATATTACGTGACAAAATATTTATTCTCTTTTTCTAAGTTTACTTTCTTAATGCTCGGAAAGTTAAAGCAAACATCCACATTCTCTGAATATCATTCGTTTTAAGAAATAAAAAAAATTACTTTAATATCACAAGGTTTTATATCCAAATGTCACTTGATTATGTTCAATTTATATCCATAAGGGGCAGTTGCGTTTCAAGTTTTCAACACAGAAACGGGTTTTTCTCTTTATCTTTCAAAACTAAATACCAATCTATTTTAAATATTTCTGTTCTAAATCTATGTTTATCCAGATGGTGCAAAACTTTATTATTCTTATACAATATTCCAAAGTTTTTTAAGATTTGTTTTTCAGCCCAATTTAATTTGGTCTCTAGAATAACAAATGTTATGTTTGTATTTGATGCCATAAATCATTTTTACTTCCAATTTCACTAAAAGTTGACATTTGTTTCCTCCCCCCCCCTTTCTTTGGAAGTAAAGTTTAAAGAACTAAATACACAAATCGTGTCTAAGAACTAACAGAAAATATAATAACATATTTTTTATGAAATGGAAGGAAGAAAAATATCATTAAATATCCCAAAAATCTTTTTCGTGCATACTAAGTTCTGTCACTGATATAATCTAATTCTTCAAAGAGAGATTTCAAAAAACTCATACTGAACCCTTTGAAATATTTTTAGAATTAACTCGTGCCTTTTTACTGACAAAAACCTGTACATTTTTTCAATCAGTATTTCATAATTCTTCATTACATATTAACAATGTAAAAAGTTGTAGCAAATATGAATATAATTTGTTTAAATATGGGATAAATTATTGAACTACCAAAAATAAATTCCACTCATAACAAAAATATTATTGGTGAGTTAAAATTATCTGATTAAATAAATAAAATTACTCAACTATTTCCTTCAAGAAAGTTTTAAACGATTTTATAATTAAGATAATTTTTCATTGATTACATTATGCTCATCTATTCCATAGTCTACAATTAACTGTAAATTACATTCAATTATTCGAAATTTTTGAAAGTGAATTTAAACGTTTCGATTCTGATGTAAAATTAAAAGCAACAATATAAATGCATTTAAATTTCTTGTAGTTTAAAATAAATAAGCAGCTTTACTTATCATTATCTATTTAAACATATTTCTTTACAAGTTTCTTAAAATGACCTAGACGTAAAAGTTGCTTCACATTTTTTTTTATTTCTTTGTTCTTTGATTACATAAATATATTATTTATGACATTTTTGTAAACAGAATAATAGAAAATTTAATTTAGCTTTAAAATCGTAAAAAAATGTGTTATGCCGTAGATGAAAATTTCTGCTTTATAGTTTTTTTCAAAATGTAATTTTTAGGATTCTATAATATATTTTCCTCAAAATCTCCAGTATCCATACAAATGCTGATATTTTCTACATTATAAAATACAAATAAGATTATTTTGTATACAGTAGACTTAATTCTTTAGTAATAAACATTCATAAATATGATATTATACAATAATCGTTTAAATATTACAGAAAATTTGAATCATAAAATTAGGTTTTAAAAAAAATTATTAAATTCAAATTTTGAAATTATAATTATGTTTAGTGTTTGTAACGGTATGTTTACAAAAACACTGCAATTTCTTAAGTTACAAATACGGTATATATTGTGCAAGATTTATCTAATGGTTAATGCAATATTTACAAATGTAAATACAGCTCTTGATTATAAATTGTTCATACGTAATTATTTTTATTTACAAATGAGAATTTCATTGTAATTAAAGAAATGCACATAAATTCAGAGATCTGAAAGTTAAAATGGGTATTAATTTTAAAACGTGATATTTAAAGTTTGCATAAAATGAGATATTCAAAAGAGTCTCATAGTTATCTTAAGTATTGTTTTTTTCCCCAATGAATAAAGAAACATTAAGTTAACGTTGTATCAAACTCTATTTGAAATTTATTCGAAATGCATAGATATCATACCAGTCATCATTATATAAATTTTATTCTTATCAACATAAATCACAGATGAAATATATATTTTCTTTCTCCATTTAATATATTTAGCATCTCTTCTCTCCATAAACAGTGACAATTTTTCATAATACTTACCATCATATTAGCTCCCTTTTGTCGCAGAATTTCAGTTCCAGTCACCAAAATTACAACAATTATTACGAAATTTCGTGCATAATAGAGGAGAAACGGTGATTCAAAGCTTAAAATGGCCTTAATTTTAGAGAAATTTCCCTTTAATGGGTGAGAGCGCAGTAATAATTCTTTCCTAGAATTCTATAATAAGCTCATAATATGCCTACGCTTTCGAATACGTTCCTCAGATTATTGTAATTCTGGACAAAGGTATTTGAGAATTATTTCATTCTGAGGTAATTTCTAACCTTTAAGAACCTAGAATATAGCACAAACAATAATAATACTAAATGAGTTCTGAATGGGTAAGAATGCATATATGGTAAGGCATAGTTCCAATAATTCTGTGTTAGGAGTCTGAGCTATACGTCTTTGAAAAATTTATTGATAAATCTATCATTAGATATTATAAATGGAACTCAAAGGAAGTTTTGATAGGATTGTTTAGTTTAATAGTACTTTTTTGTCATGAGTATTATCTGCATCTATTAATGAGTCTTCAAATAACCAACTTGCTTGTGATAAATTCAATGAAATGATATAGTTCAGGTGTTAATAAAATGTATAAAATGGTTCATTTATCATTATTAATAAATTAACTAAAAGTTTGAAAAAATACATACGAATAAAACTGAAACATCTCAAAACATGCTTTTAAAAGGAAAAATATATTATCTCATTTCCTAAGTACTTTTAATCAATTCATTGACGCATTTTATGAATTAATATGGAACTGAAATTCACACAATTACAGAAAAATTAGTTAAATACATGCATTTAAAATCACTATTTTTTCGTCCTTCTCAACTTTTTTTTTCTATTCACTTAGTATCTTTTTCGACAATCTTAGAGGAAAACTCATCAAATTCAAATAGTTAAGTGAATTGGTATATTACGCTTTAATCATTTCATTTATTTCATTATTTCTTCCATTTCATTATAAACACTTATGAAAAGATCCATTAAGTTTCACAATTGAATGTTAAGTCCTTGCAGGACAATCTAGAATTTTTTAGTTTGCAGATTCGCATACGTAATTACAACAGAAAGAAAGAATGAGCAATGTGTTCTATGTTCATTCCATGAAAATAGAACTCATTGCTCTAGACCTCGTACTATACTCGTGCTATTACTTCGTCGTCAGTTTCTTAATACAAAAAAGAAGAAAAATAACTGGAAGATTTTTAACTAAAAAAAAGTAGAAGTAATCAATATTAAAAAAAAGTAGAGTTCTCTTATAAGATCCATTAACCCTCTAGGGGAAAGAAATAACTTCAGTGTTTGAATATGTAATTCAGAAAATTCACATTATCAAAAAAAATCAGTATAACCTTTCAAAACTTTCTCAAACATAAAAATACATCACAATTAAAGGGGTTCGAAAAGTTCTCAGAGCACAAGAAAGTAATTTATATGACATAAAATGCTTTTCACCAAGAAGCGCTTGAAAGTTAAAAAGAAAGATTCTTTTTAAAAGTGGATATAAGGTCTTTTTTAAGAAAGGCATTAGTGAAAAACGGAAGCAATTTTCAGTGATAACGCTGAAGAAACAAAAAATACTTTAAAAAATTAAAAAGATTAGAATTCTGGTTTAAAAAAATGATGATTTAAGCATGAAAAAAATTTTAGGATCAAGAATATTAAAGCACCTATAAAGAAACTGCTAAAAGAAAAAAGGTAAGCTTCGGGACATATTTGGGTATATATGAGGTCTGAGATTTGTCTATATAGGGAAAAGACTGGCTTAAAAAATGATTTTATAATAAATGGCAAATCTGTTGCTAATCACTTCTTCAAAGTAGCACCATTGGCTAATTTTTATTTTCCATTAATTAAATGCTTTTTGCAGTTCATTTTCAGAGAACTGTTTTTATAGATATGAAGTTTTATACTTAAAAGCTTTCAATGACTGAAAATGGTTCCTTTCAATGCAGAATTTATTTTTGTGAAAATATAATAGCAAAAGGGTGCAAAGTCAGACAAGTAAGGAGGATGTTATAGTATTCCAAGACGTTTTCTTAACCCAAAACTGCTTCACAATGAACACTGTATACAATGGAGTGTGCTTGATCAGAATGAAATCATTTGACACAATCCTGGGTATTCTTTCTGACTATTTATTTCCGTTTAGCAAACACTTCTTTGCAGCAATACTTATTTCGAATAGCCTGATCAGTTTCTTTCACATTTCCATTCGTTCTTGAAATTATAGGCCTCACAGAGCATTCATTGAATTCCATTTCTCTCGATCTTGAGTGAACCCTAAGTATCACTAAAATACTCGCACATGAGTTCATACATTTTATCCATAGTTTGAGTAAGTAACTATAAACCCTACATCGGATTCTTTAATTATGATGCCACAGACAGCTAAGTCAAAGAGATATTTGATATCGGGTTTGTTATTAGGAACTTTTATTTTTGCTCATTTTTTCTGAAGACAGCCATTTCATACTCCCCTTCTCCTCTAGTATCATTGTGATGATATGAAATAATCAGAGACTTTCTAAATTCTATCAGAAAAGTTTGTTTTTCCAATTATTTATTGCAATTGATGTAAATCACCTCCCTGTAGCATTCGATGTTGTTTGAATCCGACGACGATCCAAAAATATACGACGTTGGAAAACGAAATTACTATAATATGTGCACAATAAGCTAACAAAAGAAACTTTGTTCCCACCATTTAAAGAATCAATAGATGTTTTGTCAAAAACTATTGTAATTATTCTAAATATTAAATATTCCTAGAGGCTATTCAAAATATTAGAACTTTTGTAACATTCTGTGATAGAGCACAGTTGGTGATAAAATTTGGATAAACAGTGCCTTTGTAGAGCTAATACGAGTATAAAGGCTTGTTTAAAAGTTAGTTTTAGCTAGTTGGGAGCTAAAATGGCTCGCACCAAACACATATAGGACTCTACTAAGATTGCGATTTTGACATTACGAAGAGAAGGAATTTGTCAACAGATGATTGCCGAAAAGTGAATTGATCTCAAACTCTCGACGTAAAAGTTTTATAAATATTATTCTAAAATGTGCAATTGTAAATATAATCGTGCAAATGGTGGTCGTAAATGAAAAACTACATTAAGAAAAGACAGAAATCTGAAGAGTATCGCGAGAAAAAAAAACTATTTCAAAGGTCTGAGATTTATAAATAAGAAGTGGGTGTAAAATAACAGTGGATTCTTCAACATCAGCCACACTACTCTATTCAAAGAACTTGATTTTCCATCATTTGTCTCCAATACAAAGCCTCTACTTACTTGCAAGCAAAAACGAGCCACTGTGAAGTTGTTCAAAGACAGAGTGCAATGGGTTTCTCATGAATGTAATAATGTTCTTTTCAGCAATAAATCGATGTTTAGTGTTTGCCACGTTCATTAGGATACCCATGTTTGGTGTTTTAAATCAGACTTTACAATAGATTACTTGAAACTCTCAATTGTGTTTATCATTTAGTCATGATTCAGACTGAATGAGTGCTGAGAGCTTAGTAAAGCTATGGTTTTTGACAAGAAAAGTGAGCTCGGAAATAAATACGGAGTTAATTGAGTATTTTATAATTCTATCCTTGGAAGGTCTGTACTACTTGGCATAAAAATTGACACTCTCCAAAAAGACAATACGCTACATACGTACAATTTACAGTTCAGAAAAAAATGATGAGATATATGCTAATGATTAGCCTTTCAACGCATTAATGCAAAGCAAGCATCGGTAACGACACCTACAACGTGTCTAAATGAAAAAAAAATGTATAGCATATTCTTCAAACACAAATTTCATTTGAACTTTATTGCCTGTAACAGGCTCTTGTGGTACCTCTTGTAAGAAGAAATGGTTACCAACATGTTTCTAAATTTGATAGAGGACTAATTGTAGCCTGCCGTGGTGGTGATGTATTGTATCACAGTATTGCTCCTTGCGTCGGTCGAGAACACATGATTGTATGCAGAATGTAGAATCGAATAAATCAGGATAGTTATACGGAATGCCGCGCTCGATTTCAACGGCCCAATATTGCTAAAAGCCGAAAAGACTGACATGTTTCTGCATGGTTGTTATGGATCGTACAGATACGTCACGAGCCTTGTGTGAAGAAATAGGAATGTTTGGAATACAAAAACTGTACTGTCTGCACGAACAGTTCAACGACGTTCGTAACATAGACTGTCATCTCAGCCAGCATGGATTCGGCTACCTCTGACACAGACAGGAGCGTCTTCAATGGTGTGATCAACGATGCACCTGGTTGCAGTATGGCATGTCGTCGTATTTTCAGACGAATTCAAGTTCCATTAATAGCATCATGATCGTCGCATCCGCATTTAAACCGCACATTGTCAGGTTGCATTCATCGTCTTCTTACTGGCCCATCACCTCGAAGGACGGTATTCGGTGCCATTGAATACAGGTTTCGGCCACCTCTTGTTTGCATTGATGGCACATTGAACAGTGGCTATTACATTTCTAATACACAAAGGCCAGTGGCTCTGCCCTTTCTTCGAGCATTGCAAAACTCTACTTTTCAGCAGTATAATGCACGACCGCATGTTTCTGGTATTGTGCGAACCTTCATTGATTCAGAAAATGTTGGGCTGTTGCCCTTGCTAGATGTTCTCCAGGTCTTTCATCAATAGAAAACGGCTAATTAATGTTTACTGAGCGACTAGATCGTCACCATACTCTAAATACTACATTCGATGAATTGTGATATCCTGCTGAAGCTGCTTTTGTTTGTGTTATCCAGTCTCTGTTGTCCCAGCATGTAAGTGTTGCTATTGCTGTCACAGGTGATTGTTCTTTGTACTGATTTCTCAGGGTCTATGCTTCCGAATTTCTTGAAAGTTTAATCACTTGTTATTTCTAATATAGTACATTTCGCCAATAAATATCATTTTATTATGTTCATTTTTTCTTAATATAGTAATTTTCATGTCCAGTAGTGTATATTTGCTATTCACAGATATGAATTTGAAGACCTCTTTAATTCTATAGACATTATGCTTCTGTGAAGGTACTATTAATTTATATGAATTATAATGTTAATGATTTTATTCTTATGAAAAATTTAATTCATTTATTAATGCGGTACTTAGCGATAATAGTATTAAATATAACGATAAAATTTTTAACAAACTAAGAATATTCCACAAAAAGGATCTGCATTTAAAAGTTTTTCAAAAATGTATGCACACTTTTTGGACAAATTATATACAAAAAAAATTAAGTTTATTATTTATAAATATATAAATGATCTACTATAAATTTTCATTTAAAATAAGAATTCTGAAGACAAACCTGGTTTATTATTTATCCTCCTAATGCATGTTTGATTTAAACTAATAGTAATAAAATATGAAATAAGTCGATATATATATATATATATATAGACACAGCTCGTGAATGACTGAATATGATCTTCTCTCTCTATATATATATGTGTGTGTGTGTGTGTGTGTGTGTGTGTGTGTGTGGTGTGTGTGTGTGTGTGTGTGTGTGTGTGTGTGTGTGTGTGTGTGTGTGTGTGTATATTGGGGTGATGAGATTGTACATCCCGAATCTACGATGGATTGCTCTTACGTAAAGGGCTGGTTTGTCTAGGGGGTGTAATTCCTTTACCGGATTCTGTGATGATTTCGTAAGGAATTTAATGAAGAGGCTCAACTTGTTTTACTTCGCTTAATATTTGGAGAGATGAAGATATTTACACATTGAACTATATACAGGTTATCCCTATTAGAAGTAAACAGTTCTTCTGAGACAGGTAATTGGCAATCTAATTAATCTTATCCCGTAAGGGCGATGGGCATTTGAACGCGCTCTGGCGGTCTGAGCATACTTCTGACGCCGGTAATGCGAAGGAGAAGAGATGTGGAAAGTGGAGAAAAGAGATGGAAAACGAAATGTCACTCAGTTTTATTCGGGAATAGGTGGCGCTGCACGAGCTATCATATGACGCTGATTCGTGGTGCCATCTATCGAATAACTGAGGAACTGGTTTTACAGTACAATGGAAAATAAAATTCATTCTTTGATAATTATCTGGAAAATACTATATAGTTATATATAATGATTAAACTTTAATCTGTAATAGTTTTTTTCACTGAATAATAATTTAATTTCCTAATTTTTTCCATTCTCTGACTGAAAGTGTCCATTCTTATTTCCTGATGTTATTTCTTTTTATCTTTAATTTATGTTACCATGTGCTCTTAAAACCAGCAATGTTAGCTGTTCCCCCGGAACTGTATGGAAAATCCCTATTAGACTTTCTGTTTGCAGCTAATGTCCCTCAAATTCTCCCCGCCTAGACCAGGTGAATGAAAGGAATTTTTTATTTTTTTTAATAAATGCAAGAAAAAATTCTCTATCTTTCGCTTCGGCCGTGCTGGCCGACTCTGTGCTATTGATCTGTTCAAAAATTATTGTAAAATTATCTCTCTTCTGCTCTCTTGAAACGGCGGAGCTGTATCTCCAGCTGTAAGGTTTTGGCATCTCTCTCTCTCAACGAAAATAAAATAAAAAAAAACAGCTTTTAAACTTGAAATTCGCCTGGACTCACTATATTTAATTAATTAAAATTTACCGAAATCGTTATATATATATATATATATATATATATATTAAAGACGTGTGTATGTTCAACATTTTAATGAACAATTTTCTTTCCTTGCAACAACATCTCTTAAAAATCTAATTTTATCCGAAGGGCTGCAGCATTGGCCTTTTTCCGGCCAACTGTCTTAACCAAGGATTTTAGAATGTTGTTTAGTGTTGTGCTATTAGCTGTCGCGTACAATGAAGTAGTGGTCATTGTTACTACAGAGAACGAGGGGCAGATTGCCGCTCGACTTTCGACATGCAACATCAAGTATTTCTTGAATAAACACATTGTATATACCATTTCATGTAAACCTATATGAATCATATTTTAAACTCAATAAATGCTTTCTTTCTGGGTAATGGGTAACTTTAATACAATAGCGTTTATTGATTAGTGTGTAGACGTGAATGATTGATATTGTGCATAACACTTGACATTAATTCTCCTGACAATAGCAGGGGGATAAACCGACTGAATATGATCAGGACTAGACGACTGTACCTACAAGTATTGGGCAAGCATATTTCGTACTCATACAGCTTTTTTGCAGTGATATAATTCGATAAAATAAAATAAATGCTGAAGAATCCAAATTTGCTAGTTGGAATCCAGAAGCATTCTAACATAAAAGAATTTTAACGTATGAACAAGAAATTTTTTTCTGAAGTAAAAACGACTGCACGAGATTTTAAAGTGAGACAAGAGCTTTGAGGATAATAGTCAAGACTAGATGAAGAAATACCTTTTCAAGATATAGCTTGAAAGGACTAAAATGAACACTTAGAAAGTGTAGAAAGTGTGAAATTCGTATAGGTAACTATAAGCAAAAAGAACCACATAAAGTTTGTGTATTGTATACCATATCATTAAAGTGGCATAACTATGGATATAACAGAAGTGCCATTAAATATAAACTGTAAAATGTTATTAATTTAAACGAATTATAGGTTTTTTTGTATGTTAATCGAATTTTTTAAATATTGTTACAATTATTCTAGTTTTCTGAATAATTAGAAAAAAATTCATTGCAAACACTTTAGGAGTCCATACTAATTTTTTTAATGTTTGGGTCACCTACAAATTATTTTGAAAATAATACTGCAATTTAATCTACTGAAATGTTATTTAATCCCGAAATAAATGCAGATCTTAAAACACTTTGTGTCTTATTTTGAATCGGACTTGTAACTGTAGGAATATATGAAACAATTTCTGCGAAAAATGTGAAGTGAATCTTAGAAAACGTGAAATTATTTTTACTAAAAGTACTTCTTATAAAATATTATCATTTATGGAATATTATCAAAGAAACTTGAAGGCTATTTAAAGTATGTGGGAACTATTAATCACTCTTTTAATCTATTATACTGCTTTGGGAAATAATCAAGATTAAATATGGGAATATTCAATTATACAGATCAATGTTCAAAGAGAAATTTTATCCATTTTCTCACACAGCAATTACTTGGAGCTTAAAACAGTTTCGAATGTGGCAAATCTTCTTATTATTGTGTTTGCAAATGCAGATTTACATATCCATCATTTGGTCTCACTGCTTGATTGGTGTTTTAATTCTACTCCTCACGCTCTCTGTAGCAACGCTCTTGATAAAGGTTTGAGAAGGACCACATCGCTAGCATATGCACTCTCTTCCTATACACACACACACACACACACATACATATATGTGTGTGTGTGTGTGTGTGTGTGTGTACGAGGGTTGTTTTTTTTTCAACCTCCGATTGGCTATAATAAAAATACGGGTGAATATAAAAAAATAATTTTATTACAAAAGTAATGCACAGCAAAGGTTACTTCTCTGCATAATCACGTAGACGATTGAGGCATTTGTCATATCTGTGAACGAGCTTTGCAATACCCTCTTCATAAAATGTTGCCGCCAATGAATTGAGGTGAGTTGTGACCGTTTCTTTGAGCTTCTGGTCAGTTTGGAAGAGCTGCCTCCCAAGCCACTTCTTCAATTCAAAAAAAAACTCGCACTCTATGAAGACCAGGAATGCCGCAGCTAGCTGGTGTGCGCAGTAGGCTACTGCGCATCTCCCCCTATACACGCTTTGTCATTGCCGAGTCCAACACGAACTTTCTTGTTGAACTGCAGTCACGTAAACATGGCTGCCTCTATTGATTCTCCCGCCAAGTGTGAATTTAGAAGTGTTATTCGTTTCTTGCATGCAGAAGGGAATAGTACAGTGGAAATTCATCGAAGAATGAGTCGAGTGTATGGAGACAGCTTTATGAGGGATGGTGTCGTTCGTGAATGGTGTCGAAAGTTTAAAGATGGCCGAACTGCTTCCCCAACACAACGGCTTCTTGAGCAATTTAAATGGGACATTTTCGAACATCCATCATATAGTCCCGACCTAGTGCGAAATGACTTTCATCTTTTTTCTGAATTGAAGAAGTGGCTTGGGAGGCAGCGCTTCCAAACTGACCAGAAGCTCAAAGAAACGGTCACAACTCACCTCATTTCATTGGCGTCAACATTTTATGAAGAGTGTATTACAAATCTCGTTCATATATATGACAAATGCCTCAATCGTCAAGGTGATTATGTAGAGATTTGTTGTACATTACTTTTGGTAATAAAATTATTTTTTTTATATTCACCCGTCTTTTTATTACAGCCAATCGGAGGTTGAAAAAAAAAAAAACCTCGTATATATATATATATATTAAAATAATTTAAAGAAAATTGTTTTACATTTAAGTATTTATTTACGTAATTTAGTAAAATATAAGATTTATTTCTCGAGAATAGCATCTTTAAATGAGTATTATTTTTATACGCAAAGGATCTATGTGCATTTTGCGAATGGTTAGTTAATTTTTAAATAAGTTAAACTACTGATTTAATTGTTTTAAGGAGTTTGAAATTTTTTTTTCTATTTTCAGAGCAAATGTTACGTTCATAAAAAAGATATTTGTCAATTTTTTAACAACTTACTTATTTCAGCTGCGTATACGAAGGTGGATCAAAAATATACGAGTTAGTTATGGAACTATTAAAAATGATAACTATTATTTAATTCATGGAAAACTATTGAAAATGGGAACCACTATTTACCTTTATATTCTTAAATGTTATTTACTGCCTAAATAAATGCAAATCTCAAAACACTTTGTGTTTTATTTTTCATTACTGTAGTATTTTGATCGGGGTCTTAAATGCAGAAAAATTCCCACAAATATATAAAAAAAATCCTGCTAAAAATATGAAGTGAGTCTTAGTAAAACGGGAAATTATTCTAACGAAAAGTAATTCTCACAATATCATCATTTATGGAGAATTATCAATGAAAATTTGAGGGTATATAAAGTATACGGGAACTATTTATCATTTTTAAACTATTACAAAGATTTAGGAAATAATTAAGATTCACTGTGGTTTTGTACGTTGATCACTTTTTTCTTCCCTTTCTCTTTCTGTCAATGAATATGACTCTTTTTGCGTATCCCAAAAGAATTGTCGTCATTACCCGACGAAAAGATCGCTTTCGCCTTCTTTCTTGCAGTTTCTTTGGAAATATCTCATTGTTTAGTTTGTTTCGTTTCCGGTACTACAATGAATCCAATTCTCATGAATAGTATCAATTCGACGCAAAATAACGGTGACAACTCGACGAGGCAACAAATGGTTGTCGACTTAATATTAAACTAGTAATAAGAATCGAATGCGTTTTGGAGCCGTTCAACAGGTTGCAACATACAATGATAAAACTAAGTTGCCTTAATATAGCAGTCTGTTCCCAAAAACTAACACTTTTTGAATCATCTTCGCAAATATTTTCAATATTTTAGCACATATTATAAATTATTTAATGTTCTTTCTACATCAGTATTGTTTGCTCAAGTCTACAGTGAGTCTAATTATTATTTATCCTTCAGTATCTTCCGTAACTTTGCTAATTCGATCACACTTCATACTCAATTTTCATCTAATTGTTTCGTTAATTTAGTGCTAATAACCTTAGAGAAAGAAAAAGGCCTTATCTAATCCCCCTAACGATAGACTGTGGACTCCACAATCCATAATAATACACGTAGTTCTTATTTTTACAAGGTTCTTATTCTTTCAGCTTCCAAGACAATGGCCGAGACTATAACAACAACAACAAAATTCTTCCTTTTTGCGGGGAAACGAGTAATTTATTCTCACGGATGAACTGTAACACTCGAGCACAGGCATTTATTTAATAAGCCCGGCGGGGAAACAAGGCCATGTTCCAGAAGGTAACTTATCGATGTTGGCAGTAAAGCAATTACATCGATAACGATTATCGATACGAAAAACCATTTATCGGAAAACGACAACAAAGGTGATAATAGCGACGATGGTAGGGCATAAACAAAGACCTGTCTTAATAGAAAAGAAATTAATAATTCTACCTTCGTTGTTATGAATACGTTGATGGCTTTCAATTAAAAATTTTACGTTTTATATGTTCCATAAATTGAGTTTGAAAGCTTTTGTTTGTTATAAGATCAAGAATAATTATTAAAAAGGATTTAATTTTAACGCCTTAAATACTTACGATTATTATTTTACATGAGGTTGGAAAAATCAGCATGGCTTTAAATTTATATAACTTATATTCAGAATGCACATTCATGCTTTGTAGGCATTGATCGTTTTTCTTTAAACTTTTTACGTTTCCTTTATTTCTCATTTTAAATATTTTTTATATTTTTTTTGTAAGAACAATACAAATTATTACATAGATTATAATTATGAGTTTTTCCATATTCATATCTTAATAAATTGACTCAGGTTCTTTTTAATTTGAGTTTAGAAAAATCAATACAATTTTAAATTTTATAGAACTCGTACGTAGAAGTGTCTGAATACCAATAATTTTTTTTAAAAAAAATGATCATAAATGGATCAGATTAATACTTTCTAAAGCATAGTTTGATTTCGAAAATGATTTCTGTAAAAAATATGATAAATATTTTTAATGAAATATGTTCTCATGATACCTTAAAGTTTAAAATACCACTAAGAAACAACCGAGAAGTCTTGATAAAATTCATTTAGCGTATTAATTGATCCTTATGTACAAACTCTTATTCTAGTGTTCTTATGTATGCTGTAAATTACAGCTATTCATGCTGATTTGTTTGGATTCAGGAAGCCATAGATTTAAGTAACCTGCCGCATGGAGAAGATAGAGGTTAATCTGCTGGGTACTACAATCATAATCTTTAAAGGATCTAAGATTGTTCGTAGAGGTATATATGACTTAAGATGGTGACTAAACAGATTAAGAATGATAAATAAAAATTCAGTTCCTATCTTGATTATTTTTGGTAATAATTAAATCTACGATACCTCCAGATAGTAAATAAAACTTAAAGAATTGCGAGCTACTTCAATCCTTGGCTTCCTGAAATTGATAATATTTTTTGCCGATCTTGATTTTCATCATTATCAATTTTACTGCCATTTAATAATTAGGGAATTCATCGGATGGTATAATTCAACGTATATGGCTATAATTCACCTTAATTATAGCCCTATAAATGGTAAATTAAATAATCAAACTAGAATTCTTTCATGCCTTTTAAAAAATTTAAACAAAATTTCAAATTTGTCTTCAAAAATGAACAGATGTAGAACTATTTTTCTCAAAGCTTTCAATCAGTGAGTGAGGGTTTGTGTGTATGTGTGTGTGTTTAAATGGAATTGATTTTAAGAACAGGTCACCTTGTACACTAATAATATCTATAAAAATATAACCTTTGTACTGCACTGAACGTAAATGAGAATGAATCATTTTAAGATATTTTCAGGAATGACATTTCAACTTAGTGACAATTATTTTCTTTATTCTATTTGAAAAGCAAAATTTCATGAAATTATAATAATAATAATATACAAAGTTCCCGAGAATTCTATTCGATGAATGTCAAAAATAAACGTCAAGAATTTACGCAGAAAACCAAATTAACTATTCTTCTTTTCGTCAGCAATATAATTATAACATTATAAGTAACTCTTTAATTGAATTGAAGAAAATGTACATAAGAAAATTTATTTGCAATGTGCAACTATCAGTATTAATTCTACACCTAAATTACACCTTCGTTTATCTTTATCAACGTCAGGGACTATAAAATCGAATTTCAATTCAAGTACGAATATCGCAGGTGTGCGTATAAAATACTTGTAATTTACATGCAGAAATTAGTGGATCCAATGTGACACCTCATAGCAAGATGAGAAGGTGGCAAGCAGTTTCAGGAGAGCCGTCAAAATTACGTCATAATTTATGAGAAAGGAGAAGTAGAGAAATACTATAATTAAATGCATTAAAATTATGAAATACATTAAGCTGTATTTATCGAAGTTTAGAATACATAAATGAAGATAGGAAAAAAAGATCCAGAGTTTTATTTAAGAAAAAGACTAATCAGTATTAATATAATCTCGTATAATTTTTACAAAAATATTTATTTATCATACCGTATTTTTTAATAAACAATATTCAACTTTTTTTTACTTCTTTAAGTGAGATCAAACCTCCATTCGACAATACAACATAGAAGACTAAAAACTGAATACATTTTATGTAAGTAGAAAAGGAATCAATTCTAACAGAATTTTAATAGTATGTTAAAATGTGATATTTCCTATGTGTCAGAGATATACAAATATAGTATTAGTTTTGGTTTGCTTTCAATCCATAAAGTTTTTTGTTGTGAAATGTTATACAAAATTGTTTAAAAATTATAATCCAATATATTCATTTAATGCTATTATAATAAATTATGCTTTCGTATTACTACCTATCTTGTGAAAATCAAAAGATCTTATAGAAACATGTATTGTAATCTTCACCTATAAGAATTTCTAAGAATTTGAACAAGAAAGAATTTCTAAGAAACTGAGCTTTGTAAAAAATATATAGCTCAGGTCAAGTATTGTGAGTGCTTACAACGCCTACATAAATGACATAGACATTCTAGCAGGAAAATATTCAGCAAAACAAACGATAAATGACACTATTTCGTCTTCCACCATAACGCATCTAATTCTTTAACGGGGAATTCCTCCGTAGGGTAAAATAAATACAGAAATCCATTTTAGGAAAGTGCCGTAAAAGCTAAATCCTGACAAAGTGTTCTATTATTCATGGGCCTTTGTACATCCAATTCCTAAAAAATATATTCGACGAACTGTGACGATCCTTAAAGGCACAGTTCATTGGTTGGAACTGAACAACTATAAAATAAGACTATAAATGACGAAAAGAAAGAATGGTTGTATTACAAATGTTATTATTTAGTGGGACACTCGTAAGTTACACTTCATACGAGCGTAAGTTCTTCCAAATTAATTTAGTCATATGACATGGAAAGCGCTGACGTAATTGTTTCATTCACTGTAACTTTATGAATAGTATAATCCATGGAAGTTGTATATACGTAGAAAGAACGCTCCTTAACAAAAGTAAGTATTATGATTGTCAATAAATTGTTTCAATCTTATATACCTGGGACAGTATAACGAGTTGACTATATATAGAAAGAGAAATTAGTATTGCAACAGGAAGAGCTGCCATTTGGTCTTAGATCAGATAATGAATATTTTTAATAGCATAGCTTCTCAACCTTCTATTGACATCCTCGGCATAAGAAGTGTCGGTGTAATTCCTGTTATTGCGTTTATTTTTTGAAGAGATAAGAAAGTTACAAATATCATAAATTATCACTGTAGTAGTGATAATTTATGATATTTGTATATATCTGTATATACAAACAAACATATATCTGTATATATCTAAATTCTTGAACTAGTTTAAATGAACTGCCTCATCAGTTGAAGTGAGAGTAATTATTTCCTGATGTTCGCTTGTTTGTAAAAGTATACGAAAAACTAAGTAAACTAACCAACTAACTTTTGGCATAAGCCGTAACAGCTACTCATAAATTATCTGTGCATGGAATAAAATATGGGAATGAGATTTCAAAAATTTTTATCCAGCAAATAATTTACAAAGTTCAAGGACACAAAGGCATAATAGCTGAATACATAGATAAATATTTTTAAAATATAATACATTTCTGGGCACAACAGGTGCCCAAGTAGAAATCCGCAAATTTTAAAATTTCAAAACGCAGAAGATAAAAACATTCTTGAGAAAAGTTCAAGTGAATCGAAAGTTCGAGGATGTCGCGAAAAATAAAGTTCATTGAGCAACATTCGACTTCGAAAAGAGATTCGTTGAGATTTTAGGAGAAGAACTTGAACACCAAAAAGACACAGCAATCTTCACACAATCTTCAAAATTCTTGCAGAAGAGAATCCCACTGAAAATTCAAAAGGCAGAAGGGAATCCCACGGAAGCAGACGAAGAGGAGGAAGCAGATTCAAGGAGGACGGCCGGGAATGGAACAGAGACTCCACACGGCGCGACACTCCAAGGGAGAAAGGCTTCAGAACAGTCGTTGGATCTGGAATACGCTTCTCCAGAGAGCTTCTGAGGGAGAGAGAGAGGCGATGCTCCGAGACGGGTCCGAGGAGGCCATCCACAGCAGTCAGACACAAAGGAAGTCAAGGCCCATAAAAAGAGATAAAGGCATTCATTAAGACACATTAAAAAGACATGTCAGTAAAATACAAAATCAAAACATGAAATATATACATGGACTACTTTAGAGAAAGTAGAAAAAGAAAAAACAGGCACACATAATGGAAAAAAGAGGAGGAAAAAGAGGTACAGCAAGCGTAACTCTTCTCCGATATATACTTCTCCGATAACTCTTCTCCGATCCAGTCCTTTCACTATACTGTTGCCCAATGACCGTTCTGAGTAGGACGTCCTCAGCATCCCCAAGAAAATTTCCATAAATGTTTGCAGCCGATGAGATCATCGTAGTCTTTTTTTAAAAAGAATTAACCCTCTGTTTTGATTATTGTTTCGTTTCCAAAATATAATGATGAATCTAGTTCTCACTAACAGTAACAAGTTGATACAAGGTAACGGTACTTCGACGTGTCACCAATCAGATCTAACCAAAGAATCAGTGTCAAATTTGTTTTGTAGCTGTTTAAGAAGTGACAATATCCAATCGTAACACAAACATGTCTTGGAAACACTACCTGTCGTCAGAAACATGTACTTTTTTAATCACCCTCATGACTGAGGTGAAATAAATCAAATTATACCAAGTTTGGAAATGAATCAAATATTTTACTTGACTTTACACACAAAAACGTTCTTCAAAAATTAATACAGTAGATTTTCTTTTGGAGTTCTAAAAATATGATACTCAATTTTCATTTTTTCCTTACAAATAAGATAACGCACAACTCAGCATATCTATCACGAAAATAATCATTAGAATTGTTGTCAAAGTGTGACTAACTTTTGTAAACAATGAGCAGTTAGCATATCCATCACGTAAACGCACGGCAAAGAATGTCTATCACCAAGATATACCAACTTGTACCAAGAACGTTTGGGACACCTTTGTGATTTTGTACGAAAATGACTGTATCTGTGGGCAGTAAACAATTGGTAGTTCCATCCCTACACGTTCATAATTTCAGGTTTTGATACATAATTCGTAACGGGCTTATTTAATTACGCCCCATCACTAATTATATAAGTGCAATCAATAATTAACTAGTTAGACAATGAAGGAAATCAAACTGCTTTTATTCTAATCTTCGAATAATCAAAATTCAATAGAAACATTACTACATATTTGAAACATATCCCTATATGCTTCCAAATCTAAAGATTAATATTATAAATATATACTAATCTGATGCTGCTTAACCAGTTCCAAGTCAGTACTCAGTTTGTAAATTGTGTTCTACTCTACATCTTTTAACTGGTGATTAGTCCGTACTAACTTCAAATCATCTAATTTCTTTCTTCTTACCAGCTTAAGATCGTCTACCTTAAATGAGAAAACCTTCCAGTCTTTCTCTTTCACTTGTTTTTTTACAACTCTTCGCAGTTTGAAAAAGTCCTCTAACTAATCTTATTCATTACCAATATGTATTAGGCTCTTGTATCGAACATGAAAGGCCCCAAGAGTTAGTTTAAGTGAAATACACCCTAGAACTCCGCTTTTAAGATTCGTGGTCAAACACTACGCACTTATGCATCATTAGACTCCCTACTCTTCTCCTGGATGCGTATTACTTTAAACTTTTCACCGACCTAAAAATTACTTTGAAAGGGACGAAATTTCAGACATGATGCAAATTTCAAAGAACCAGAAGTGCGTCATCAAAAAAAGGGCATTCCAACGCTGCTTCCAAACATGACTGAAAAGTTGGCAGAATTCTGTGGCAGGTTCAAAAGGATTACTTTGAAGGATATTAATGTAATATAGTTGTATCTTAATGCTACCAATTTTCTATAAATAAATGACGAATATAACTTGAGCTTACCTTCCAACTCTCCGGCTTTCCTTCTATAAATCTGAGTAAATGAAACTCAATAAAAGTTCAGTTAAATATAATCAGATGATTCTACTTCAAAATGATTTAATTAGATTCATTTGATTGGTTGGTTATATTAACGTCGTTATGAGGAGCAATACGGAGGTCATTGGCAACAGGCCACGTAATTTTGAACCTTGGTCAAGTGACGAGGATGACAACTGAGCTCTCACTTCCCTCTCCTAACTTTCACACCATGGCAACGGGGAAGAATTTGAGCCCCGGCAGATTTAACGAGCATTAACCGTGGCTACATGGCGGGTCTTAAGCGGCATCAAGCCTCTAACCTATTACTCGATGAAAACCGCCAGCCGTGAGTCCACAAACATGACAACTAGGCTACCACAGCCACTAGGTTCATCTGATTAAATACAAAACAATTATTTTTATGAATGTGTAGCGGAAACTCTTTTCGAGTGATAAATCAAAGATGAACTGAAAATTCCAATTATCTCAATCTTCCCGAAAGGCCATCCAAGTCAGACATGAAAATATACTTAATCCAATACCGATTTCAATTAACCTGCAACCATATAATCTTCTTGCATCAATGGGGTATATACAAACTCCTCTATCTTCAGTTTAATTGAAAGCATAAGAACACGTCTATTCTAGCTAACTGAACACCTGTGTGCGTGTAGGATATGGCATTTAAGATATTTCAAGAAGAATGACGACTGTCATCGTAAACACGTTAACGTTAATTGCATGGTTCAAAGATATTTATAAATTTTAAATAAACAAACACGGACAAAAGGGCACTCAAAATGAGCATCGATTGCTAAAGTCCAGCACCCTTGGGCTTAACAAATAACACTGTTCATTTGGCTTCGAAGAGAAATAAATTTTATTTTCTGTCCACCGACTTCCTCCGCCAAGGGAAAGTGAATTCTCTTCTTTCCTTGAGCTGATTCTGCAGCTCCCCTAGTGTATTTCATAGCATCGACTGCTGATAAATTTCTCCACAGTTTACATAAATCATGGTTTATTCACAAGTTAAATTTTCATATCAAATAAAATCACAAAAAATACCTTAAGGTTAGTCGAAAGAAAATATACGAGAGAACCTGATTCAATCTAGGGAATAAACATTGTTGATGAACTTTTTAATTCAGCAATACATGAATTTTTTAAAAAATGAGAATTTGTATGAAAAATTATCAAAACGTTTACTTGAACTGAAGTCTAAATTTCTAAATGCAAAAGCAAACATTTAAGCTTATCATTAATTTTGGCACTATTTACTTTTTATTTCTCACGCAAGAGAATTTTGTTAATATGAATTTCTGAGAATTCATTGTAATTTCAACATGATTCGATTTGCCTTTGGAAATAAAAATAAATCGCAATTTTCTCAAGACTATTTCGAAAAGTCCATTAAACAATTTAAAAGATTAGATTTGGCAACTCACAAGTTGCTTCCTTATTCCAGTTTATGACACTTGTAATTATTTTTTTCTGTAGATATTACATAGAAAACAATAGTGCTTGAATTCAACATTTTTTCAAGTTTCTTTTTTAAATTCCTACTATTAGTTCACTCTCTCCCTAAATATATCTTGTTCAAATTTTCAATCGTTAATAAAATACTTATCATTCATCCATTCAAGTTCAAATACATTTTTTTAAACTTGTAGTGGATGACACTTGATGTTAAAACAGTTTTTTCAAATATTAATTCATATAATTAAATTTAATTGGTGAAAATACAGTTTTGCCCAACCGCTTAGCGTGATTTCAAAATCTGCCAAACTTGGCGATTTTGGGGGGGGGGGAGGGGAGGCTGAACGTTAAGTCCGCGAATCGGACCAGCTAGCCACATTTGGAAAAATACTGCCAAATAATTCCTGTTGCCAAGGGTGGTTGAGTTAAACTGTATTCCAACCATTTAATTTACCGCATGAGTTAAGAAACAAGCCAATGTTTCTAGTATGTCACTTGTCTTGCAATGGCAAACAAGGTAGAGCGTCGGCATAAAATCTTCATGCCTTCGGATCGAATCTCATTGAAGCATAATTTTTTTTATTTAATTTTCAAATAATTAATTTTAGTTTTATTTGGGAGAAAAAAAATTATCTTATATAAGATATTTAGCAGGATTTAAATTTAAGAATAAATACTGTCAGTGACGGAGCGTGTAGATCGCTGGAAAAAAATATGTATAAATTTGCCACTTAATATTGTGATTTTGTCATATGTATATACATATTTATATTAATTGTAATTATTTAATAAAAAATAGTTAAATAAAACTATTCTTTGTGTACCTAAGTAGGAATAGATTAAAAATTTTTTTATATTACTTGTTTAATACAAAGAAAGATAATAATATGTAGTTTATAATATGTAAATAATTCCAAATTCTGCTAATTATTTTTATATAGATAGTATATATTATTCTAATTTTAAATATTTTCTTCATAAAAGGACATACTTTCATCTATCGTAACGAGTAATTTTATCCATCTTTCATTTATGTTAAATACTTTTGCATACCACTTGAATTTTAATTTCTCTCTTAATTTTACCACCTTAAAATGAAACAGTTTTCATGTAGTTCATACTAATGAATAAAACTCATTCGGATTGTTGAATAGTAATTAAAGATTTAAGTATCTTCCCAATGGATAAAATTACATTTTTTACCAAAAGGTTTATTTAATTTGAAAGCTACTTTAGAGTAAAAATGTTTCGAATTCATTATCAAAATAATCTTCAAGCCACAAAATCTACATCTAAAACTTTACTTAACTTTCATCTTTGTAAAAATCATATCAGCTCTTTTCCTTTTAAAAGTTAATGAATTAATGAATTATTCATCTTCTTATGCCTGTTTAGTAAATCGTATGATGAATAATTTTAAATGTATTCGCTGCTTAATTTGTGAATTTAACTTATCATTAAGGAATGTTAGAAGCGAATTCATAATCGTTCTCCACTATAAAAACATATTTACAAACCCAATTAAGGTCATGAAATTCTATAAACATTTATGAAAGAAACCACACAAGCACTGCCTGAATAAAGTTATGCAAATAATAAAAGCTGTCGACATTGAGATCAAAATTAAACTTTAGTGGACCGTAACATACATTCTTTAATCAAATTCAAATTTTTCTTCATAAGACGGATACATTAAAGATCATTACCTTATGTACATAAATGTATTTTTTTAAATATATCACATTCACTGCACATTCATTCTTAAGACAGGCAACAGACATTACTTCTGAAATACTAATAATCCTTATGATCGTAAGCATTCTAATAAAAAGAATGGCATTGTCTTTAACAAAAGTGAATCAAAGCAAATGAATCCTCCCTAAAAATCAAAACACTATAATTAGATATTAAAAATATTAAAGTAAGCCATAAATTATTAAAATAGATAATAATTTATTACTGCTCTTTTCGAATGTTAAAATTAAAGGAAGATATAAATTATTAAAATAGAAAATAATTTAATAAAACGCTGGATAACATTTTATTAAATTTTAAATTAAAGCAAATGATAAAGGCAATAAATCATTAAAACTGGCGCTAATATTCTTTTCCTGTATTAAATTTAAAACAAGCCATAAGATATTAAAGCAATCAACTATTGAAATTAATGGTAATAATGTGTTCAGATATTAAAATTAAAGAAAAGGATTATGTATACACTAACATCATACACACACACATATATATGTATATATATGTGTATGTGTGTGGACATAATCCGAATTTGGAATAAACCTCCGATCATAGAGGGTACTGCCTCTGCAAGTGTAGGAAGCACGAAAGTCAAGCGACGAGAGACCAAGAAGAACAATCAGGACGATCTATAATTTCATAGACGATGCAGATTGTAAAGACGTTTACTTTTGTTTAAATGGTTTTAAATGTTATCGTGAAATGCCTTGTCCAATGTGTGTAATTGTTAATGTGATATGTCTTAATTAAATGAGTTAAATGTTATTATTTGATTTTTTAATTAGAAATATATATATATATACATTAAAGTAGACAGTTCTTAAAGTAAACGAGTACAAATATTGTAAATAAATCAAATGATAAAGTAATAAAATACGCAAAAAATAATTAAATAAGCCAATAATATTTTGTTCAGGAAGTTAAATTAAGAATGTCACTTTTAATATCTTTTCCTTCCGTGATACAAAAGTCGCCATAGCGTCAATTCACACCAGATACGAAGCAAACTTGGCATCAACAATGACTAAAAGTTAATTTGGAACATATTGTGAACATTAAAGAACATATTGTGCAGGTTTGATATCTTCTCAGAAATAGCCCCTTTCGATTTTTTTTTTTTTTTTTTTTTTTTTTAAATTCACAGAACAGAAAATGTACATTTAGATTATTTTGTAATCTTTTGGTTGTCAAAGGCGCTTTGTGTGAAGATTTAATTAACTTGTACTTTCCATTCCTATCATCTTAAGAAAGTCTCCATATTTCTATTGTAGAATTTTCTGAACTGCATTCAAACTGTATAAAAACAGAGCATGTTTGTTCCATACAATTTAATAAAAAGAAAATAATCAGAAAAGGATTTTAGTGAATATCTTTGAAACGAGTTTTGATTAAAGAGTCTATATTATAATTTGTCTAAACATAATTTGAAATTAAATTACGAATACGGATAAATAGTATAAATATATTTGTATTCAATGTGAATAGTTAAGCTTATTAAGAGAAATTCAAATCAGTTTCTGTTAGAGTATCAAATATTATAATTAATTTTATAATAAAACCGTTTATTTTTAATTGTTATTTATATAGGTCTAGAGTAAAATTAATTAAATTCGATATTTTTTCAATACTTCAGGAAGTTTCCAAGTAAATAACACTTTCAATATGCATTGATTTCTCAAAAAAACTATAAATTGGCTTTCATATGTTATCGATCAGTGACAAAAAAATAACTCGAACATGAAAATACGTAAAATTGCTTAAAATATTTAATTTTAAGTTACAAACTCATTCATTACCTAAAAGTACATAAATAGAAAATGGATTCTTAAAAATATTTAACAAACTATCTAAACTATTGTCAAAGAAAAATAATCACAGGTATTGTTTCCGTCGACTCATGGGTTCGAATCCTGGTACCACAAAAGCCCCAACGTATATCGAGGCTGATAAGCGTTAAATGTGTCGATGCTCCAAATACTCCCTAAGGAGTGGTGTGGAAGTTTAGAGAGGAGTAGCAGCTAAAATGTTATATCCTCATCACTTGAATGTAGCCCAAACCATGAAGTCCATCAACAATTGTCCTCGTGTTGCGAAGTTAATAAACAATCCATGGATCGATCAACCAATCGCTGGGATAAATCAGCCACGACTTGGAATGGGTGATAGTACCTTCGCATGAAATCCCAAAAATGCGTCAGAGGGAAGAGATCAGGTGGCCTATAAGGTGAGATTTGATTATGATGAGAGAAAAACGTTCCCAACTCTGGCAGAATATTTTCATTCTGCATCAAGATAATGTTCCTTCCGACACGGTGCTTTTTGTGAATAATGTTCTCGATTAAAAAAAAGTCTAAAACAGTGTAATATCTTACATGCTGCTCTGATTTGGAACCCTAATATACTTTCATTCCTAACCCTCCAAAAAAATTAAAATCTGTGCGAAAAAGAACTTTATTAAAACAGTTAATGTCATATCTATTAAAACAGTTTTCAAAAAATAAACTACAACACGGTTATGAGAAGAGCAGAAGGAGTA
>BMAW01097544.1:193455-220117 GCA_019974015.1 Nephila pilipes
TTTTTTTTTGTTTCCTAAAATATGATCCTTTTTTGAAAGGAGCAATAAGTTCAAGAGAGAACTCCATGATTAGTTGGTATTAAATAAAATTCTTTACAAATATGGTAACGTTCCTTCATTATTTAATGACACAGACCTCTTAAAGTCTAATTAAATAGTCAATAAGTTTAACCAATAGAAAAAGGGAAATAAGTTCAATATAAGTCATGTCAGAAAAAGACAACACATTGTTTTAGCTGTTAACACAGAATATGTGCAATAACTGTATCTCCCTTGAATCCCTCTTAATCAATCCTAATTTATATTCTAATAATGAAGTCTTAACTTACCAAATCATTCATGTCGATTCAAGAACTTCTCTACTATAGCAGATTCGACTCCTATTATTCTAATCAGAAGTTACTTGCAACTAATTTCAATACAAACGATTAATTACGATGCTTCAATCCAATTTACAAATATCTATCAGCTGATCGTTGTCCTCTATCTCTCTTTTCTTTCTTTTCAATTCTGTTTTGCTTATTTAACACAATCCTTAATATAATTCACTTCACTACTCATCTTCATCTAATTTACCGAATCACGTTTCATTTTCGTTTGCCTGGTAAACTTTAGTTTCTAATTTTATGCGATTCAAATTACCAAAAAGTATCCGATATTAGTGATGAGAAAATTGCTAATAACCCAACTTCATAAGATATTTTGAGCAAAGACTGGAACAAGAGATAATGCTAAAGGAAGTTCAAAGAATAATTATATCCTTTAAAAAATGCAAGTTCTCGATTATAAAGATGCATAGCAATGATGAAGATTAAAGATTTTTTAATAATATTAAATGTAATACTTTTGACAAAAATTACATTGGAATATATATATATACCTACGAGTTATAATTATATAGCACTAAAAGTTTTCTAGTTTTTGGAATCTAACTCCTGCTTTTGCTCTATTTTGTCGTATGGTAATACACGGATTCACATAACATATTTTTAGGAAAGTAACAACAGTGTTATTCAAGGATTATCAGTACTATTGTTAAGTAATACATTCCTTACATACCGGCAGTTCTAAGGGTTTTCATACTTACTATTAGTGAATTCCTTATATAAAAACTACGCAGTTTAAAACAATTTTTTTTTAAGCAAATGGTTAAAAGTTCTTCTAACATAATGAGAGAAAAACTTTTGTACCTGCAATAACAACAAATGTTCACAATATCCACTCCTTTCTAGGTGGCAATGCTTAGCATTTTACGCATTTTTAAGCACGTCTTTGAAGAGGTTGGAAGTGACTTGTACATTTTTAGAAATATAGCAATTTTCAGAAAATATGTTGTTTGAGGTTTATTTTCATGAACTTAGCTCTGTACATATCCTCTCTGAAGAAATGTCAGGGAAGATTCAAATCTAGTGAAGGAGAGAGGCGACAGAGAAAATTGCTTGAAATGAATTGATCACCTAAAAAAATTCTTGAACCATTCTCTTAGTGTCATTATTCAAAAGACATATTGTTCCGCATTCTGTGAACCAAGATTTCATTCTCCTGATCTAAGTGCATTCCTTGAAGTTTGTCAGTAGAATTATGTAAAGAACAAATTTTATGGAAATTATTCCCAAACAATGGATGATCTGAAAATTGTCATTACACAAAGGATACAAGAACTCCATCTAAGGTCGTGGTAGCCTAGTGATTATGGGCGAAGACGTTTTTTTTCTTCGAGTCATCGATTCGAGATCAGGAACCACTAAAGACCACTTTGTAGTGGGGCTGGTGCAATTTAAATCTGATCGAGGTTTAGTTTTCTCATTGGTGTGGTGTAGAAGTATGGAGAGAGAGATGGCTAATCCTGTGTTGTTATCGTCACTTGACCAAGGTATATAATTACAAAGGTCAGTCACCAATAACCCTCATGATGATTCTGAGTGACAAATTATTTTTAACAATCAAATGAAATTCTTGATCTCAGTCCATTCCCTGAGTTTTGTCTATAGGGATATTTAAGGAACAAAATTTATTAAAATTATCCCCAAACAACAATTGATTTGGAAATTATTATTGTACTCAAAGGAAACAAAAAGTCACTCCCAGCATATTAGAACATATTTCTCAGAATATTTGCAAACAAGTACAGTTTTATCCTTTAGAAAGTGATGGACATTTTGAATATTCGTAGCAAATGTAGATTCAAATTTTTTTCTTCGTTACGCTAGAAGTGCTTTTCACCATTAGAATAAAACTACCATATATATCTGCTGGTAAAACAACATTCAGATAAGACGAGGAATAAATTTTCCTTAAATTTTAAAAAGCATATCTGTCCTATAAGATGATCACTTCCAAACTATCAATGGCCTATGAATTAGGTTTATCAGTAATCACATCTTTTTAGAATCAGTGATGATAATCTGGAACAAATTTTATTTTCTTATATCTTGAAGCACTCCCTACAGAAACCCGTGTTGAATCACGAACTCACATGTACCTCTATCAAATCTTTCAAAAAGTGTGGCATTTCTAAAGATATCTGAAGACGATTTATTATGGGATATAGATGAAAATACGGAAATCGATTCGCTAGGTAGAGAATGGGATCTATATGATGAGTTTCTCATTAAAAAAAGCGGGCATGTATTTGAGGAGTTATTTGCCTTAGATGATAAATGTGAGGATTTTCAGGAAAAAATTTAAAATACATTGAGAGTGATTTTTTGATATTTAATGGTAATTTCAATTTATATAAATTTCAGTCTAATATTTTTATCTACCTTATATGTTTGAGACATACAATTACTTCTACCCGACTCTAGTGCCAGAATACAGTCAAATACAATTAACTCTAAAAGTCAATAACCTACACAAAGACACACCTTTCATTTCTAACACAACTATTTATTTATCAATTCTGTAATATAACGTCAAAGGAGTTTTCGCTCCTTTGGTGTGTGTGTGGGGGGTCTTGGATTAACCCACCTATTCAATTATTATTGAAATAATACTCTCTTACCAAAACCTAACCAGTTGAGGTTGCCTTGATTTCTCAAATCCTTTGCGACCGTTATCGCCCGTAATTATTATTGATATTATCGATCTCTTGCTAGTAATATACTCCGAGGTAACTCCACTCTTCCTCTATCCTCTAAATTTCTCTTTGCTTGTATATCATTATATCTAAATCACTTCACTTTACTTCCATCTGCATCTAATTAACATAATCACGTTTCATTTTCGTTGAGAAGAAATTGTTATTTTCAGCAATCAATCTCAATTAAAATCCCTAAGGTTAGTGAAGAGAAAATCGCGAATAGCTGAACGTTACAAGATGACCCCAGAATTTGGAGGCATTTTCATGTAATTTACCTAATGTCTTATATCCGGAAACGTATGTCAATTATTTTAAAGCTCTTGTTTTTCTGTACGAAATTTAAGAATTGTCAGTACCTAAATTTTAAGAACACCTAGTATAATTATTACATTTTCGTAAACTTTTCTCAACATTCTAATCTTGGTTACTTGGCACACTTCATCAGTATTGAATCAGTTCATGTACCTCTTCATTAAATTAGTTAGGTTGCAAGTTTGTGTTTACGCTCCTCTCAAGGAAATGACTCTGAAAATTAATTAAATCCACGCGTGCGAAGCTGAACAGTAATGAGAACACCTAAATAGTCAGAGTAAATTTCGGTTGAAGCGGATGGGGTTGTAGGAGTCAGAGGTATTAATTAAACAGATTTTGAAACCTCTCTCAATTAGCCTTATAAGACGTCTTTCCGATTAAAAGCACGGGCAATCAAAAATTTTATCAGTTTGCCTTGGATCCAAAAATTTTGAAAACTGCCTTAACATTTGCTTACCTTTCAAATCTTTAAATTTTTTTGAACGTCATACGACATAAAAACAGGAAAGTAGTGTGCAAATTTATTCGGAATATTCCACATAAAATGATATTTTTCAAAATTCCTTACTTGTTCGCTACAACGCTTAGATTTTGACGAAAATTAAAACTAAGTCGACGAATTATTTTGATTATATGACTGAAATATTGATCGTTCTTTCTGTGTGTTTTATATATTTGTTTGGTAAATATATGGGCAAAAATAAAACTTCCATTTTTCTTTTCTTTTCTTTCATAAAAGAATTCTCTTTAATAGAAAAGATGTTATTAGGAAAAAAAAAGAATAATATAAACCAGAAATAAAATTTGATAGAAATTTACATTCGAATGCTACAGAATCGACATTCATATGATAAACAGAGTTAATTAATATTGTAATGGGTTCTGGTGCTCTTTTCCCTTCAACTATTATTTCGGGCTACTTTGTGATTGATTTGAGAACACCGATACATAAATGAACCATGGCTTAAGTAGACCAGCATTTCTATATATACATATCAATGTGGCAAAGTGAAAGGAGGATGTGATAGTAAGATTGGCCTATTCAACCCTTAGTTTCAAGGGTAGTTTGACAGTACTATTCTTCCTAGGTGGCGTGATGAGTGTTTATTTTTTTATGTGATTAACGAAATTGTCAGTAAACAGTTGTTCTTTTCAGTAAGAAATTATTAGGAGCCAAACACTTAGTGAAAGTTTGGTTAAATATGTCAATGCATGGAGTGCACCATACGCTCCGTCCTGGCGAAATATCAGGTATGTAAACATGAAACCAGAAATTTTGTATAGGAAATACACGTTTATTGTGGGAAAATGATAACAGATTTTTTATTCGAAGTATTGTCCATCGCTTGAAGTATATTTCCCCCATCTCTCTGACAATTTGTGAATTCTATGCCAAAAACGCAGTCCCTCTTTTTAGGCAAACCAGCCATCGAAACATTTTCGTACGTTTTCGAAAGATGTGAACTGCTGCTCAGCAAGTGCTTCTCCCATCGATACAAATAAGTAAACGTCGGATGGAACAAGTCTGGTAAGTCGCATACGAAAATGTTTCACAATTTAACGCTTCAATCGTTTCTTTGAACGGTTTCGTTGTGTATGATGGATGCATTATCATGAAGCAAAATTTCTCGTGTTGCCGTTTTTGATATTCTCGTCATTTTTCATATTCAAGATCAAGTATTTTACTTTAGAAATAGAATATACGAATAGTTGTTCATTGTAAGAGACATATGATAAAAACAATATTTCCAGAGATTCTGGAAAGTGAAACATTGAAGCAGCAAAAGAATTTACTCGTAGCATATGTTAAAGTAATATACAGAAACAATCAACTATCGGATAAAATTGTTAAATAATGAAATATAACTTTTTTTAGGTAATCATTTTCTAATTATTAGTGAATAAAATGAAGCATCTTAATGTTTAAGTTTAATATTTGCTCATCTGTGATGTTTCATAACCGAAAACATTGGAAAAAGAAATACAATGTAGTGTTTATTTGATTGGCATTGTATCATTTTTTCAATTTTTTCTTATGATTTTGGATTATTTCAGTTTATTCCCTAGCAAATTAGCTCCGGGTATGAGTTTTATTTAACAGATTGATTAAAATAGATTAAAGAGTGAAAATAGGGCCCAAAACTGATTTTATAAATTATATTTGTCTTTTAATTCACAATTAATCCAGGTAATCACTGTACTACTATGTATATATTATTCTACGACATAAGAAATGGAGGGCATACATTACAAATTTGACTTACAATTATGTATGTGTTTTAGGTGCTATAATTTTATACATATTTCTAGACATTTATTAAGAAATCTATGTAAGCAATTATTTTTAATATTAAAATTAAATGAGAAGGCTTTTCAGAATTTGTGCAAACTTATATCAAGAACCAAATGTGAACAATTAAAGAGAAAGTGACTATAATGGTTTAAAATATATGGTGACGATATATATTTAAAATGGTAATTAAATTGTGTATAATCTCATATTTTCCAGATACATAAATTTTATGTGTGATATATTTTTCAGTTGTCGCCCTTTTGAACTTTAACTTAGTTCAAAATTACAAAGTTCATACATAAGTTTTCATATCGGATTGGTCATACATAAGCTTAATAAAGTTCATACATAAGTTTTCATATCAGATTCTAATAGCATTTTCAATTACCAAGGTTAAAATCTGTAGCATTATTATTTAAGTAGAATTACACGTTGATTAAAAATGTAAAAATACGCCCGATTGGATACAGCATATGAAGTCCCAGGAAGTTCCAATTTTTAACTCTTAATCAATATACTAGAGGATGCATGTGTGAGGCGATCACAAGAAATATTCTCACAATTCAAGCCAAGCAGTTAATCAAGTCAGTGAATTATAGCACGTGATCTAACATCCGGTGTCAGTAACCGAATCCTGAACTAATGATTCCACTTGTCAAAGCAGAAACCGTGATCTCTCTACATCAGGAGAGAACTTTCAATTTAGGTGTGTCAAAATTAAAGGCATTACTACAAAACTGGTACTCAATTTGTTCACGCCCAGATTGTTATCATAATCTCTTCGAGTATTTCCTGTTAAGGTTTAGTGGTGATAGTCTAAAGATCAAAGAGAAAGGTTTATGTGAAAAGAATACTTAAGCTTGTATATTCTAAAACCTTGAATTTTAAACTTTTTGTCTTACAACCCCGATTAAAAATTTGCAAACAGACTCTCTACTTCCCAACCATAAGCTCGCATTAAGAATTATGTTGCTTAATTTCTAATTTAATTTTACAATCAATAAAAAATAAGTTTTAATTCTCATTTATTTAGTTTTTAATAAAAATTTAATTTGCTAAATTAAAATGAGACACTCATTTTTTTTAAAAAAAATTCATACCTAAAATAATGTTATCATTGTAATATAAATAAAATAACATAGTTTTAAAAATATATATCATCCGTAGTCAAATAAACAGTAAAATACGATAACATATTCTTCTTGCAAAGTAAAAAAATATGATGAAACGAAACTACACTGATTATACCAGAAAATCATTTTTACATTAGTAACAGCAGAGCCGAAACTTACTCGCTTTTGAAGTGCAGGATTTTTTTTCTCATTATAACGTTTCTTTACACAGTTTCCACTTTTTTAGGAAAAACCACATCCACAGAGATTTCGTTGGTCTCCAAAGATATCTTAAGCAATGATCCCCAACCTAGGTTACGACTTTTGCTACACTTTGAGGATTTGACGACAAAATGAAGACTGTCCAAAAGGTTGTAATGCTGTCAATGTCTTGATTATGAAAAAAGGTTATGGAGATTTCCTGTAGCACCACAACTATGGAAAACTTATAAATACGGAGAAATGGATGTCTGAGAGAATTGGCGAAGGAAATCTGTCAAAGAATTTGTCAGTAGCGTGATCGAGTGTATCTAACAGAATGCAGCATGTACCTTACAGGACAGTCGGAAACTGTCGGAGTCTGTGCTCAATTATTACTTTGGATATTTGTCCGTCACGTGAACTGGTAAGTTGATCTTATTGAAAATGCTCTTACAGTTATTACGGGCTGTTTATATCCTTTTGAGTTGCTTATCTCTACAAGTGCTGTATTTCTCTCTGATTGTGCTGCTAATCTGTCCAAGTTTTGTTACCTGCGTTTCGTTATGTACTAAATATCTCTGAATCAAGTGTCTCCTGCCATTATCCTACAAATTGGACTGTTTTCTCCGTACACCTGCATAAACTAATTTTTGTAACAGTGTTATACATGCGAAGTCTTATTTTGATTCCGAAATATGCTGAAATTACTTTGCGATACAGCTTTAATAATATGGATAGTGGTATTTCTCAATATGTAAATATGATTTTATTATGAACTAATCTAGTATTGGGATTTCTAAATTGCGCAGCACAGAAAGTATAAAGCAATTTATAAAATTAAATATATATTAAATTAAAGATAATGAATAGATTACGAGTAATATTTCTTTAAATTTATGTATTTAAAATAAATTTTCTCGACTTCATCATTTCGCTTTGCGATCCCTCCCACAGCTTAAGAAGCGCTGTTACAAATGGTGATTTTAAACACTGAAGCCAAATGATTAATTTCAGATAGATATTCATATTTTATATTTTCTATATATCTGAAAGAATAATTCAAACTTTTAAAAAATATTTACGGTTAAAGTAAAGTGAAGACTTGCTGACTTCTAATTTAACTTTATCATGACTACGCTATCTTAGGGCACACGAACCCCTAATAACGACAAAAAATATCGGACTTTTTTATTACCTTATTTTAATTATATGACTATTCTAAAAATCGGTTCATTACTTCATAGATATACTTATATTATTCAATGATATTCTAAAGTTTAAGGTCACTGAAATAACTTCTACAAAGTAAAATGAGCGACTTTTATGCCAAGTTTAAATAATCCTCACTTTCTGGAATTAAAAAAAATGGAAGTTATGTATTAACATTCATATATCTGTATACTTGTGAATCTATTTATGCAAATATTTATAACTCTTATTATTCTATCCTGAGGTACATCTTGTATAAATTCTACTGCATTTATAACTTTAAAATGTGCAAGTTAAAACAATAATATTCTATTCACTAAACATAGATACAATTTCAAAAATTAATTTAATAAAGTGTAAAAATGTTACATTTTATTGATTGAAATTTTCCATAATATTTACTCAACTATGAGAAGCACTTCTTCAAGAAATGGAGAAAAATAATATTTAAGAAATTTTAAAATTTGTAGAAGCATTAAGAGCTATAGGATTATTTTTACATATATTTTGAAACGAATTAAAATTTTAAATAATTGTTTATTTGATAATGAAGGATTTTTTTCTGACATACATGTATGTTTATTCAAATAGGATGAATATACGCCTTTTCTTTTAAATATATAATTTTAAAAAGGAGCAGGATGTGTGTTCCCTTTAAGTTGGTATGAATGCGTATATTTGCCTGTTGGACGTATACCTGGTTTCCTATCTCTGCCCTATTCATAGGTTCACTAAACACAGACAAATTGCTATGTCATTTGGAACCATATTCGGATGAATTAACATATGTTTACATGTTTGTTTATATATAATCAAAGGTTTTTCATTAAATAAAGTTAACTGTCTTAAAAAATTTAATAATGGAAATTTTTCTCAAGTTTTTATTTTATAATGTCTATTGTAATTACATTTATTGGCTTCTCAAAACTGTTATTAAAAATACGATACCGAATTAATGAGTTAAGGCAAATTATAGAGTGCTTTTTCCATAAGTATTTTATTCTGGAAAACATTTTTTTCACTAATCGATTTATTTTCTGGATACCCAAGTTCACATTTTTGAACTAACTTTTTTTTATCGAATTTGAGATTAATCTTCTTGGTAGGACTACAAAACACCACATATAGTCATTTTTTAAGAAAATAAAAAAAAACATCTATATCTTAATGGTTATAGGTCTATCGTCTTGTAGAAACACATTTTTCACAAATGAACAAAAACAGAACATAAATACTTATTTTAATTAACGCAAATACAAGATGTATCTTTGTTTAAAAGTTTAAAAATGAAAAATATTTTTTTTTAATTTATGAAAAATGTTACAATTATTTCACACAAATCTTATTACACACACAATCTAAATTTAAATGATCTTGGATATTTATAAATCAAAATATCGAGAAAATCTAGGAATACTCTTTTGAAAAAAAAATTATTTTGAACTGTTAAGCAAAAATGCTTACTGCATTTCATACACATTTAAGTGCAGCCAGTGTGATATGTTTTTTACCATGAGAAATCAACTTCCTATTCAAATAATTTCAAATATTCAATGTTTGTTTCTTCATCACTAGAATCAGTCAAATCAGACGATCTCAGAAGTTGTTCTGTAATTATAGATTTAAAATATAAAAAATGCATGCACTTACCACCCACAATTGATGTTTGATCTTCAAAACACTGAGATCAAAGAAATGAAGATTTGTTTTGACCATAGATTTCTTTCCGCTTGTCTTAATTCTATAATAACTGATTATCCTATTAATCAGATCCATTCCATCCATGTTGATAATTTCATTCATTTATTACCGCTTATCTTGATATTTTAATGTAATTTTTGATTTTTTTTTTACCAACGTTTACATTTATTTTGTACTTATACTTCAAGTTTGAATGAACATCGCAAAAACGTCTTTTGCTATCGTATCATTTTAGGAAGCATATTTCAGCATACTGACAAGTCAGACGAACCTCTTTCCTTTTTTGACATTTTTCTCTTTTGCATTACTATTATAAGTCTCATCATTCTCACTTGAACCATGTTCATGTAATATTTCATTAGATAGTCAAATTCCCTACTGTTTAACGGTATCTTTTTCTTCATCATCATCACCGATTTCAATGTCTGACACATCACCATTGATTATTACTTCTAAAATTTTTTCTTCGTTTTTTTCGTCATATAAATAACGTCGATTTTCAAATAACTCTAAAGGAAATAAAGCAAGAAAATTGTACGGCTATGTTGAAAATCACATATTAATTTTAAATTCTTAGTATAGTATTTTATTTAAAACTTAAATTTTTATTTTTTATTGACTTTTAAATTAAAAATTAAAACAAAAATATAGGGATATGTTTTGTTTCCATCCACACTTAGAAGTTCTTATAATTAATTACAATCTGAAATTTATTTCTAAAAGCGTCAAATTAATTCAGAATTTTTTTTATTTTAGCAATATCAGATAATATGTACGCTGACGTATTATAGAATGTACTAGAATTACTGAAATCGTAACTGTAAATTCAGTACTTAATTTGGACACTTTGGGTCCTATATCAATAAATTTTATAAAAGAATGTCTTTCTAAAAGAAAGTGAATAAGTCTTTAGTTAACAAAGAAATCTCTATTAATTAATTTAACCCTCATATATTAATTTTTGAGCATTCCATGACTTTTGTTAAAAATAAAATATATATTACTTCTGTATGGTAAAATTTAGAGAGTATGATTGTAATCAACTGACGAAGACCCACTGTATAATAGAATTGACATGGATGAAAACGTAGCTATTGTTTTAAAATAATTCACTCAAATACTGAAAAAAATAATTTCATCATTCATGTTATTATTTCAATATTTAAAATTAAACAGTTGCTTAAGTTTTAAAATGCTCTAATGAAATACTTACAAAATGAACTATAACCATGTACTTATCTTCAATCGTCTTTCTTCTGTTGGTCGCTATTTTTAAATGATAATTCAACAAACAACTGCTTTTTTTGAAGTTAGGTTGTATAGATAGAAGCACCCTATGGTCCAGTATAATGGACTAAGGGAATTTAAGAACTTAAAACTGCAATTATTTATTTGCATGCAAAATACAAATGTCCAATAAAATGGACGTTGGGTTTTAGGAGGAAATTAAATACTAATTTTAATAATCTTTGAAATATTATGGTTACTCGTAAAAAGAAACAAAACAATTACTAAAATTACACACCTACACTTTCTGCTTCCTTTTAACGCAAATAATGATTATACATCTCAAATTTATTAATTCATAAGATACAAAAAGTATAGGAACAGATGATTTTTTGGGAACAATAGCTTAATTGTAAGCTTATGAACAGAACAAAAATAATCAATATAGAGACCACGGTCACAATTTATTACAATACAGATACATTACTTCAAGATTGTAATTTTCGGTGTGGAAATTCATATACACTATCCTAAAAATATATGGACAAATAAGTTTTATCCAATGTAATTCAGATTTTGAAGCCTTAGTTTTTAAATAATTTGAATACTCATTCTGGCATTTTTTGAATTCAGGTTTCAGCAAAATTGGTCTTAAGGAAAATTAATTCTGGATTACTTTCTGCTTTAACTCCTACAGTGTAGAAAATTATCGTCCATGGGCAAATACATCTGGTGTTAATTTCCAACAAAGATTTTCCACCATTTTATCATTCGGGCCATTAGCAATGTAACGATGTGATTTTAAAGTGTACAAACCATGTTTTTGTTGACGTAGAGGTATGGATTGAAGTGTGGCTCTGTTAGAATTCTGTAGAAATCCAGTCTTAGAGTTTTTCCATGTAGAAGCAAATTGCGACTGATATGACGCGCAATCCAAAGCAATGATCATCTGCCTTCGAGCAGTATATCTATGCTGAAAAGCATCCAACTGTTCAAATGGCTGTAGTTTTTTTTTTCTCAAATGTATTCTAAACTTCAAAGTCGTAAATTAATTTCAAACACACAAGTTGCAAGTTTAAGCGCTTTGGAAGAACCATTTAAAGATTCCTTAGTAGCTTTTTTTTATAGTTTAGTTTTTATTAACGTCCCACTGGAATCAACTCGAGGGATAATGGCGACGGACCTCGTAATTCTGAGCCTCGATCAAGTGATGAGGACGGCACCAGAGCTTGTACGCCCTCTCCTAAATTTCACACCACGCCAATGGGATGATTTTGGAACCCGACAGATTTAACATGCATCAGCCCCGGCTACATGGCGATCTTTAATGGCCAAGGATCGAACCCGCGACAGAACGAAAACCGTCGGCCACGAATCCGAAGCCGTGACCACTAGGCTTAGTGGCACGGTTAATTCGTTAGTGGCACGGTAGGCCATGTGTTTGTTAAAAACGATGGATCTTGCGCGGTTGGCACTTAGAGGATTTGGAAATCTCACAGAGACAGAACTATTTCTTAATTTGCATTTACTTACCTTGTTTTCTTCTCAGTATAATTTTTTAGCAATGAGTGTAATACGTTTCGTAACATTTTTTCATGAAATAATATTCAGAAGTCTCAACAAGTATTTATTTTAGACTTGTATATAGCTATACTTAAAGATAACTGAGACGACTTCTACAAAGGAAATTGTTCGTATTTCGTGTCAAGCTTAGAAGTCCTTACTTTTCTAAACTAAAAGGAATGCAAGTCCTATTTTAACAATGTAGAACCTTATACATTTATGTATCTGTTTATGAAAAGAAATTCGCATTAATTTGCATAAATAATTATGTTTGAGTAATTAGCAATCAAAAACTATATTAACATTTGTTAGGCATGTATTTACTTTGGGTTTATATCGCATAAACTCTACCTTATTTATAATTTTAAGAATTTGCAGAGTATTTACAAGCTAGCATTTTATACTTTGAACATAATTATATAGTCAAAATTTCAATTTAGTGAAATTCAAAAAATTTAATTTTAACATTCAAATTTCCATTAATTTTTATGCAAATATTGTGCAACAAATAAAAATTATATGTGTTCATTTGAAAGAATTATTTTTACTTTATAGGAAATAATATTATTTCATGAAGAGCAAAAATATCAACACATGGGATGATTTTGAGGAAAGTCTTTCAGAATTTTTTCATAAGAAATAGCATTTTATGAAAATTACAAGTGCAGATATTTTTCTTTATGCCTTGGCACGTACGCTTACAGTTTTAAATTTTAATTTCCATACATTGTATTTATCACATTTTCATAAATAATACACATACAGAATCACCGAAGTGTCCTTGATTTTTTACAGCAAAATAAGAAGAAAATGAAAAATTTGAAACATTTTAGAGTTCCAGTCACTTAAAATGAATTATTATAGTTATCTTATTTTCCAAGGATAGCTTTCGAATATAACAAAAGCATTAACGTCAACATAAGTAACTTAAAAAAAAAAAAACAATGTTGTAGCATATTATAAAATATTGTTACTCGTGCTTGTGAATTTTTAAGAGGCAATCTTCATTGTCTTTTAAAATACATGCTGCGGCAAAAAAATACTTTATTTATTTACTGATTTCTTACTTTCGTAAATATTTTACAGTGTCATCGGTAATGTTCATGTGGTAGTATATTATTTATTACGTCCTAAGCTATAAATAATAAAATAAAAAAAGACCTCTCTCTCTCTTCGCTTAAATCATATCATATATTTTTCTTAAATAATCATTAATTTTCATAACAATAGCTATCTCCCATATGTTATTACTTTAAGCAATTCAATATATTAATGAATCTTAACTTAATATATACATATTTTAGGATGATTTTCTTTTTTAAAAAGACAACATATTCTAAGTTTAATCAATAAATATATCTCAAATATCCAAAGCAGTTATGTTGTTTTGCGACATTTTGAAGTTTTAATCTTTTTTTAAAAGGCCTAAACGGTATAATTTGTTCCAAAAAATGATGCAATTTTCATAAGTGTGTTAATTTCTTAATTAAAAAACTTCCATCTGATTTAATTGCAATAATTATTTTGAAATGTCACATTTCATTTATGTATTAATTATGATAAACTGTTTGTATTCAAAAGTCTGTACTGCGAGGAAATTTTATCAATCGGTTTTTTATTAATGTCACACTCAGAAACAACATAGGGGCTGTCACAGGAAAATGATGAGAGGGAATATTAGCTTTTGAGTTGGTATTTTATTCTCCAAGCTTCCACACGTGAGACTTTAGAGCCTTTACAGATTTAAAATTCATCGGCCACAATACACAAATGTCTCTTTAAATGGTGACAGGAAATAGACATTTAACGCCTCCTCATTGGGGAAGGATTTTCTGTGGTATCGGGATCAACAGAATTGGATAGATAATTAATGGAGTTGCGTACTCTTTACAGATGAGAGCAGGTTTAGTCTGAATAGCAGTTCTACAGAGAGTGGGGAACCCATAATAACTCCTCCAACATCATCGAAGAGATCGGTTTGCTGGTCTCGTTTGGGAAGGCATCATGCTTAGATTGCGTGCTGACTTTCACATTTTCGAAACAGTTTCAGTTACCGGAGCCCGCTATTGTAACGAGATTCTTCTTCCATATGTGCATCTTTTTAGAGGCACTATGGGTCCACAGTATCTTTTCATGGGCGAAAAGTGCCAGCTCATTGCGCAGTAGTTTTCGAAGAGTTGCGGGACAGTGAGGATATTGAGCGCATAGATTGGTAGGCACGATCTCTGGATCTAAATCCCATCGAGTATGTATTCGACTATTTAGGGAGATGCTTGGTAGCACGTAACTTACTGCCAGTAACGATTCCGGATCTCTGATTGGCGGTACCAGACGAATAGGCTACAATGCTTCAATAACTCATTAAAAACATTATACTCAGGATGGCCAAACGATGTGAAACCTACATAGCGGCCAGAGTAGATAATATTCTCTACTAAAGGCTGGATGTTTGTGGTGGGACACCTGTCATATAGATGTTTCGGCCTTCAGTTGCATCGCGATCCATGCTATTTTTTCAATAAAGTGCATCTTTATCCTTTGTTTTTCTTTTTTGGTAAGTTTTGCTAAGGTTACTCATATTCTTACGTCTTCGGAAACTTAGGGCGTTATTTGTGCTTATTTGAAAAGCTTTTGCACAATCTTATATTGAAAAAATCCTCTCGCACTTAACTTTTGGAAGCATATATATATATATATATATATATATATGTATGTATGTATATTGGTTATCTCTGTAATAGTTAACACTTTTCGATAATTGACACATTTCTGCAATATTTATCACTGTGGCTAAAGTTATTCAAATGTTTCATGTTTAGAAACTGTGTAATAAATTAGTCACAAAAAAGATGCTAACTATTTCTGAGCACTTATTAACATTTTTCTATAACACAATCAAAAACATTGATGAATACTAAAACTGAATCTTTTACGCAATAATGAACTCCTACAATTCTTTAAATCATGCCTGATAAATATGTGTATTATTCATTCCTGATAAATATGTGTATTAAAACAAATATCCTGAAAACTTCAGTTGATTAATGACTAAATTACACTTAAAAGGAAAAAAACTCATTCATCTTTTCCTCTTTTTAAAAGAAAAGATAAAAGCTTTCTTTAACGTGATTAATTCAAATCCTAATTACTAAGGATATTAAGTACGGCAATTTCTTAAGCAATTTATCTCATGCTTTTTATTTTTAATATTTTATTTTATTTATTTATTTTGTTATTAAATGGTTCTCATTCTTCTTGAGCTCTGCTGTGACTCTTTCGAAAATTTCTATTGCACATAATTAACATTTTTCTGATTACATCTTCAATTTCATATAGCAAAATATTTCTTTACTCCTAATATGAATCCACTGTTGTGTTTTAAGGTGACACACAGTACACTAGAGTAAGCAAATTACGGAAAATAATTTATTACTTTATTTTAATTGCATAATATATCTAAATATGTGTGCGAAATTCGACAACTCTAGCTGCATTATTTAGTGAGTTACTTGAACATTCCAAATTGCAGTGCGCTTAAGCATTCCATTGAGCATTTAAATCGCTTTTACACCGTTTATTTTTCTTAATGGTATTATACTTGAGACACTGAGTCCTTTTTTACAATAAATATAAATATTTCAATTTTTTTCCCGTTGCTATATATATAAAATATTTTATAATTCTGGACATTGATAACGGATATTGATACAGTTATCTTTAAATGTCCACAAAATTAGATACAGATATATTTTTGCTGTTTTCCGTACTGTGTGTGATAGAATAAAAATTCTAAGACTGTAAACACTCTAGTAAAATTAAATCCATACATAGAATTGAGGGAAACACTTCTAAGAAATTAAGATAAAAAAATTGCTTACGAATATTGAAATTTGCAGATAGTTGTAGGAATTTCAAATTATTGAAATAATATTCCCATATAATTTTTCGAATCATTATAAAACAAATTCTCATATGCTCCACATAATTTGAGCCCTTTTTATTCGTTTTATATTCATGGTTAAGGATTGTTAAATAGAGATAAGGATAAATTTGCTTTGTTTAGGGGAGGAATGTGATGAGTAACTAATCACACAGTTAAATTAATTAATTTACACCGGTTTAATGAAGCTTCAGTCTACAATAGTCAGGAATCAACTCATGTACGACAGGATTATCACTTCATGATGGTACTATAGTTACCAGTGAGACTCGTTTGATGAAGATAGCTCTGGAGCGCACATTCATTTGCACTGAAGCGAGATCAGCTTGGAAATTGGATTAGACTTTTCTCTCTGTTTTCTTCAAAGAGTCTTGTCCCTTGGGTATGTTTAATAACCATTTTAAGAGAAATATAGTTATAGAAACAATTATCTTTTTTAAGTGATTTTAATTATTATATTTAAAACAATATCCATTGCAACTTATAGATATTACTTGTCATTAAAGACACTTTTAAGCCTGTTTAGATTTTGCTATTCTTTTAATGCTTAGTGTTAAATTTGTCGCAGAGAACAACAGAGAATTCTTCAAATATGAATAAGTTATTTGTAATCTTGTTTTAGTTTTAATTAATTTCATTGATGAAGATTCTTGCTCACAACTGCATGTCATTCTAAAATCGACATATATAATTTTTTTTTTTCTTTTTCTTTTTTTTTTTTTTTTTGCAAATTGATTTAGCCTTGTTTATGTCTACATGGTCATGACCGCCAGAAATTAATTACATTTAGAAGCATTTTGATCTAGAAATAGCTGATCAGCAAAGCTCATTTTAAGTTTTAAAGAATAAATCTGTTTTTAAATCGAAAATTCCCATTTGTATGTTACTATGCGTATACATTATGTTTTGTTCACTAAATGAATGTGATGAGAATAATATCGAGTATTTTTTTTAATTTCCAAATTCTACTTAGAACCTGCTCTCTATAACGGAATTGCAATTCACAATGAAGGTTAAGATTACCAGTTTCTAAACCTAACAAGTCACAATGCTCTTTGATTTCTCGGCTATTTATTGTTCTTATTTTCAAATTTTATTCAGATATTTCACAAGTGGTAACATAACCTGCCGCATATTTAAAGTTTTGGCGCTGAGTGTATTGGTATACAATGTAATGATATTTAGTATACAATGACTGTAAAAAGTTCATTCTAAGTTAGAGGCATTCATTTTACCTGTCATTGACGACGATCCGTCGGTACATATACTCATGAATTTGCTACAATGTACTTTTAGATTTTCTAGGCATGATTTTACTTTTCCAAATGTGTCTGATACTCTTGTTTTAACATGCAATGACTTTAGATTGGCAAGTGCATGAAATACATTAAATTTATCTCCTCCATTCTCCTTATAAAAATGTTTAACTCTATAACAACATATCCATTGATCATCCAAAGCTAGAAAAAAGAAAATACAAGAATGGTCTATGTCTTATATTCTTGGGATACATCTTGAGATAGTTGTTCGATACTTCTAATAACTATTTGTTTTGATTTAGAAATTTTGTCTGCTTTCCTTTCAATACCATTATTATTATTAGGATGACGGGAGAATATTTGCTGATAGGCTTAACAATTTATTTTCACTCTCTCTCTCCCTCAGAAAAAGGTTACTTTTTTTCACCAATTGTAAAGTAATTTCCCAGGACGCTGCTGTGTCAATGCTTAGTCTTTTCAATATACTTTATCACATATGCTTTATCTCCTTTCATCCTTTTCTTTATCACATACTCTTTTCGCAACTCAGACACAAGAATAAACTTCTTTTTTTTTATCAATGCGAGTATGTTGCTGTTTTTAAAAGTATCTATCAAAATCATACCTTCTATTATGTGAAAAAGTATTTTCATAAACAAATGAAAACGTTTTTCCTGGTGAAGCTGCTGTAAGTAATTACTCACTGTTCATTAAATTCAAGACTACTATCAATATCTGCGTTCTTTTGGTCATTTTATTTTTCACTGTAAAGGATTAAAAAACAAAGTTTAGTACAAAACTCTAAAAAATGTTGAAAAGGTACTAATAGACAAAATTACGCACATCGTATTACACAAAATAAAAAAAAACTTAAGAAAAAGGTACAAAACGCTCTAGTAAAATCTCTGCTTCAAAACTTGACACCTTAATAGTAACTCAGAACTGACTGAAGCGCCACTTGTAAGCATTTAATGCAACAAGGTATGGCACCACTGAATTGTAATCTAAAATATATGGCTGGATCTAGTATTTTTAAGCATATAAAGGCGGTTCCAAATATACGTGGGTTATTAATGTGAAAATGAAAATTATGAATGGGGTAACTCACTGTAGTATTCTACAGGGAAAGTTTTACTTTTTTTCAAAGAAATCCATGAATATGACGTACTGCGCAACTCAAAATTTCGTGGCCGTAACTTTTCGGTTCTATGAGACCAGACCGTCTTAGCCCTCATTGGAGCATATTTGCAGAAAGCAACCTACTGTTATGATTGTTTCTAGGTTTCCACAATATAATGATGAATTCCTTTTTCATCGACGATGATAACGTGACCAAAATGACAACGACAACACATAGCGGTACCAAGTAAATTACGATTTCGCAGCAAACCTCTACCAAATCAAATTAATCTATGAATAAGTGTCATATTTGTTTTCGTGCCCTTAACAGAAAGCAATATACAATGTTAAAAAAAATTTGCCTTATCAGCGCCCTTTTTCTTCATAACAGAACTAAATTAACTACCATTTTATACTAAGATCTATTATGATTAAAACGCATTTAAAATAAAATATTGTCGTTTGCTTGCTTTTTGTGTTAAAGTTCTTGTGTTCCATATATTACGAGAAAAAATCTTTATCAAACCATTCGTGATTACATTACGTCTTGCAAAGAATATATATCTATCACATTATGGAATGAGAATATATATCTATCATACTTTAATTGTTTATATGTAGTTTTCCAATATATTGGATCATTGCAAAATGCTTTCATACGGATTAATTAAATAATAAAATGCATTTCAATTGCTTCCAATGATGAAATAAGTCTTTTGCATAATAACATGAAGCTCTATCTGATTGAAATGGTAATGCAAATGATTGCATCATATACCCATGCGGACAATTTGAAAAGTCTTACTATTAGTATTTAAAGCCGCCAATATTTTACTCAATAAATGAAACTATTAACGTTATCAGGGTGATCATTAGTTTCTGAAGGAACTTTACTCAAATCAATTGTTGAGCGACGAGATATATTTATTAGAGAACATTCTGAAAAATTTTAATTTTTCTAATCTATATTTTCCCCAAAAAGAGTTCAAAAAATAAATAAGAAAAAATATCATTACATTTATTTTCAATATATATCGAACTAATGAAATTTATCATATTAACTAAACGAAAACAGAATGCATTTGTCTACCTTTCGTAAACCGATTTTTCCTGATAATAATTTCTATATCATCAAAATCAAAAGCATTTAGCCTTTCTTTGTGTGATATTTCATTTAAATTCGAAATAAATATGTAGCTTGTGTAAAAAGATATTTAGAAATATATTTTATTGAAACTAGATTCATATGCTGACAGAAAAAAAAAGCATTATTCATAATATTCAAACACCCTGTACGAGATGTACGAGACGTGGCATAGCCCATAATTATATGTTTCCTTTTAAGTAAAAATAGTGACAATTTTTACTTAAAACAGATTTTATTTAAATCAAAACTGTTTTCTAGAATAAAATGGGTAAGAAATTATTGTATTAATTTATTAATTTAAATTAAAACCAATTTGTTTTTTGTACTAGACAAAACATTTTTCTGTGTTTTTCTGTGAAACAGATTCAATAAACACTACTTCAATACAGGAAACATTTGAAGCTCTAACTACATTAAAAAGGCTGATTATTAAACCGTAAAGGCACTGAAATTCAAATAAAAATCTTTTTAAGTAAATAACCGTTTTGTACATTTAAATTATAACAAGCGTAGTTATTTAAAATTCCTAAATGAAGGATTCTTCTTTTACATTTAACTCAGTTAATGAATACATTTTTCTCTGTTAAATTACCTCTTAACTATTTTTATTTTTAAATTGTCTAAATACCCTTTCAGGAATGATAAATTAACGAATCCTATATCGTTAATTATCACATAGTAAAATTCAATTAATTTTCATTAAATTATTAAATAACTTAACGAACATTTGAGGATAAATTGAAACAATGTTTGACAATTAACTACTCCTGAAAGATGGCTTGTTTCACCTAACAGAAATTATTAACTCTTTTAAAACCTTTCAACGTTTTAATTCCGAAAGAAATGCAACAATAGTATCCCTCGAGTATTGTTAGATGACAGGGCTTGCACATTAGGGCTTCGCTAAATTACTATGATAATTAGATATTTAGCCATGAGATATTGAGTTAACAAATGATATTTTGCAAAAGAGCATCAAATTTTATGTATTGCAATTAAAGCTATTTAATTTTTAAGAGGAAAAATAATCAAACTTGTTATTGAAATGAAAATAATTTACTGTAGAAAGTTCCATTTCATAAATAATATTCCATTTTATTTCTCGTATTTTAGGTACGCCGGAAAGTTCTGTCCAAAAATGTCATTTCATGTTTGAGTACGTGTTCAACTGTGATAGATATGGCTTTCTCTCTCTTTTTCATTGCAATTATACGCACGTACTCTTACAAATTAATTGGAATAGAGGTATCTTTTGTTAAATTAAGTGAGACGCGCTTCTGTAAACATTTATGGCACTGTATTTTGTTGCAATTCCAACAAAAAAGAAACGCTAGAGGGGTGCATAGAAACTTAGAGAAGATTCTTGTCGAGAATTAAATTGAGATAGAATGTAGAGGAGCCATCGGAGCGGCCATCTTTCAGCGATGACGATATTCTGATGTCCATGAAAAGCAAAATACTTTTTTAACAACATTGAATATTTTTATAAAACGTAACTCAGCTCAACACACCATTCCAGACCACTAGGACTATAGCTAAAATTGATCCATAAATATTTCAGATAATTACCTCATGAGTTAATTGAGAAACATTTGCTTAATCGAGTCATCATACGCATATCTCTGGCTTTTTGGAACAAAATTGGATCCATTTTGGACCGGATTATAAAATTCGATGAACAGTGGATTACCTACGAAAATATCTTAAGGAACCGATCGATATTTATGCCCGAATAACCTGCCACCTCCACCTTTAAGTCGAGCTTGAGCCTGGATACGAAAATGTTGTGCACAGCGTGAGACGTCCAAGGACCAATGTGTTCGAGCCTTCAAAACCTAGCAAAAAGCACTAAATTCAGGTATATGGGTGATATACTGTCGGCAAATGGGTAATTTAAATAGAGCAGTCAAAAGAAAATAGGCGGAAGTTTGAATAGAAGCACATCATACTGGGAAATAATAATTTCAGACTACATGCTTCTAGTTTTTGGCAACACATCTGAAAAGGCTGCTGTAAATTTCTGTCGTATCAATCTATCACCTTCTGATTATCACCAGTTCCTCTACCTGCAAATTTGTCACGGAAAAAAAATAAAAACGAAAACTGACATAACTAAGCACTACGGAAACTCTTTGCACCTAAAGATAGGTCATTTTTCAAAAATTGAAATTACAAATAACTATTACGCGTGTAGGAGGTCATAGGAAACGAAGGGAATTAAACTGTAAAAAAATATAAAAAATAGTACTATTTTCTTTCTTTTATCAAAAGTACAGAACTTTTTCGGTAAACTTAATATTTGCGCATAAAGTGATACATAACAAAGTTGGTAAAAAATAGTTTTTGAAAGATATAATTTAAAAAAAGACTTAAAAAGACAAAAAAAGGTATTTTGATATTTGTAAAAAGAATGTATAAGATAAAGTGTGCACACAATATTTTTTTTTTCTTTTCATTTATTTACCTTTCTCTCACTTTCACACAATTTTATGCAAAAACGTCTTCAAGTGTCTTCCAAAATGCAATCAATCTACTGATCTATTGTTTTTTAAATTTAAAATTTTCAGATCATCTATTTTAATATTAGGGAGGGGGATGTTGTAGCAAAACAGTAAAGCACAAAAGTGAAATAATTGATCTCACTAAAGGGGAAGTTTGAAGATGGGAGTTGGCCCTTCAAACTTCCCCTTTAGTGAGATCAATTATTTTCCCCTCTTCAACTTCCAAGGAAGATCAGTCATCCGAATTTTGAGCCTTAATGATTTATGTAACAGCACTTCATTTTATATGACGAATCTTTAATGGGGATAGAACTCAAACCCACGGTTCGACGTAAACACCTCTGAACACCAACTCGCATCTATGACAACTCGGGTTGTGTACATAGATCATAAAGGACCTACAACTGTATCTCCTCATCTATAATCAACATTTGGTATTAAATGATACATGCAGAGTATATCTTAATGCATTTCCATCCATGAGAAATAATTGAGAGATAAATGTCTAAAAACTGATGAAATGTATCAGTTTTTTTCATCAAATTACGATTAAGACACCATTAATATCACTAAATTTAAAACAGTAAAAAAATTTAAAAGTCAAAAGAAAAGATAGAATCAAAAATTGGGTGTGTTTAAGTATTTATCTTTTGTTGTGAATTCTCACTCGTAATTTTTTTTTTCTTGCAAAACAGCGAAGAAATCCTTTTTGAAAGAAAAAAAGCGAAGAAAAAATCAAAACAGCGAAGAAATCATCTTCGTATAGAACCACAAAATAAATTTTTGTGGTTCTATATGAAGTAGGGCATGAAGATCCTCACATTTGAAGAAACCACAGAGCGGCCTATATTGTAAGTAGAGTGATTGGGTGGTCTCATGCAGTTAGTAAACTTCTACCGATTTTAATACTGTGATGGGGTCAATGTTCCCCGGACGAAACAGAAAAATAGACTACGCTTGATTTGTTGCTTTCGTTTTTGATTTTAAGGCTCTAAATTAGTTTACCAAATTTTTTTTTTCTTCACTGTATCCATCAAACATCGGACCGGCGGATAAGGAGGTTTTGTTATTGAAGCATATTATGAAAACAACCGATCGAAATGCATCTGATCAAAACATGATTTTGCTAACGATATCCAAACTTTTTGCAAATAGATCCACACAGAACAAAAAGTCATCAAACACCTAAACCGTTACGTTAGAATACCAGAAAATGAGGAAACAATAAAAGCATCCATTTAGCAGTCACTAAAGCATGTCATGGATCTGTGCAGGAAACCTATGCCAATCTGCCTCAGTTAACTCGAGGAGAGATGAAATTCAAAGAATGTCTTCCGAAATATGTGTACAACACGACGGCTTCCATTTATTTTATATAATTCTTAAAACCTATAAATAAAACTGTTTTTAGATACGTTTCATAAATTTATACAGGGTTTTTTTTTTCATTCTAGGGAGAATTTTTCATTTTATATACACCTCTTAAAAATGTGGGAGACTTTTATTCCTCACCCTATATGATACTTAGCGTTTAATTTTAAAAATTCGCTGCTTTGTACCGTTTGACGATTGTGGAATTACAAATTATTAAACTACATTACTCTCTCTCACAGATACGATTAGCCATTATTTCCTCTTACTCTTTCTTTCTCTCTTTTTCATATATCTTTATCTAATATTTGTTTTGCAGATTTTAATAAAACTTGAAAGACTTAATTCAGTAATAGTTATTAAGCTACATACATACGGATAAAAACTTTTTTTCTGATATTTCTATCTGCCTCATTCTATTACTTCTACCTGCCTACATTCATATGCCTTACACATCAGACTGCGCTTAGCCTTCGTATTTGTTTAAAGTGTCTAATTGTTCGACTTTCTACTGCAGCTTGTCCTCTTAAGACACAATGTTCATTCTATTGGACATTTTTTTTTACATGCAGAGAAATAATTTACAGTTTATCCTAAAATCAAGTACATTATTATATTTGTCAGTCCAGCACTGTCATCTGTTCAGGAAAACGTGATATTATTTGGTGGGATTCTTGTTCCACAAGCATTTGAAAATGGCGTACAAAAAGAAAGTAACAATTGAAGGTATGTCAGTAGTTTGAATCTAGGTTTATTATTCTTTTACATCGTTTCTAAAAATTAAAAATAGCTATTTAACAATTTTAAATGTCTGGTTAAAGAAATTACGTTGTATATTTAAACAGTAATACGTGTTTTTACAAGAATAAGACCAAATGCACATTTTAATGGACTGGCCAAAAATTGTGTAAACTGTGAAAACCCGCTGTATATACTGCTTTGTATTACTTTTTAGATAATTTATTTCAAAATAGAGAATAACTGCTCAAAGAATATGGTATTGGGTCTCAAGAGGTTATATCTTCAAATATTCTGTAATTAGTCCATTAAGCTTGTACATCACTTAGCAAATATTCATATCATCGTAGAAATACCTTCAGTTTCATTTATCAGAAGCCATTTCTTTTCTTTATCTCCTATGACACATTTTGGCCATAATTGTAAATATAAATCCTTCATTCAAATTGAAAAACGCCAATCATGTGGCTCACGGCATTTTACTGGGAAACCGCAGTCAAAACAAAATATGATAAACCTAAAATTCAAAATTTTGGAAGTAGATGGAAATATTAAAAATAAAAGCGAAATATAACTGCATTTTCAGCTTCTCAGACTTTGAAAGATTCGCATTATCTGTTATTAAAATATCATTAAATAGACCAGACAAATGGAAGACGGTTAGTAAATATTCAAATAAAGGCATATCGAACATATAATATTCAAAGTGAATTTTGTAAAATACATTTCTCATAATTAGATTAATATAGTTTTTATTGTTATTTATCCTTATAGCTAATATTTTAAGCAGTCTGAAATAAATTAAAAAAAACCAATACATTCACAAAAAAGTCAATACTTCAATTTAAAAGAAACGAACTAATACGTTCTACAGGATTTTTCGCTTTTTATTTTAAAAAATATTATCTAATGGACTACAATTGAACTTTTAAAAATTATGAGCTGTTCAAATGTTTTAATGGTATACATTGAAACTAAATTTTAATGTAGATTTCAGTTGACCTATTGGACTTTTGGAAGATTTTTAGAGGAAGTTATAATATCCATTTAAATATAAGGATAAATCATTGAATACACCTAATGGATTGTTCATCCATTAACGCATTAATACGCATTTCTCAGAATATATTTCCCTACCCTAAAAAGATATGATGTTTCTATTCTTTAATAATTAGCTTTTTCTACATTTTACCATATATAGAATATAAAACTGTTGTGCTGTTTAGAACATCTTGGTCGGAGTTGTGTTTAATGATGAAATCTCGAATTCAACATTGCCATCATTTTATTCAGTTAGCTCCTTACACACATTCTAAAAATGCGAAAATTAATGAATATTTTTCTAAAATTGAATGTTTTCTTCTCTTTAATCTAATGGAAATGTTTGGAATACGCATCAGACGCCTAGAAACAAGGAAAAATCGAGTTTGCTTGCCAATTGCATTAATTTTCATTCTGTATTCATTTTGAAGCTCTGCTGAGTGTGGGAAGATCAATTTACACCATGATATACAAAAATACTTTTCGAAAGAGCAGTGCGTCTTATATTGTTGCTTATATTACGAACATAGTTCTATGGCACGTTCTCTTCAGAAATCGGTACATATTACGGAATCTACTGACATCATTATCTTTTATCAAAATGGAAAAAATTAGTCGAAAATTTTCATTTGTCTTATTTATTTTGACACTGAACACAATCACCATACCTATGGCTTGCACGATTATTGCAAGAGACCTTGAATCCGAAGAAATCGTTAAATTTAATGAAAATTACTTTGGCAAACAAGTAACTCTTTGGATGCACGAAATGGGTTTGTCAAAAATAATATATTCCATCCAATGTTTCTTTGTATTTTTGACTTCGAATGTTATGCAGGATTTGGC
>BMAW01097556.1:0-13256 GCA_019974015.1 Nephila pilipes
TTCTGACTCTGTCGCATCGAAGACACCTACGAACAATATCCTGAGTTAAAAACAGATTTTAAAATGCTACTGCAGCATTCACACTTCTATTAAGATTTTTGGGGTTCTTTTTAAATCCTTTTTATCATAGTTATTCTGACCGTATATTGTACAGCATTTAGATAAAACATATCGATTTATATTTGTTAAAGAGACGTTCCATTATTCCTATTAATTCTTCGTTAGTATATATTGTTACGATTTTGCATTTAAAATCGGGGTATTATAATGTTAAATCATGTCAAAATTACTTATTGTGTTTGAGTAACAAGCGCAGGATCACCGTTTATCGGTAATAAAACATGAATCAGTCCAACTGGTTGGCGGACCTGTAACAACATGACCGTTTATTTCGGGATGACAGCAGAACCTTATCTTCGAGCAACGCCGAACGCCAACCCATGATATTTATGATATCGACCATCCCGGTCCAAGGTCTTATTTTGGAACGTCCCACCACTCTCGGGTCATCGCAAGTCCTGATATGGGGCTGCACGCCGAAACGCAACACAGAGTGGTCCAGATTCTCGGGAGGCCCCAGATCTGCCCGCAGCCCCTGCTCTTTAGGGTGATCTCGCTGTGTGATTTATGCCGAAGAGCAATGAAAGTTCACGGCCTTTGAACCTGATCTTATCCCCGCTGATCAGTACATCTGGCCTGTGGGCATCGTTGTGTTATCAGACTCGGTCGTTCCTTATGCCCTCCTGAACGATCAGCATTGTATTCTTCAATGGGCTGATAATAAAGAACTGTTTTATCGCTGCCCTGATTAAAGTCTATTAAATCCCTGAACCCAACAGTGAAATTCGTTACAAATTGGTCTCAGAATTGGTGGGAGAGCAGATCACTGCGTCAGCTACATCACATTTAGACTCTTGGAGTGATGAAGAAGTTCGTGAAGCACAAATGAAGGATCCTGACCTAAAACCCATTATTGAACGCATGGAGTCGTCTAGTGTAAGACCCTCTTGGCAAGATATCTCTAGTTTAAGTCCTGGTGTGGTGATATTTAATCGCTTGAACAGAGCAAGGACTGATACTACTCAACTTGTATTTTGTGTTACGTTTACTACAAAAATAATTATTCTGTATTCTTTTTCTGTCCGCCGTTAGTGCTAGTAATACAATTGCACTTGTAAATATAATGTCTTGCAAATAAATCAATATAGTTCTAAATCATCTGATAATAATTAAAGCAACACATATTTATATAGCAATCACCTATATTTGGTAACTTAGGACGTGATTTTGAAGCATTCTATTCGAATCAGCGGAAATTAAGGTATGTTTATGCATTAAAATTTTGCTATTGGTATTCTTTATTTAAGATGGATGAAAACAAGGTTGAAATGCAGTTTAGCGTAACTACCCGTTGGCGACAAAAATTGTTTACAATTGTTTGGCGATATTTTGCCAATTGTGGTTACCATGCTTTCTCTCCTCTGCGGTGGCTTTAGCCGTGGCAACCTTTTGAATAAGGCATATGATACATGATTTTCAGTAAGAAGCTTTGGTGAAAATGCAGTTTAGCGTAACCACTTGGCGAGATTTGAAAAATCGCCAAATTTGGCGATTTTTATGGCGGAGCCTGAAGCTTTATTCGAAAGGGTCGCCACAGCTAAAGCCACCTCAGTGGAGAGAAAGCATGGTAGACACAATGGGCAAACTATCACCAAACAATTCTTGTCGCCAAGTGGTTACGCTAAACTGCATTCCAACCGAATTTTTTTTTATATTTATACCTTTCTCTGATCATTTTTTTCACTTTTGTTGCAATCGCCGGGCCTACCTTTTCGAATTTGCCACACGAATACGGATGCCGGATCACCTGGTGTTTTTTTTTTCGTTATACAATCCTCGGATCCTATTTTTTTCACTATTTATGCTTTCGCCGGGGCTAACTTTTTGAATTTTCCACATTAATCGGAATTAGAGTCTTCCATCTTTTTTTCCCTCCCCGTCTGTCTGGATTACTTTTTTACAAAATTCATTACACCTGCGCAATCTCACAGTCAGGCAGCTGTTTCGGATGTTTTTTTCTTTCAGCCAATCACATACAGTACCTATTTAAGTCTCCGTTTCTAAAGCGAAACTAAATATATTTTTTTTTAATCTTAACCAATCAGGGGTTAATCGTTTGGGTTGAAATGCAGTTTAGCGACAAAAATTGGCGACAAAAATTGTTTACAATTGTTTGGCGATATTCTGCCAATTGTGGTTACCATTAACCATTAATTACCCGCCATAAAAATCGCCAATTTTGGCGATTTTTCAAATCTCGCCAAGTGGTTACGCTAAACTGCATTTTCACCGAGTATCGTATCGCAAACGATTTTCATATAGTTTGGTTTTCGTTTAAATTTTTATTTTAGTGTGTGTGTTGCAACGTTGTTTTTCGATAAGTCAATTTTTAAAATGTTGTTCTATTAGTTGATAAAAAAACTTAAAAAGAGTTTTGTACGTTATTTTTATTAGAGTTTTTTCAATCATCTGGAGATCTTATTTAGATCATTTGAATAATTATATATGATTATTTCAAAATAGCTTCCCCTAAATTATTTTAATTTTTTTTTATTATTTACGGTTTGTTACGCTTCCACAGTTTTTCTGCATCGCTTTGTATCCAGATTTGTATCCAGTATGTCCCGATTTCAAGTTCCCACAACTGCCTTCTTCAACTTCCTGGAGTTCCAAGGTATGAAAGCTGTTCTTGAATGGTGTATGAAAGAGGGTTTGATTGTTAAGACGATTAATTGTTGTGTGTGTGGTGACCAAATGAAATTAACGGAATGTAAGTCTTTGAATGATGGTTATGTATGGTTGTGTCGTAAACGTGGTCAGGGCCAGGAGCACAAGAAAAAGAAATCGGTCCGGTGTGGAAGTTGGTTCTAAAGTAGTCATTTAAGTATGACTGAGATTTTGCTTGTGACGCGAATGTGGTTCTGTAAGGCGATGAATAAGGTGACTGCGGATGAATTACAAATCAATAGGAACACGGTGAGCGATTGGTACAGATTTTGTCGGGAAGTGTGTTTGATGAATGTGATGGATGAAAGTGTGAAACTCGGTGGTGAGGGTGTCGTTGTTGAAATAGATGTATCAAAGTTTGGTAAAATGAAGTATGGAAGGGTAAGCCTGTGAAGGGTACATGGGTGTTTGGTGGTGTTGCGAGAGGGACGAATGATTGTTTTTTTAAAGTCGTGGACTCCAGGACTAAAGAAGAGCTACTGGCCGTCATAAAGGAATGGGTGCTCCCGTGATCCGTTATTGTTTCCGACTGCTGGAAGGCCTATGACTGCCTCTCAGACGAGGGGTTCATTCATTTAAAGGTCAACCACAGTCTCACCTTTAAGGACCCCGAAACCGGAGCTCATACCAATTCGATCGAAGGATCTTGGTCGGCCATAAAAAGATCTTTCCGGCGCCACAATCGCCAGGTGGATGATCAGTTCGACAATTATCTGGTTGAATACATATGGCGGCGAAAGCATCATCATGACATTAACAGCGAGTCATTCAACGCTTTTCTTCAAGCTATCGTCGCTATATACCCGCCTGGTGATGAAGGAGCTCCTTCAAAATGAGGTAAGCGATTTTTCTTTAATTTCTTGCCAATCTGCGATGGTTGTAACGGTCAAAAACCCAGTTTCCCTTCTTTATTTTAAATGAAATTTGGCCTGATTTTGTTTTCTTTAGCTATCCTTCGTTCAGGTTTTTTTTTTCAGAAAAAAATTTCTCTTTTTTCGTTTAAAAATAACCATTTCTACGATTTCCGTAGCTTTCTTTATTTTTACCGATGCTTAAAAAAAATCCTTATTATCCCTCGAATTTTTTTTTTCTTTTATGTCTTCCATTCGTCATATATTTCCATCCGCAATAGCTTCATTTCGACAAATTCTTGGGGAAAAAAGCGTTTCGGTTCATTCACCTTCCTTTATGTGGAGGACATCAAAGAAGACCTTATCTCTAAAGGCATCAAGGTAGAGAAGGTCGTTCAACTCAAGCAATTAAAAACAAAATTCCCACTCCCCATTTTCATGGTAGAAATCCGTAGGGGAGATGACGCCCTGGAAATCTATAAAGTACAATCCATCATGCACATCATTGTCAAGATAGTACCCTTTAAAAAGAAGCAAGGAACTACGCAGTGTTACAACTGCAATTATTTCCACCATTCTTCACATAATTGCAGAATGAATGCCAGATGCCTCAAGTGCGGTGAAAACCACCGCACTGGGGAATGCACTATTAAAGAAAGGTTAGAAAACCCACTATGCATTAATTGCAACTCTAACCATATGGCCTCTTGGCAGGGATGCCCGCTGTTCCCTAAAAAGAAACCAGCAAAAGGTCAGTCTACTCAGAAAACGGAAAACAGGAACCTCCTTCCCACCCGACCCGTAACTGCAGGTGTTACTTTTGCGAACATTTGCAGTAACGAAATCACCCAAGAGATGGCGCCACAAATAGCCCAAATGTCAGCCGAAGCCAAACACCAGTTTGAACCGGCTACTGCCCCTATTACCACCCCACAACCAGGAAACTTTAATTTCATTACAGCCATTGCAGAGCTACAAAACCTATTTAATAAATTCCCGAAAATATTCGAAGCCCTAAACAACATGTCGAAAGTCACCAGCGACTTCGACAAGCTCAACATTTTCATATCGGGTGTAGTCGCGACACCACCCACTTCCAATAATTAAAATTCACCCTTCTCGGACTCAAACTGGTGTTTTGGAATGCCCAAGGTGTAAAGTTCCACGAAGTAGAATTAAGGAACTTCATAGATAAGCACAACCCTGACTTAATACTAATCCAAGAAACACATCTCGGACCAGGAATGAAATTTTCAATTCCAAACTACACCACATATAGAAATGACAGACCCACCACAAACAATCGCTCTTATGGCGGAACTGCAATTCTTATTAAGAAACCTCTCCCACACTACAATATCCCAACACCCACATTAAACGGTGCAGAGGCAACTATCGTTGCACTCACCCCAACAGATGGAAACCCAATACTCATTACCTCGATGTATATACCCCCATCTGTCAGAGTCACTCACGTTCCAACAGACATAAATACTATTCTAAATCTAGGGCCGACTTCACTAATATGCGGAGATTTAAATGCTAAGCATACTACCTGGGGCTGCACATACAACTCATCGAGAGGTAACGCACTTAAAAACTTTGCCGATCAGAACGGCATAGATATCTTAGCCCCTCCCACTCCAACACGATTCGGACATAACTCCGCCTCCACCATCGACATTGCTCTTACGGCGAACTTTGATTGGCCCTTCCAGATACACTCGCTACCGGAGTTAAGTAGCGATCACAACCCAGTTCTCATTCACTTTGCTTCTCAAGAGAAGTTTAAGCTTCCTTCGCCGAAGCTCCATACCAACTGGGAATTGTATAGAAAAACACTCCTTGACACAACCATCAACACTTTTACACTCCCCAAAGCGCACAGAGGAGAGGATATTGAAATTGAAGTAGCCAAACTAACACACAACATTTTAAGTGCACACCAAAACGCCTCAAAACCAATCCAGACAAACAAACAGACATTTATCGGCAGAGAGCTTAGAAACCTTTTTCGAGAAAGGAACAAAGCCAAAAAACTTTGGCAGTTCACAAGATTCCCTGCTGATAAACAAAATTTAAACAGAATTCAAAACGAAATAAGGCGTAAAGTGCACTTACACAAACAAAAAGATTGGGAAGAAACTCTTGAAAATCTGAATGCTGAAAACGGCACTCTATGGAGTATGTCAAAAGCACTCAGAAAGAGAAGACCCCCTGTTTCCGCCCTAAACGGCCCAACTGGTATCGCCCTGAGTGACGCAGACAAATCTGAAACACTCGCTGACTCACTTCAGAGTCAGTTTAAACTAAACGATCTAAATTCACCAACACATGATAGCACAGTGAAACACGTCGTTCACGAATTCTTCATGAATAAAGAAAACTTCGAAAACTCCCCCCCACCTACTCCACCACTTGCTTCAGAAATCGCAAATTACATCAAAATCCTAAAAATTAATAAAGCACCAGGTAAGGATGGTATCACAAACAAAATGATTAAAAATCTTCCATATCTCTGCATCTACCAACTCAGAAATATCATTCAAAATATGCTAGACATCGGTCACTTTCCGGATTCCTGGAAAACTGCCACAATCATACCGATCCGGAAACCTGGAAAAGATCCAACTAAACCTGAAAACTACAGACCTATATCCCTCCTCTCAGTGTTAAGCAAAATCGCAGAAAAAATTATCCACAATAGACTGAGCAAATTCAATAGTGAAAATGACATCCTGATCCATGAACAGCATGGATTCGTTCCAGAGCTCTCCACATCACACCAACTACTCAGAGTGGTGGAACTAGTTAAAACTGGATTCTACAAAGGACAACTCACAGGTGCAGTTTTCCTTGATATTCAGAAAGCATTCGACCGGGTCTGGCATACTGGTCTACTTTATAAACTAATAAAAATTAATACACCCCCTCATCTAATCAAAATTATCAAATCTTATTTAGAAAATCGAAATTTCTCTGTCATCATCAATGGAACCTACTCTTCACCAAGAAATATCGCAGCAGGAGTCCCGCAAGGAGGAATTTTATCTCCGACCCTCTTCAACTACTTCGTGAACGACATCCCAAAACATCCAGACACAACTCTCTGCGTGTACGCAGATGACACTGCGATACTAGCACGTCACTACTTCCCAAAAAACATAGGCCAAGCACTAAACAACCACCTCAAAGACTTAGAAGTATGGTACTCAACTTGGAAAATAGCCCTGAATGTTTCCAAGACAGAGGCCGTCTTCTTTAATAAAAATAATAGAAACATTGAACCTGACATATATCTAAACAATAACAAAATCCCCTGGTCCGGGTCCACAAAATACCTCGGTGTTACGTTAGATAAGAAACTCACTTTCAAACAACACGTAATACTAATTAAGCAGCAATATAAAGCAGCAGTCAGTAAAATTTTTCCCCTTCTCGCGAGAGACTCTACATTAAATAGAACCAACAAGATGCTTATCTATTCACTGATGCTTAGACCTATCCTGACTTACGCCTCCCCTGTCTGGGCCCACTGTGCACCTACTACTATGGATATCCTAGAAAGCTCTCAATCCAGCATCCTACGAACTATAGTAAAAGCACACTGGTACATACGCACTGCTGATATCAGAAATTCATTAAATTTCTTAACCATCAAGCAATTCATCAAGAAACTAGCGAAAAACTTCTACAATAAAATCGATATCTCCACCAACAGAACTATTCAGGCAATAGAGAAATATACTCCAATCAATAACAATCAACTTCTGCACAGACCACGTGAAATACTACTTGATTAATTCTCAATTTCTCATCATCATCATTTTTCTACACCGTTTCCTGCCAAAAACTACTTCAAAATGACAAGCATCATCAAAAGCCAATAGGAGCGCACCCAGCATCCAATAGAAACGCTCCCTCTCTACATTCAAGAACCGACTTCAATTTCTTCTTAACCAGACATGAGGAATAAGTCAAGATACTTCTACCAACGCCACTAGTATTAGCCTCACTTAACAGTAATAATAATCAATAGCATTTATTTAAAAATTTAAAACTTTTAAGATAAAAAGGAACCACCTTCAAGAATCTTCTCTTTCTCGTCGTCAGCACTCTGACTATACCTTAATGTCCATTCTGCAAATAAAATGGACTTCTCAGATTCTAATATCTAATAACTTAAATTTAAATTTAATTTTTAAATTTTTAAAATTTTACTGATTCATAGTTATTATAACTTTTAATGTTAATTGTAAAATTAATAACTAAGCATTGCTCGTTTAACTTTTTTACTCTGGCAATTCATTATTTTTTCAATTTTTGAATTAACTTCTGGGCAAGCTGAAAACCAAAGTTCTGTCTCACCTCCAACTAATTAATTAAAACTGGGGATTAAAGCCCGTGAGGGTTATGCACCCCAATATATAGTCACGTTCCTTCACCTTCCTTTGCGATTCCCCCTTTCGTCCGAACGGAACTTCTTTCCCCTCTCCTTCCAACCCATCTTCCAAGAAAAATTCTCCCCTCACGGAAACCATGTTTTTTGCCGTTTCGACCCTCAAACGATTTTCAAAATTCTCGCATTTTGCACGATTTAAAAAAATCTCCAAAGGCCCCATCAAAATAGGCTTTAACTGCACTTTCTTTCAATGGCTGCGAGAATGAATTCGAATGAGGTGAGTGAATGTACTTTAAAATTTCTTACTGATTTGGAGAAGGAAGGAAAACATCCTTTCCTTGTATGGGTGATGAAATTAGGTTTAATTTCGTCCACCTATGTATGTCCGAAATGTGGTGATGATATGAGGTTGTGTGAATCTCTTCGTGTGATGGATGAAACCTACCTGGAGTTTTTAAAAACCGTTGTTGCTCTTTACCCACCGGAAAATCGAGACGCCACTGAAACTTAGGTAAGTCAAAAAATTCCTACTTTTCAGCTTCGCGGAGTTCAGGCTCCGCCATAAAATTCTCCAAATTTGGCGATTTTTCAAATCTCGCCAAGTGGTTACGCTAAACTGCATTTTCACCCGGAAATCAATCGAGTAGCGGTTAAACCGCCAATTTTTTGGAGAAATAAGCCAAAATTATGGTTCTTGCAGCTTGAAGCGCAATTCGCTAATAGCGGTATTTCATAAGATGCAACAAAATATAATATCGTCGTTGCTGCATTAGACGAAAATGTTTTAGATTTTGTTGTTGATATTTTGTCAAATCCTCCGGAAAATGAAAAATATGATACCTTGAAAAAAGCTTTATTAAACAGATTAACTGATACTGAAGAGTCGAGATTAAAATAAGCTGTTGACCGATCTCGAACTTGGCGACAAACGCCCTTCCGATCTTTTACGCCAAATGAAAAGCTTGGCAGGAAATTCCATTTCTGATGAAGTTATCAAATCTTTGTGGCTACAAAAGCTTCCACAACAAACACAAGCCATTTTAACAATAAGTAATGATACTTTAGATAAAATTGCCGAAATGGCCGATAAAATTATTGCTGTTTACAGTTCGTCAGAAATATGCCAAGTAACGAAAGTTGGCTCATTGCCAAATTCGGCGTCATCATCCGATCGCAATAAATTAGATGTATTGCAAGCTGACATTGCTGCATTAACCAAAAAATTTGATGAATTTCTCGAAATACTAGGTCACGCAGCAAATCGAGAGGAAATGACAGACGAAGAAGATCCAGATCTAATTCAGCTCGATACGAATTTTGCTGGTACCATTTTAAATTTAGAAGAAATGCAAAAAAATGTGTACAGCCATGCCAATTTAAAAAAGAAAATTCGGAAAACCAGTAAGCTAATCGCTTGATGCGGCTAGCGATATTGGCGAGAAAAGTTGCCGCTTATATTTACATGATAAATCAACTGGTAAGCAGTTTTTAATCGACACGGGAGCCGATATATCTGTAATTCCTGTATACAAACAAAGGAATAATAAAATATCAAGATTTTATTTGCCACTAATGGTTCAAAAATTCAAACTTTTGGTACCAAAACTCTAAAATTAGATCTTGGACTTCGCCGCCAATTTACTTGGTCTTTTACAATAGCACATGTTTCAAGAGCTATTATAGGAGCAGATTTTCTCAAAAAATTCGGACTATTAGTTGATTTAAAAAGAAAATGTCTTATCGATCCTTTAACTTCTTTGTCATCATTTGGTAAAATAGCAACTTTTCCAAATTTTTCTCTCACTACAATAGCTTCTTCATCATTTACTTCTTCAGTGGCTAGTCTTCTTAATGAATTCAAGGAAATAACACTTCAAAGCTCACTGATTAGAGAACCAAAGCATTTAGTTACGCATCATATAATAGCAAATGGTCCACCCGTCACAGCAAAAGTTCGTCGCCTAGCTTCAGACAAACTCAAAATCGCAAGAGAGGAATTCGAATATATGCTAGAACAAGGAATTTGCAGACCCTCTAGTAGTCCTTGGGCAAGTCCATTACATCTAGTGCCAAAGAAACCGGTGGTTGGAGACCTTGTGGGGATTACAGAGCTTTGAATGCTGTCACCCAACCAGACAGGTACCCTATTCCACACTTGCATGATTTCTCTCATAATTTGTATGGATGCTCTGTATTTTCAACCCTTGATTTAGAATGAGCCTACCATCAGATACCAGTAGAACCATCTGACATAGAAAAAACAGCCATCTGCACACCTTTTGGTCTATACGAATTCACCAGAATGACATTTGGATTGCGAAATGCAGCCCAGACCTTTCAACGATTTCTTCATTCTGTACTTCGGGGCTTAGATTTTTGTTTCAGCTACCTTGATGATATTCTCATCGCATCTAAGGATGATGCACAGCACATTAGTCATCTTAGACAAGTTTTCCAACGTCTTCAAGATGCCGGCTTGGTAATCAAGGTTGCAAAATGCAAATTCTCTTAAACTGAAGTAAATTTCTTAGGTCATCGTATTTCTTTCAATGGGATTGAGCCAACAAAAGAAAGAATAAAAGTAATCGAAGATTTCAAGCTTCCTGAAACTATAAAGGAATTGCGAAGATTCTTAGGAATGGTCAATTCTTACCATCGATTTATTCCTAATGCTGCAGAAAATCAAGCCATTCTGAATGAATACCTAAGAGGAAAGAAAAAGAATGGCAACAACAAAATTCCCTGGACAGAAGAAGCAATTCAAGCTTTTCAAAATTGTAAGCAACAGCTATGTAATGCGACTGTACTAGTTCATCCTTCTGAAGATGCTCACATTTCCTTAATGGTTGATGCATCTGATAATGGTATAGATACTGTACTACAACAGCTAGAAGATGGCATCTGGAAACCCCTTAGTTTCTTTTCAAGAAAACTAACTGACACCCAGAAACGCTACAGCACATACGATCGTGAGCTGTTGGCTGCATATTCTTCTGTAAAATATTTTAAACATTTTTTGGAAGGTAGAAACTTCGCAATTTTTACTGACCATAAACCACTAACTTATTCATTCCAGCAGAAATTAGAAAAAGCAACTCCTAAACAGCAAAGGCATCTGGAGTATGTTGGGCAATTCACTGTTGATATTCAGCACATATCTGGAAAAAACAACATTATTGCCGATACTCTGTCTAGAATAGACGAGTTTCATATTCAGTCGGCGCTTGATTATGAAGCTATAGCTAAAGCGCAGGAAACTGACAAGGAGTTAAAAAAAATTCTTTCTACTCAGAATTCTTCGCTAAAATTAGAAAAAGTTCCTGTCTTTGGTTCCAGCCGTGACATATTTTATGACAGTTCTACAAAGAAAAAGAGGCCTTATATACCAGAATCATTCAGGAAAATTGTTTTCAACGGTGTTCATAACCTCGCCCATCCTGGAATCAAGGCTACAACAAATTACTAAAATTGAAGTTTGTATGGCCCGTCAATAAATAAGGATGCAAGAACTTGGACTAGAAGCTGTCTAAAATGCCAAAAATCCAAAGTTACACGACATGTGCAGAGTCCTTTTCAACAATATCACAACGTCAGCAAACGCTTCACAGAAATCAATTTAGATATTATTGGTCCCTTATTATCATCTGAAGGATTTCGTTATTGCTTGACTATCATAGATCGATACAGTCGATATCCTGAAGCAATTCCATTACCTGATATTCGAGCAGATACAGTAGCAGACAACTTACTTAAAGGTTGGATCGCACGTTTTGGAACACCTTTAGTCATTACCACTGATCAAGGTACCCAATTCGAAGCACAACTCTTTCAAGAACTTTCAAAATTAATAGGATTTAAGCGAAATAGAACTACATCATACCATCCACAGGCAAATGGATGAATAGAACTCTAAAAGCAAGTATAATGTGTCATGAAAATGAAAGTTGGACAAGATCTCTTCCAATCATATTGCTCGGATTAAGAACAACTTGGCGCGCTGATTTTCAATCTACTCCAGCGAAACTTCTTTATGGTGAAAACATTCGTTTACCATGCGATTTCTTTGAAGATACTAAATTCCAACCACAATCAGAATTTGTCCAAAAACTTAAAGCAACTATGAAACAAGTGAAACCTATTCCATTTTCATATAATTGCAAGCAGAAACCCTTCGTTTTCAAAGACCTTCAAAATTGTTCACATGTTTTCGTGCGCACTGACATTATTCGTCAGAGTCTGCAACCGCCATATCTTGGACCATATCAAGTTATTAAACGATCTGATAGAATTTTCACACTTCTCGTAAAAAAAAAATGTTAACATTTCTATAGACAGGCTCAAATCATGTTTTTCTGACAACTCTTCTGAAACTGATTGTGCAATAAATCATAAGAGCAATCCAGTTGACAAGCCTACATCACCAGTTAAAAAAAAGATCAGGTTTGCACCGTTGCCCATTGCTCCCTCAACCAGATTCACAAGAAGGGGACGTGAAGTTAAATTGCCATTTCGTTATCAGTGAGATACATCTTTGCAGAGTATCTCACTTAGAGGGGGAGTAGTTGTGGTGATATTTAATCGCTTGAACAGAGCAAGGACTGATACTACTCAACTTGTGTTTTGTGTTACGTTTACTACTAAAATAATTATTCTGTATTCTTTTTCTGTCCGCCATTAGTGCTAGTAATACAATTGCACTTATAAATATAATGTCTTGTAAATAAATCGATATAGTTCTAAATCGTCTGATAATAATTAAAGCAACACATATTTATATAGCAATCACCTATACCTGGTATCAAACGGTATTGGGCTCTTTGGGATTCTCTTCACATTCGAAACGGCGTCCTGTATAGAAAATGGGAATCCGAAGATGGCAAAACATCAAGGTGGCAGTTAGTACTCCCTCGATCACGAATACCTGACGTACTAAAGGAATTACACAATAGTTCAACAAGTGGCCATTTCGGAGTTATGAAGACCATGCAGAGTTCGAGAGCGGGTTTATTGGAATAACGTAAGAATTGATGTCGAAAAATGGTGCAAGTCCTGCGATACCTGTGGAGCCCGTAAATGACCGAACAGACGTAGTCGCGGAAAGCTACACTTATACAATGTAGGGGCACCATTCGAAAGAATTGCGTTCGACATCTTGGGACCTTTTCCACGATCAAAAGACAATAACCGATACATTTTATCTGTCATGGATTATTTCA
>BMAW01097560.1:0-28023 GCA_019974015.1 Nephila pilipes
ATTGAAAAATTACTAGAAATATTCAACAATTCCGAACATATTGCCTGCCGAAAAATGTAAATACATATCTTAAATGTTTTGCTTTTCAATGCGACAATAACTGTTACATTTCCTCACCCTCGATCAAAAACGTGGTATTCATGGCAAGAGACCTGCTTCTGTGGCAGTTATCTGTAAATGATGATTGCCACATCCGCAAGGAATGGTTTCTTTGCGCGTACAATTCTTAGTCATTCAGATTGGAATGATTAAATATACTGTCTGATGTCCCGAAGGGCGTTAAATAATTCTAAAATACATTCCGTCCTTCGGATTTTATGTTCCATTTACTGTTCTCAAAATAAAAAATTATTTAGACGAGGGGAACTGTAAATATTAACTGTTTTGGAATTAAATGTGTGAATTTTGTTTTATCGTTGGTGTAATTAATGTGTGAATGAGGATATCGAAATGTTATCTCGCACATGGATTACTATTAATCAAACCATGTTCTCTTTCGGATTCAATCATCGCTATTTGTTGTATCAACGTGATAACACATCTCTAAATTTTTAAGACTTCATTTTTGTCGCTTGCCAATCAAACACGGGTTAATTTCCTTAGAATTATAGGTTTCATTTTTAAAAATTTTGTAATCCTTAGTAGACGAAGGGCGGGGCCGCGGTAGCCTAGTGGTCAAGGTCGTGGACTAGCGGCCGGCGGGTTTCGTTCAGTCGCGGGTTCGATCCTTGGCCGCCAAAGACCCGCCGTGTAGCCGGGGCTGATGCACGTTAAATCTGTTCGGGGCCCAAAGTCCTCCCGTTACGTGGTGTGGATGTTAGGAGAGGGGGGTGCCAGCTCAGGTGTCGTCCTCGTCACTTGACCGTGGTTCAAAATTACGAGGTCCGTCGTCAATAGCTCTCGTGTTGCTTCTAGTGCAACGTTAATATAAAAACTAAACTAAACTAAGACGAATGGTAGTTGTTGCGAGCTCGCGAACTGAATTCTTCATATCAATTCTATAAATCGTGTCCTGATTTCTCTGGTGATGTCCTATATGGCCTGGTATGATGCCTCTTTTATATGTCGAGTCTCGAAGTCGTTAAGAGGCGTAGTGTGAAATTTGGACCGTAACATGGCAGCCTTGACTTCGTCCTCGGTACTTGATTGATGTTAGAATTACGAAATCATTCGCCAACATGCCTCACTTGACACTTCTAAGGATTACCTAAGTAAATAATCAGTTAAATATATTAATAGACTTTTCTTACTTAAAGTTTGTGTATTGTGTGTATTACACTTACGAGTGCGTATTACGAGCGTGTGAAGAAAATCTTCCCGAATTCTACTCGGCTACGTCAGCCTAATGGTCATAGTCATGGACTCGAGGCCGGTGGTTCTTGTCGAGTCGTTCATTCGTGCTTTTATGTCCCTTGTAGCCGGGGCTGATGCACATTAAATTTGTCGAGGCTCCAAATCCTCCCGTTTGTGAGGTGCTATAACAGGTGTCGTCCTAGTCACTTGACCGAAGTTCAAAATTACCCTCTTCATCATCCCTCGTGTTGCTTCTAGTGCAATTTTTGAAAAAACAAACCAATCAATTAATCAATCAATCAAAACGATTCTACTTCTACTAATTTCTTTTAGAGTGTCTTTAAATGATTTAACCGTTGAATTACAAGTCACAAATAACATAAAAATAGTTGAGAGTAATCATTTCGTAAGATCTCGGACATATCCTGAAACTTCTCTCTTGCTGATAACCTTTCTAGAAACGACATTACTAAGAAAATTAATCTTTGAAACATACCAATTCCTTAAGTTTTTAACATCCTTCTCAAAGTTGGCAACGACCTGCATTAATTCCGTTACATCCTTTTCAGAAGAATGCACCACAAATAAAAGTATCAACCAGTATGAAAATTAAGTCAATGCTTAAATAGTCAACAATGTAACTAAGAAAGTCTTTGTATCTCCGAAAACAAATTTGCTTCTAGTTGCAAAAAAAAAAGGAACAAAAATGGACAATGTTTCTTTAATTGTGTGTATGTTCTACTCATCAATTTATTTTATTCTGATGATAAAGTCACCTGCTTATATCTTTTCTGCTTTTATCATCACTTTTTCCTATTCCCTCGTGGAGTAGAAATAAATTTAAAATTTTAATTGTCTACTTTCATCTATGATTTCTTTGTGTGTGTATGTGTTTGGTTGCGGTTTCTTAGTGATCTGGGTCGTGCACTCACATTAGACGTTGCTTTCGTCGGGTCGTGGATTTGAGTCCTGAAGCATCTAAAGATCCGCCGTGTATAGAGGCTGATGTGTTTTAAATGTGGTGAAGGTTCTACGTCCTTCCCATGGCGTTGCGAGGGAGGGGATAGCTCAGGAGTCGGCCTCGTCACTCGATCGAGATTAAAAGCTACAAGGTAATTCGTACATAGAACTTGTATTGCTTCAAAGTGAGACTTTGATAAACAATCAAATCTAATCAAAATTACGAAGTTTTGTTCTATGGAACAAGTTTCTAAAAAGAAATCCTTTTGGTTAAATATCCTTAACCTTTCATAAGGAGATATTTGATTACTTTAGGAAACATTTTTGAAAGATAATGTCATATTAAATTTTTCCTTCAAAACTACCATTAGATTAGAAAAGATGGAACAGGAAAAAAACTACTAGCAGCAGTACGGGAGAATATCTCTGTCCAACAATTTCCTACTCAAATTGCGCAATCGCAAGTTCCAGAAATACTTGTAGTTAAAATAGACATTATTAAAATTTCCTATTTTATGATAAATATATAATACCAAGAAAATTAAATATTTTATTAGTAGAATAGTTTTGGAATCACTAATATATCCAGCTTTCACTTTAGGTCATTTTAACCTACATCATTAGATGTAAGGATCGGATCTTACTTTTAAGTATAGCAAAGCTTTTGTTGAGTAGATTCAAAATTTAATCACACATATACCACTGTTCCTCCAAATCAAATTAAATTTTCTCCAACAAAATGCGCAATATGTTCCTTATCATTCTAGGATTACATCGAGAGGAATATTTTAGAATTGCTCATTTGAGAGTGATTTTTGCTCTATCATTTGATAGTTCTCATTACTCAAACAGAATATGAGACATGTAAAAAGTGCAGATTGGCAAGCAGAAAATGAAAACAAAAGCAATCTATGTTAAATAACTAAGATGATGATAACATAAACATCTCTTCTTCTATCATTAGATAAATAAACATTGAAGTGCTGTTAAGAAGTCTCACAGATTCCACAACTCTTTACCTTAATCCTTTCCACTGCTTACAATCGTAATTGACCATGCTTTTCTCAGTACCGTCTTGACGAGAATTTCAAATTTTATCTGATATCAAGAATTATCGGTGAAAGGAGATTATTTTTTTAATGTCAGGAGATTCTAATTTTAATATTAGTTTAAAATATAAACTTTTTTCCTTCTAATAATATTTGAATTTTGTTATTACCTTATTTAGAACTTAAGTTACAGATGTTTGAATTTTACTTGGTAGCTAATTTTTAATTGCATTCGAAAGTTTGTTTTTGATTGTTCTCAAAATGAGTTTTCTGTACATATTTACATATGGCAACATAGATATCAGAAAAATTCATGAACCAAATTAATTTAAATTTTGCAAGTATCTTCCTTACATAGTTTTTAAGAACCCCTACTACTTTCGTGGTTGTAAAATTAATACGATTTTAGTAACAAAGGTGTGAATCATGTATTGTTATAACTTTTTCTTGATTTTTCATTGTTATTTGACTCGAAATGGAATAAAAATTGTAGTAATATGATTTTCATCGTGAAAGTAGTACCAGCCCCAAAAACTGTTACGATGAATAAGATAAAATTTACGGAATAATGATATTTTTGTCTACTTTTGAGTTATGAGCTTTATTTGTGTTTATTACACCAAATGTCTATAAAATTGAAATAAAAATACTTCATGAAGATCAGTTTTCATTAAGTCTGTTTCTAATTTAAATAGAAATCAAAACAAAGATATAAATGTATCTGAAAATGAATGTATCCATTGTTAGTTCTTTTTCAAGACATGTTTCATAAGATAGATTGTATAATGTCTCATTTTTGGGCCCCCCCCCCCAAATTTATTGCCTTCTCTGATCTGATGCGAAACGGCATTGACCCTAAATAGAACGAATTAATGTGTTTATACAATTTTAAATCATATACTTACATTTTTGTACGTATTGCATAGGATTGTCAGCATTCATAACTTTGAATATATGTTAAACATAGCATTCTAGACAACGAACAAAATTACAGTTTTAAATTTTGAAATTAGTAAAATTAAAAAGTTGTTTTGATTTTATGATTGATATTTCCATTTAGTTTTTATATTTAAATATTGTGCTGTGCCCGTAACATTTCCAAATTTTTATTGGAAGACAATTGCAATCACTTTATAGGAAATAAACTCATTTTGTAATGAAGAAAATATCAACACTATGAATAAAGAATATTTTGAGGAATTTTTTTAAAAAGTTCTAAGATGTAAATACTCATTTTAAGCAAAGCATAAATCATACTTTTTATATGGCGGGGTAGTAAGCTTATAATTTTAAAATTCATTTTTCTAACTCATTCTTAATGAAATGCGCACTTAAAAGCAACACAAGGCTATCGATGTCAGACCTCGTAAATTTGAATTTGACACCGAGTTGGTGCCTCTCTCGCTAAACTTCCACACCATACCACTAGAAGGGCTTTGGACCTTGATCAGGTATGAAGAATATCACCGCCACTACGCGGGGATTTGTTATGGCATATGATGCTACGGAAAAAACGCTGGATGTGAGCTCACGACTAAAATCACTAGGCTATCTCATATCTTAAGACACCTACCTTCTGTTTTCAAATCACTCGAACCCGACGGGTCTGGTAAGATAAAAATAAATTTGTTACATAGGCCGTGTTTAATTTCTTTATAAAACGAAAGCTTATTTGATTTATTAATTCTTTCCATGGCGGTCTTATCTACTTTCACATTTTGAGCGGATCATTGTATATGAAAAAATATGAACGATGTCGTTTGCTTTATTCCAGCTTTTACAAGAAGAGTCATTGAGTGATAATTTTTAGTATCGCATCATTTTGTACTTGTTTACTTCATTTCTTTCTTTACAAATTTTTCTTTCTTCCTTTCGCAAACACACTGAATGAAATTTTGTGCAAGAAAGATTTCCATATATCGATTTATTATCTTTCTTTTTTTATTGTATCCTATTGAAATCTGAAATATAATTATGCAAAAACTATAACGTTGTCTAATTTTCAAAATCAAATGCTCCCCAGGACTCACTAAACACCCACCACATAGTGAGTCTTATGCAATCTGGCCCTCCCTTTGTACTTCGTGATGACGATGCCAGCTGAAAAGTCGTCCGTAGCCCCTCCGTGTTCCACTAAGTTTTTTTAATATACAATAAAATAAAGTAAAAATTATAGATTTTTGTACAGGGGAATTAGTTCCATAAAGAAATTAATTTTAGTTAAATATCCCTAACTCTTCACAAGCAGATATTTGGCTATTTTAGGAAACAATTCTTGAGAGACAATGTCATATTAAAATTTCCCTTTAAAACTACCATAAAATTAGGCAGAACTGTTTTAATAGGAAAATGACTCCTAACAGCATTACCGGCGAATATCTGTGTCTAACAAATTCATACACAAATTCCGTTAAATCAAGTCCCAGAAATACTTATGGTTAAAATGGACATTGGTAAAATATTTCCTTCTATATGATAAATATCTCATCTAAAAGGGAAATGTTAATTTAGTCTATCTGCACTTAAAAACCATCGCTGACACACTTCGCAATGGAATGTATTTATCTGGATTATGAGCCCGCATATGATTAAAAAGATGTTGTTTCCTTGCAAATGTTCGCTGACAAACTTCACATTCGAAAGGTTTCTCTCCGTCATGCGTGCGCATATGTCGAAGAAGATTTTGTTTCCGTGCAAACCTTCGCTGACATACTTCACATTGGAAAGATTTCTCTCTGGAATGAGTACTCAAATGCCGATGAAGATTACCTTTATTAGTTAATATTCGTTGACATATATCACCCTTTAATAGTTTCCTTCCAGTATGTTTTGACTTAGTATCGTTTTCTGGTAGATTTTGTTCATGTGTTCTATATGCATTTATGCAAGTATTAAAATTATGTTCTTCATACAGAGTGGAAGTTTCAGAGGAATTGTTGCGCAGCGAACGGGACAGAATGGAATCCTGTTTGAACTTGGTTTTTTCCGATTCTAGATTTTCACGTTTACTTTCACTCTTGTTTTCGATATTCCCGTCCAACACTTCTGCTTTTAAAAATGATACTTGTTTTTGCGAATCAAATGTAGTTAATTCCATAAATTGAGAATCAGTGGTTTCTAAAACACGATCAGAATCAAAAGGATCCATTCCGAGGAGACTATCAATAGCATTTCGTATACATCGTCCAACAGCCGAAAGAGTAACTAATCCTTTTTGTAGATTCCTTTGGTTAAATTCAGCATTCCCTTCACTAGGATCACAGCATTTAACGTTTGAATTATGTATTTCTTCATAAATATAACCCTGGCACAGCGGAAGTTTATTCCTTGTATCCAATTCGAGTACTTCCGTGTCACTGTCTTTCGTTGGCAAGCTGTATTCTCTGATGTTTGATGTACCTGGGATTCCGACATTCGATCACTTGCCATTGTTTGGTACTCACTTTCAAATGCATTTGCAAAAGACGTCATATTCAAAGGATCGGTATTTCTTTTCGAATCGGTTTGATAAAAACTTTTGCAGTCATTGGAAGACATTTAATCTTTAATACTTTGTTGAAGTCGCAGGGGGTAAAATTGGTTACTGTAGTTCGAATTTTAGTTATTTGTTCGAAATTCGGTTTTTCGCAATTATATATTAACTATCAAAGAATTTGTATAGCGTTAAATAGTCTCAGTTTTCTACTCCTTCATTCTACTATTAACAACATAGATACACTATTTCAAGTTATTGCACTCAATTTTCATTTTAGTTGATTGACAGTTAGATTTTCTAATGTAAGTTTTAAATACTTCTTACAGACAGTCATATATTTACAATGAACACTTTAAGAAAAAGATATTCCTCGTAGACTAGCGAGTTGTGTTGTTTGTGACTTCTGAGTTATATTCTGTTTTCGCAAGGAAACTAATGGACACAGATTTGTCTAATTCGCTAGCACATGAATTTCCCTTGATCAAGAGGCCATGGAAGCTTTGTAGTTATGGGAGCTACTTTAATGCTAGCGTCATTTTTTTTTTTTTTGGGGGGGGGAGTCGTGTGTTCTAACCTTGATTCCACAGAAGACTCCCCGTGAATCAGAGCCTTGCACGTTAAATGTGATGGAGTTTTTAAATCATCCAGGTGGAGTGGTTTGAAATTTTCAAGAGAAGATTTGCTAGCTCAGGTGTCGTCCTCGTCACTAGACTGAGGTCTAATCTAATAGCTTTAACGTTCCTTTTTATTACGACTATGATAAACTATTAAATCTACTGCCCCCTGATAAAAAAATGTGGTATTCATGGCAAGAGACCTGCTTCTGTAAATCTGTAAAATGCTGTCAAATTTTGAGAGCGACAAAACTCAGAAATCTTCCAATGTTTCTAAGACTAAATAGATATGAGCTGTGGAATTTGGGTTCAAGCTTTTCAAACAAACAACCCACCAAAAAGTATATATATATATATATATATATATATATATATATATATATATATATATATATATATATATATATATATATATACTAAAAGTTTTAGTCGGTTTAGGATACTGCACTCTTGAAATGAAACGATATTTATATGTAACTTTGGCGATAATAATAGCTAAAAACATTTTATTGAAAAATTACTAGAAATATTCAACAATTCCGAACATATTGCCTGCCGAAAAATGTAAATACATATTTTAAATGTTTTGCTTTTCAATGCGACAATAACTGTTACATTTCCTCACCCTCGATCAAAAACGTGGTATTCATGGCAAGAGACCTGCTTCTGTGGCAGTTATCTGTAAAATGATGATTGCCACATCCGCAAGCAATGGTTTCTTTGCGCCTACAATTCTCCGTCATTCAGATTGAAATGATTAAAGATGCTGTGTGATTTTCAGAAGGACAATAAATAATTTGAAAACTAGTTTCTTCCTTCCGATTTTATGTTACATTTACCGTTTTCAAAATAAAACATTTTGCCGACTTGATCATTATTTTGAGGAGGGAATTACGTTGAAAGCCAATTCATTTTAAATGTATTGGAATTAAATGTGTGAATTGTGTTTTCTCGTTGGTGTAGTGTGGATACAGAGAGTGGAGTGCTGTCTCAAACCTCGTTTACTGATCACTTTATATCAAACCATGTTCTTTATAAGATTTAGTCAACTCTATTTGTTATCAACATAATAATACATCTCTAAATTTCTAAGATTTCATTTTTGTCGCCTCCAATGAAAAAAGTATTAAATTCCTTTTAATGATAGATTTTTTTTTAAAATTAGTGCGGTCGTTGTCGCGAACTGAATTCTTTACTCGATTCTTCGGATCGAGTCCTGATTTCCCTGATGATCCGTTATGTAGCGGGGTATGACTCCCATTATATTTGTCGAATCTAGAAGTCCTTAAGTGGCATAGTGAGGAAGTTCGGACAGTAGCATGGCACCTTATGCTTCGTACTCGTCTCTTTATTGATGTTAGATTTAAAAATTTCATTGCCAACCGTACCAGCGTGGCTTCGAAGGCCAACTTTAATAAACAATGAATCATAATATTAACAGACTGGCCATCGTATAGATGGGGCTGATACTCATTAAATCTGACTAGGTTCCAAGTCCTCCCGTTTGTGAGGTGTCAGTTCAAGTGTTATCCTCATCACTTGACCGAGGTTCATAATTACGAGGCCCGTTGCCAATAGCTCTCGTGTTGCTTCTAGTGCAACGTTGGTAAAAGTAATCGATTAATCAACCTGATTCTACTTCTACGGAATTTCTTCTAGAGTGTCTCAAGGCGATTTAATCATCGAATTAAAATATATAAATAGCATAAAAAATAGTTGAGAGTAATTGTTTCTTAAGATTTCAGACATATCCAATTTCTCTCTTGCTGATAAATTTTCCAGAAACGACATTAACTAAAAACAGTAATCATCAAAACATTCTAATTGCTTTAGTTTTTAACTTCCTTTTCAAAGCTGACAGCAACCTGCATAAATTGAGTTACATCTTTTTCAGAAGAGAGCCCTACACATAAAAGTGTTACTCGAGAATGAAAAGTAAGTCTGTACTTGATTGATAAAAAAAATGCTGGTAAGAAAGTCTCTGTATGGCCACTAACAAGCACGCATCTAGTGGCAGAAAAAGGTATAGAAATGGACAAAATTTCTTTAATTACGTGTATGTTTTATACATCAATTGAATTTATTCCGATGATTAAGTCATCTGCTTATATCTTTTCTGCTTTTATCGGCACTTTTTGCTATTCTCTCGAGGAGTAGAAACAAATTTGAAATTTTAATCATCTACTTCCATCTATGACTATTGACTGTGTTTGTTCACGGTTTCTTAGTAATCAGAGTCGCGAACTCACGGTAGGTGTTGTTTTTGTCCAGTCGTGGGCTCGAGTCCGGATGCCACTGAAGCTCCGTCGTGTCTAGGAGCTGATGCGTGTTAAATGTGGCAGGGGTTTTACTTCCTCCCTATGGCGTTGTGATAGAGGTGCCAGCTTAGGAGTCAGCCTCGTCACTCGACCGAGATTCAAAAATACAAGGTTCGTCGTGCATAGCGTTTATGTTGCTTCAAAGTACGACTTGGATAAACAATCAAATCAAATCAAAATTAGGAATTTTTTTTTCAATAGAACAAGTTACTTAAAAACAAATCCTTTTGGATTTTCACAAGCAGACATTTGATTATTTTCGGAAACTGTCTTGGCACAGATAATGTCATTTTAAATATTCCCCTTCAAAACTACCATTATATTGGACAGAACAGATAGAAAAGGAAAAAGAATGCTTCTAACAGTGCCGGCAAATATCTCTGTCCAAAAAATTCTGAAAAAAATTCCGCAAACGCAAGTTCCAGATTTTTAGTTTAGTTTGTTTATTTTTTTATTAACGTCGCACTAGAAGCAACACGAGGGCTACTGGCGACAGATCTCGTAATTTTGGACCACTGTCAAGTGACGAGGACGACACCTGAGCTGGCACCCCCTCTCCTGACATTCACACCACGCCAAACGGGAGGACACAAGTTCCAGATATGCTTATGATTAAAATAGACATTGGTAATATATATATCCCTCATGATAAATATCTAATCTTCAAGTGAATTAAATATCTTATTAGTAAAATAATTTTTTTGGGAATGACTAATACATCCGGCCTACATATTTGGTCATTTTATAACCTACATCATTCGATGTAAGGATCGAATCATTCTTTTAAGTAAAGCAAACTTTTGTTGAGTGGATAAGGGACTAAAATTTTATTCTTCTCCATAGCAATGTTTCCCCACATCGAAGTATGATAATGTTAGTGAAGTCTTATTGGCGCCAGAGCCAGACGTGGCGATACTGCGCCAAACAAGGTAAGTCTGTGATCTAGACTGTAAAGCAATGAAAAAAGATTGATTGACAAGAAGGGTCAAGTGAGGAAGTAAAGTTTAATGGTACAACAGCCAGATATGGCTATGCTGCGACAAATAAGATTTAACTGGGGTCTAGACGAGAAGAAATGGAAAAAAGGTAAATTGGTTGACAAGAAGGAGGGTTGAAAATAAAGAAGGATCTCTAGAGTAAAACGAGGGTGCGTCACCCGTGTTTACCAAAGGCAGTAAATCCCATGGGAGAGAAAAAAAAATCTCTCGGGTGCCTCGGGGTCATGAAGCCCGTACTTACCTAACGAAGGCAAGTCCCTGATATAATCCCCAGGGTACCTGGCTATACCTACAGAGACTGGGTATTCATTTTAGTCACCTCTTACGACATACATGAACTACAGTGGGACTGTTCTATCATCCCCGGTCCCCACATCGAAGTAAATGTACTCCATCAAACTGGACAATATGTTCCTCAAACTTTTTCGGGATACACTAAGAACTACAGTGGCACAAACAATTGAGGATACACCTTACTTTTACTTGATAAATCCAACTTTCAATCAAAATAACACCTTAACCAGAAGTGCAAACGAATTTTTATTCTTAGACATAACAAAAGGTTTAATTAACAGTAAAAATAAAGAAAAATCAACGACAAAATTCTAAAATAAAACTTTTTAGAGGCATTTCAAATAAACATAAGCAGATTTTTACCTCAAAAAATTGAGGATACACAAATGAAATTTTTGTTTAACTACCACTTGATTTCTTTTTGCTTGCTACTGTTACTATAAAGCTGTAATTTTAAATGGAAAATGGCTCCTCGGAAAGAGACTAGTATTGATGTAAGAAAATTTATATTAAGGTTATTTAAGAAGGGAAAATCTTATCGTGAAATAGCTGAAATTGTCGGTAGAAGTCACTCATGTGTCCAGAAAATCATTGGGAAATTTAAACGCGATGGATTAATTCAAAATAAGAGTGGAAGAGGAAGGAAAAGTATTCTGAGTGATGTAGCTAAAAGGAAAATTTTAAAAGATATCAAGATTAATCCTAAACTGAGTGCAGTCAAACTAGCTGCAGAAACTTCTCGAATAATCTGCAGAAGTGTAAGTGCTGAAACTGTGAGAAATGTGATTAGACATGCTGGATATAGCAGTCGAGTAGCTAGAAAGAAACCTTTCATAAGCTTACAAAATCAGAAAAAGCGTTTGGAGTTTGCAAAAACTCATCAGTGGAAGACAGAAAACTTTTGGAAGAAAGTTATATTTAGTGATGAAAGTAAATTCAACATTTTTGGAAGCGATGGTCGTCACACCGCTTTGGATCCAAAAAATTTACGTCCTACAGTTAAACATGGTGGTGGCTCCGTCATGGTTTGGGGTTGTATGGCTGCAAATGGGGTAGGAAATTTAGTTTTTATAGATGGTATAATGGATCATAAGCTTTATATAGACATACTCCGCAACAATCTTAAAGAAAGTGCACAAAATTTGGGTTTAGATGGAAATTTTATATTTCAGCACGACAACGACCCCAAACACACGGCACGTAATGTCAAAATGTGGTGTCTTTTTCATTGTAAACAGCAATTGCACACACCGCCACAGTCCCCTGACATCAATGTCATAGAAAATTTGTGGGCCACACTAGAAACAGCGGTCCAAAAACACCAGATTAGAAACAAAGCCCATTTAAAGCAAGTGTTACAAGAAGAATGGGATAAAATATCTCCAGATACCACTAAAAATTGGTCGAATCGGTACCAAGACGTTTGGAGGACATTATAAAAGCCAAAGGACATGCAACAAAATACTGATACTGTCTATGCATGTAATATATCGAAAAAATTTCATTGGTGTATCCTTAATTTTTTGAGGTAAAGATCTGCCTATGTTTACTTCAAATATTTGTGAAACTTTTAATTTTAGATATTTTTTGTTGATTTTCGTTATTTTTACTTTAAATTAACCCTTTTATTACGTGTAAAAGTAAAATTACGTCTTCTATTATAGTTAATGTGTTATTTTCATTAAGAGTTGGATTTATCAAGTGAAAGTAAGGTGTATCATCAATTGTTTGAGCCACTGTATATTTTAGAACTGCTAATTTGACAGCAATTATAACTAACATTTAAGTACACATTTAACTAAGCGGTCTCACAGATTCCACAATTATTAACTGTAAGCATTTCCACTCTTTAAAATCCTGATTGTGCCTTGCCTTTTTCGGTACTTTAAAGTTTGAATACCAATTATTATTTTTGAAAGAAGGTTTTAAGTCTTTCATATTCAGCTTTGAAGTCTGACGTAAAGTGTAATACACTTAAAGAATTATTTGATAAGCAGTGAGAATGGCGTTGCTAGTAGTATTCTGATCTATAGTGACAATAAAAAGACTTTCTTTTGTTATGGTGATGGCTCCTAATGCTACTTGAATGCAATTAAAATTGGCGGCGAGCCTCTTTAATCTTACGTTTTTAAATATACTTCAATATAACTTAGGAAACAGCAAAGGCCAAAATGATGCTTCTTTTCCTTCAACAGTAGAACAGATCATACGAAGTAGAACCTGTTTTTTTTTCTCTCATAATGTTCCATAAGACATACCTCCAAGACGTATTTGGGCTTTCATCAAGAATTTGGTTTAAATTTCATCTGAAGCATGGAACCAAAATTATATCACGTGGAGTTTTCATCATTCTTACACAAAATTAAATCTAAATAAATTTATCTATCTTTATTTATGGATATTAACAGTTATATGTTGACACAATATTGTTATAATTTTTTCTGTAAATCGTTTTTCTGTAAATTTCTTCGTTAATCCAACTGTTTCAGGTTATTTTGAAATGTATTTCAAAAGAATGAAGATAAAATGTTGTGTTAAAATATTACTAGTAATTTGCTTTATTCACAGAAAACTCGAATTTTTTTTATTTATATAAATGTGGAGCTCTATAAAAAGCTTTTATAATGTCATGTTTTTAACTGTTATGCGCATAACTAAGATGTCGAATTTGGTAAATATTAACCACTAAGCTACAGTGGCCACACATATTTATATTCCGATTTTCCGAGTAAAGTAGATCAAGATTTGAAAGTATCTATTAAAAGGCTAAAATTCCAAATCGGCAAAAAATATTTGACATAGGCAAATATGGATTTTTGTAATTTTATCCATTATCAAAGAAATAAGTTTATTGATAAAAGTATAGTTAACAAGTCTCTAACTCGGTACATAAAATTAATTTAATAACATCTTATTATTCTAATTCTAGCCAATTTTAGACATTTAATATTCGATTCAATGGTGTAAGAGAGTATCGTGGAGTTAAATGGCGTAAGTGCCAGATGTGGTCATGTTGCGCCAGACAAGGCGTAACAGTGATCTAGACGTTTGTATGAGTGAGTGATAGGATTTGTAATTGCACAAAAAGCAGATATGACCATACTGTGCAAAATAAAGTAAGCGAGTGAGTGTAAAGCTGGTAAAGTATAAAGATATGATTTTGACATGTGAAAAAATTGGAAAAAGAAAAAGTTGGTTGACAAGAAGGATGGTCAAAAATGGAGAAGGATCGCAAGTGTATTCTGGGAGTGGGTCACCCTTGATTACAAATGACAGTAAACCCTATAGGCATCAAAATGATCATTAGGCGCCTCTTTGAGTCAGCGGTACTCGTGGTGAGGTGATATGTCTCAGATGATAAACCTCCAATAACATTTGAAAATGACACATCCGATCCTGGCAGGTTCATTTTAGTTATTTTCATTAGATATGCGGTCTCCTTCGGAATTGATTGAAAATAAAGACTATCGTAACGGGACTTCTACAGATATTTTGATTTAATCCTCTTTACAAAATCAAATTTAAAAATTTGAATTAACAAGTATAAAAAATCCTCCTGCGGAAGATAGAAAACTCAGAAGAAAGTAGGACCTTTAGAAGGAACAAAGACAAGGGATCGGAACCAGAACGAGTAACAAGGGAAAAAGGGGGAGAAAAGAAGTTTGCAGAGGAGGAGATAGAAGATTAACTGCCTTCAACCAACAATGACGATCGAAGTGGATTAAATTCGTGTGTATTACAATCCACTTATGTCTGACATTTTAATTATAGATCGATGGAGAAATTGCATGATTTTCGAAGACTGTGTCCATGATGCCTGCAATGGGGTAGTAACAGGTAGGGAAATTTTTTTTGCGAGTTGCGCAAGAGACTGACTCCTCAAATTTGATTGAATTAGCATGCGCGTTTTGTACATAACTTCTCAATTAAGTATCTGTTAGTTAATTAGAAAATTGATTGAAAAATTAATACAAATTTTTGTGTGAATGTCGTGTGTTTTCCCCTAAGTACTCGATTTTACACGCTCTTACCTTTGGACGATAAAATAACTAATAAGCGTTCAGATCTTTCTTGAAGGCACTGAAATTCTTAGATATCTATGCAATGAAAGGAATTTCGAAATGAATAATAGCTTTTGTTGTTATATATCCCATAAAATCCTTCAATCAAGAAAGGAAATATTTTCAAAATAGAAAACTTTTTTGTTTGATATGGGGTTTGGATACCCAACGGACTCCTAATCAGAAGGTATTTAAACTTCACACAAGGAGACTAGACACACGTTCTAACAATATATTTTATCTCATTATGTATATAGTAATATTACGCCTAGCAAATGATGCAACTAAGAAAAACCAAACAAGTAAATACATAATTATTACTGCATTAAAAACTTGAGGCTCTTCTGAGTTTCTGTTTGAAATTTATAGTTTTAAATGTCTAGCGTCATCTAGCATCACATCTTTTTTTTTTTCTCATATCAAGTAGGAAAACTTGATATGAGGAAAAAAAAAGTTATATAACGTGTTATCAATCACTATCACTGAGTGTTAAAATAAGGGTGATTGTTTTTGTTAACGTGCACTGAGAAGCAACACGAGGGCTATTGGCGACGGACCTAATAATTTTTATCCTCGGTCACGTGACAAGGACGACGCCTGCGAAGATTTCTCCCTCTCCTAACATCCACATCACGTTATCGGGATATTGTGGAACCTTGACCATATTTAACATACATCATCTCCTCCACAGGGTGGGTATTAATAGAAATTGAGAGAGATTGGAAGTTTTTGAACTGTGAGAATTATCCTAAGCGTATACTTAGATTGAAATGAGCTTATTTTATTTCTTTTTTTTTTTTGTCAACTTCGTTAGATTGAATTGAGAATGAGTCCAGATTTGACCTGCTGTTAAAATCTAGTTTGATAAGTATTCGTTTCTCATTGTTCTTTGAAATGGACGCGTCAGGGTTTACTTCAACAGGTATGACAAATATCTCGGTATATGATGCTTCTATCGCGATTAATAAGGAATTAATTGATCGCGATGCTTTTGTCAAGAAGAATGAAAACTAATTAATAATCACAGTAGTTGGTTATGAAATTATTTTAAATTTTTAATTAGTAACTGAAATTTATTAGCCTTCACTGACACAATTAAATAATAGAAGTGAAACCGGAGCTATACTGCACTACTAATTTCAAAACACTATCGTAAATTCAAAAGTCTAATCGAAATGCAATAGGTATAAATATACATTTTTTTTAATAAGAAAATAAAAACTTTAAAAATATTTTACTCAACCGCCTCGATCAGGAGCTGGTAATGCATTTAAAAGGCACTAATTTATCCCTCTGTTCGTGAATATATTCTCTTCGAATCGATGACACAATTCAAAAGGTCGCATTACGCTTCCAAACGAGCTTCATTCATGCATCGACCACAAAGATCGATATAAACCTCTTAGAGAGGAAGCTTATTAAATCGTGCTCTATTTGCATAAGGTTAATTTCGACACGTTCCTCCTTTATCAACTCAGTCGGCAGCACTTTCCTACCGTTTAGTTAACTTTGTTAGGCCCCGTTATCTAATTTACCCTTGCTGTGAGAGCAGAAAGTTGACAATTTCTCCTTCGCACATTAAACAGGAATAAAACCATCAGTTTCTCTCATTATTTTGTCGAAATTCGTTTCATATTTGAATCTATAGGTTAACATTGCATTAGAAGTTAATAAAAGAGTTAAGAGTTAATTTATGTCACACGCTACACATACAAACACACATCAGGAAGGGACTTTACTCGAATTAAAAAGCGTCATTTCTTTTTATTCAACAACTTGGGTCTTTACGTAATTGTAATGTAAAGTTTTAATTATTAATAAGTAATAACCGAGATATCTCTGGATAAAATTTATTCTGCATAATAATTGATCCTAATGCACATAATGTTGCTAATAACAACTATTAATGCTGATTTGTTAGATCTCAGGAAGCCATATATTGAAGAAATCCACAATATGGAGATGATAGAGTTCAATTAGCCGAATTCTACAACGATGTAGTTCGAAAGGTCAAGACACTTTGAGAGAAACGCATCTCTGGATGGTGACTAGGCAAAAAAAAGTTTAAGAATAACACCGATAAAAACGAGTTTTTTTGAACATGGGTTTTGTTTTAAACTTCCACACTTTCCGTAACATAATTTTTATACCTTAAAATTTAAGAGCAAAGGGGAACGTTGAGTCAAATTGAATTTATTCAATAATTAGTTTTAATAATTTATTTTATTATATACTCTGCTTCTTTACCTATCGCAATTTTTTTCATCCTAATATTTCTGTGAGATTTTGTCAAATATTTTCCAAATTCCTTCAGAAAAAGGCGTCTTTTGTAGCTTATTTTGACTGTGAGATTGATTTACATGCATTAAAATGTAAAGGCATTTATTAAAGCCTTATCTATTATAATGTAGGATAAATACACAGGCAATTTTTCCTTTTGTTATACATATGCGGCCTTTATTTGCAGTATCTACTCTACGTTAGCTTCCACTTGACATAAAATTACATCTTCTTTCTCTTTTAAAACTTTGGTTTTATGGAACGTGTAGCGACAGCAGGATTACTAATTTATTCTTCCTCGGCACGTATGAAGCAAATATCCTATCTCATTGAAAACCAAGTAATAAGTGCTAAGGTTTCTCAACATATGGTACTTATAAAGCGTTCTTTGAAATGCAGACCAACGAAAATCATTACATTTATTTTTATATGTATTTCTACGCATGTTGTGGCCGCCATTATCGAGCGGTTAATGTCACGAATTCAGAACAGGTGTTGTTTCCGTCTAGTCATGATTTCGGGTAATGAAATCACATAAGACCCAGGATGTAATTGTCGGATAAGATTGTCGAGCTCATGGGCGTGATGTGGAGGTTTACAGATGGAACGTCAGCTCAGATGCCGTCTTCGCAACTTGAGCGAGACTCAAAATTACGAGATCTGTAGTCTGTCGCCCTCGTGTTGCTTTTGAGTGCAACTTTAAGAAAGAGCATCTAACTATGCATGTTAGTCATTTGTTTCAACCTATGTATGCAAAAAAAATCTTTCTCTTTGTACGCTGCGACAAAAATACATAAACAGATTGGATTCCGAACATGAATTAGGTTGCAGATTTCATTAATTATTCCAGACGTAAAAATACTTTGCAATAAAAAAAATCACAGCCAAGTCATTAAAAATATTTTTATGAATTTGTTATAACTAAAAATATTGTTGCTTTTATTTATTGATAGAATACATTTTAGAAAACCAAAAAACACAATTAGCTACCTTTCCATTTATTATCTTATTAAAATAATTGCATTGTGATAAAATAAAGATGCAGTAATAATTTTGTAAATTTGAGTAAGACAAATCCTTGATATCCTATTTTATTCCTGCTCCTTGAACAAAAGGTCATTTCAAGAAAACGGTAAATTCAAAGGGTTCTCCAAAGTGTAAAAAGGTGAATACCCTGATATAGATTATGTTTAAAGAGGTGCATAAATTATCTCTTAAAATATTGTAATATTAAGTAAATATTTAAAATATTTTACTAAATACACTGCTGGCCCCACAAAATGCAACATCCTGAAGGAAGCATGCAAACTATGTGAAATTTACATCATGCGTTTGCGATGATGAGCTATGCAAATTATTAGTATTGCAGCACAGACGCTCATCACGGGCGACCGTAGCGCCACTCGCAAGCGCTATATAAAGGGAGAACCGATTGGCGATTTGAAGTACGGCAATTGTTTTTTCGCGCGTGGATTTTTTTTTTTTTTTTTTTTGCCATAAGCTGTTTACCTATGCCTCGTGGAAGACATCGAGTGTATTTTGACCAAGTTTCTGAATTCGACCGAGGAAGAATAGTAGCCTATAGGAATTGCGGATTATCCTTCAGAGAAATCGGTCAACGTGTTGGACGAAACTAAGCAACTGTGTTGCAGATCTGTGATCGCTGGAAGCAGGAGGGAACGACGGATCGACGGGACCGATCGCACCCACCTCTTTGCACCACTGCCCGTGATGACAGGCAGATTGTGAACATGGCAGTGATGGATCGCGCAGCGATATCACAGCCATAGCATAACAGATTCAGTCTGCTACGCATCATTCGTTGTCCGCTCTTACCATTCAACGCCCTTTGCAGAGTGGAATGTCCTCAAGATGTCCATTTCTTCGTTTGCCCTTGACTCAAAACCTCAGGTGTTTACGCCGCCAATGGTGCGATGAACGGCGGACATGGACAACGGAATGGAACAACATTGTGTTTACTGACGAATCCCGCTTCGGCCTGCAACATCACGATAGTCGGATTCGAGTTTGGAGACACCGTGGTGAGAGGCTGCTGAACTGTTGCATTATGCATCGCCACACTGGTCCTGCACCCGGTATCATGGTTTGGGGGTGGTATTGGATTTCACTCCCGCACCCCTTTAGTACGCATTACCGGTACACTGAACAGCCAGCGCTACATCTATGAGGTGTTGGAACCCGTGGTCCTCCCATACCTTCAGCACTTGCCATGAGCCATATTCCAACAGGATAATGCATGACCACACGTGGTACGCAATGTTCAAGAGTTCTTCTTTACCCATCAGACTGAATTGCTTCCTTGGCCTGTTTGTTCTCCCGATCAATCGCCAATTGAAAACGTGTGGTCCATGCTGGCACAACGACTGGCCCTGGATACACCCCCGCTACTTCACCAGAGCAACTTTGGTAATATGTGGAAGCCGCATGGACTGCTGTACCCCAAGGATACATCCAAAGACTCTTTGATTCTATGCTGAGGCGTGTGGCAGTGATTATAGCCAACAATGGTGGCTACACTAACTACAGATTTTGTCATCATTCACACTTCACAAGAGGCTGTAATTTTAATCGTTTGATCTTTGTACAATATGTTATCTGTCAAATAAATTTCGCTGTGAAATTTTCGGTCCTTCTGGGTGTTACATTTTGTGTGGCCAGCAATGTATTTAACTATCATCCGTTTTCTATGTACGGTAATGTAGCTGCAAATAATTATTCGTTACATAAAATTAAATTTATATATTTGTAAAGGATTATTTCTTGATAATTTTCTCTTGCTTTGTTTTGGAATTTGTTATAGTTGGATTTAGAAAGCAATATGGAGATTTAAATTTTTTCTGTTTAATAAATGTATGAAATTTATAAATTTCTAATTTATTTCATACAGTTGTCTGTAATCTCAGTTTAATAGAAGTATAAAAGCGGACGTGGCACTATTACAAATGCTATTATTGCCTGTTCCTCAGTTATGGCATGTTGAATTATAAGCATGCTACAGCGCAATTATAAGCATATTAAAATGTTCTCATTTTAACATGCTTATTTATTAAGAATATATGCATTACAATTTCATACTACATATATTTGCATACACTTTATTGCACCAGGGTGCGAAAAGATTTTTGATTTTAAAAATACTTTTCAAAATTTTTTAAAAAATCGGCCTCCACTCAAAATATTTACGCTCAACTCTTCTGTAACTTTTCTGAAAAATTGCGCTGAATTTATCCACATCTTCACTGACGATTTTAAGTCATCAAATAATGCTGCTGCATGTTTGTGAATCACTTTTGATACATAATTCATTTCACAATATAAATTTCATCCCTCATGTTTTGTTTTTGTAGCTGAAATTTCTGTCATTCATAAAGCGTTTGTAAGTTTAAGCCAGTATTATAAAAGTTTTATTTTATTAATGGATTCTATGGCTGTATTGCAATGTTCAAGTCACCCAAATCATTCGTCTCATCCATTGATCTATCAAACATTAAATAACACAGGTAGAAAATGAGTTTTTTGAACATAGGTTTCCTTTCCAATTTCACCTTTTGCGTAACATATTTTTATACCTTACATTTTAAGAGCAAAATGGAACGTTGAGTCAAATTGAATTTATTCAATGATTAATTTTAATAATTAATTTTATTATTTGACTTTTAATAAGTTCATCATCTAAAATAAATACGCATAATTTTTTTTAAATTTACGCCAATTAAGCATTATGTTAATCAATTAAGCTATATGTAATTTAAAATGAAAGCAAATGGTAAATTATGTTTTGAACTGAATATACACCCTATAACAAAAAAAAACCCGATGTATCAAAAAGGAGTTGTCCGATGGAGACAAAAATTGGTGGATAGGAAAATTATGAACGGAAAATTATGTTATGGACACAGTTGGAAATGGGATTCATTGCTAAATACTATACGTCCTCAGTGAGCATCATTCTAACCTAATCGAGCCAAGCACCACTGTAATCTAGCTGGACAGTGTGCAGGAGTGAGGGGCAGGTGGCGCAGAGGTCGGTACGAGCGTAGATTTCTCTCTATCAGCCATCTGTGAATGGTCATGGTGGACACTCGTGTGCGGGTCTCTCGTCTGATGCTTCATAGCAATGAATCAGGTGCTGTGATAGCTGATCTGACAATCACTCTGTCCTCCCGATCTGCTGTGGCCCTAGGTCAACCACTACCATCATTACGCTGCCATTATCCACCCATTCTTGCCAGTATCATCTAATCACCGCATCGCTTCAACCCATATGAAGAGTGATTCTCCGATTTACCCAACCTGCCTCTTTCAATCCAATGATACGACCACTTTCAAACTCTGACAGTTGCTCGTAATGAGCTCGAATCCTGCGGCGAGGCATTTTTCAGTCGTTGAAAGGTATCCTAAATCGCAATACAACAGAAAATGGGACCATCAGATTGAGAATCGCTTCTTATATACACCTGCTGAGTGCGCAGATCCGATGCACCGTAGCTCCCACTATTCATTCTTTGGACACCAAATTTTAATCATTGTGTCCAAATGTCTTTGCATACAAAATTTCATTACAATTGGGCAACTCTTTGGTGCGTCTTTGTTTTTGTTTTGTTGTAGAGCGTATTTATAAGTTAAATGTAATTAAATTAAATTTAATTATACAATGATTAATTAAGACGGATTAAATTGAATATTCCATTAGCTACATGTAATTAAAATTAAAGCAAACTATAAATTATTAAACGATAGATATCGCTACCATTTTGCGACTTGGCGAATAACTTGGAGTAAAATTTAATTCTCTAAATTATTAGTTTTATTCAATTAATTTTTATTAATTATAATTAAATTTTTGTAATGTCATCTAAAACAATCGTGTACAGAAAATTTCAACTCAATTGAGTGCTTTAAAATGTGAGAAAAAAGCTTTTAAAGTGTTGAACCAGGCAAAATTGACCCAGACAGAGTTTTAATGTGAGTTAAAGAAAACCCACACATGGAAAAACTAAGAACTGCAAGTGATTTCTTATTTGATATCATCCCACGTGGATATCAAGAGCAAAGAGACAGTCGACAGGACAACTAAGTCAGTACCCAAAGCAATCTATCTCACCATTTCTTATAGCGATATCCTAAAATATATTAAATTATCAATTCATAATCACTGGCAGAATCAATGGCATCTCGTCGGGGTAAATAATAAACTGAATCATTGGGAACCTGTCACTTCTGATTGGAAATCATTTTTAAGTAAAAGACAGGACGTTGTTTTCGTCCGTTTCGTATGTCCATTTATGTATTGGACACACCATACTTACCCAACCTTCTTCTTAGGAAAAATCCCCTGAAGTGTAACCATTGCGATTGTCCTCTTACAGTGATACACATCTTGATCAATGTTCTGCTTTTAACTCTATTCGTAATTCCTACACACTTTTAGTTGGGGGAAATCTCCAATAAAATATTTTAACTTACTTAAATGACATAGAGTTTATCCAAAACATATATTTTATTAAACTTCATTTTATGTTTAATCCTGAGTTTGAATGTTTTAATTGACAAACTGATAACACTTTCACTTTGAGTATGAAGCAATATGTTCCATTGGACTCATTGCCTTAAATTCTTTACAATCAACCTAAAAATACTATAGAAGACCTAAGTATACTAGGAAAATATAAATTTCAGAGAATATATTAGTAAACAATTATTACTATTCTATATTTGCTTCTAAATGCTAACGTTTCAAAAGTTATAAGCTTTGTGACATATTCAATTTTTTTTAAAACAAACGATTGTGATACTTTTTTTTAAGATATTATCTGTCCAACTTATAAAGACAGACGATTTAATTTAATGTGATACATTTTTTAAGATTTATCTGTTCTACTTTTAAAAGCAGACGATTTAAACTTAAAGTAATACCTTTTTCAATATTATTTATTAAGATATTTTTTTTTGGCAACACCAGATCTTAGTTTTGATTTTAGATAATTTACTGGCAACGGATATGAAATTGAGTATTGAGTTTGGTTCCAAGAGGTAAAGACGAACGTTGAAAAGTGGTGCTTGTGTAAAATTGTGTCTTGAATTTATGCTTGAAAAGATGTGCGCAAATAAATGTGATGTCCTGAAAACAAGTCATTTTTATTAATAGTCTTCAATACAGTACAGCTTCCATAGAACAGAATTCAACGTATAATAATTATAATAACTAATGCATCGATATGTAAGGAATTTTTATAATAATTAACAATTGTATATATATATAAATATATTTAAAAATTTCTATATATATATAAAGTAAAACACATTTTTTTGGCAAAATTAGTTTTTTTTATTCAACATAATTCCCTTCAAGGGTGATACATTGATTATGGCGACCCTCCAACTTTTCGATACCATTTTTGTAGTACGATTTGTCCTTTGCTTCAAAATAGCCCTCAGTTTCGGCGATCACCTCTTCATTCGACGAACATTTCTTCCCAGCGAGCATTCTTTAGAGATCTGAGAATAGGAAATAGTCGCTGGGGGACAGAATACGGTGGATGAGGAAGCAATTCGAAGCTCAATTCATGGATTTTTGCCATCGTTTTCACTGACACGGTGCATTGTCTTGGTGAAGCAGCACTTTCTTTTTCTTCAAATGCGGCCGTTCTTCGGCGATTTCGTCCTTCAAACGATCCAAAAACGCTATGTAATAGTCGCTGTTGATGGTCCTTCCTTTTTCAAGGTAGTCAATGAAAATTATTCCATGCGCATCCCAAAATACAGACGCCATAATCTTGCCAGCCGACTGTTGCGTTTTCCCACGCTTTGGAGCGGGTTCATCGTGTGCAGTCCACTCGGATGACTGTCGATTGGACTTCGGAATGAAATGTGGGAGTCATGTTTCATCCATTGTCACATATCGACTCAAAAACTCGGGTTTATTACGCTTGATCATCTTCAAACACTGCTCCGAATCATCAACTCGTCGTTGTTCTTGGTCAAAAGTGAGCTCGCGCGGCACTCACTTTGCACAGAGCTTTCTCATACCCAAATATTCGTGAATGATATGATGTACACGTTCAGTTGATATCTTGAGAGTGTCTGCTATTTCATTCAATTTCAATTGACGGCCATTCAAAATCATTTTGTGGATTTTTTTAATGTTTTCGTCGGTTACAACCTCTTTAGGGCGTCCACTGTGTTCAGCGTCTTCGGTTCTCATTTCACCACGTCTAAACTTAGCATACCAATCCTGGATGGTTGATTTTCCTGGGGTAGTATCCGGAAACTCGGCATCAAGCCAAGTTTTTGCTTCAACTGTATTTTGTCCCTTCAAAAAGCAATATTTTAACTATCAACACGCGAAATTCCTTTTTATCCATTAACAAAAGTTGCTTCACTCAAAATGCTATAATTCACAAACTAATGATCCGACAGCTGTCCAATTTATACACGCATCTTTTGAGGGTTAGGGCTAACTAAAAAAACGTATGGATTTAATTCTAATAGCGCCATCTATGTGTCAGGCCGGGGACTTTTCAATTGACCTGTTATATATATATACATATACATATATATTACTGACTTTAATTTCAAATAAATTATTTATTTTGACATGATACACAAATAAATATTAATTCTGAGTAGGATTCTTTGCGTAACAAATGAGCGTCAAATTGTTATGTAAAAAATACCATCTATTTGAAGATGAAAAAAAAATGATATAGGGAAACTGATGCGACACTGATGTCACCATTCTTAATTTTAAATTCTGTTTATGAACGTGGAGCCCCAATTAGTTATCCATTACCGATATGGCGCACTTCCGTCGAATTAGGCTAAATGCGTGAGCACTCCTATAAATGGTATCGCACTCAATTTGATGACAGTCTCAAAGTCTCTCTGAAAGAATCATACATTTCACGTCAAATACTAAAATCCGTACTTCGGCATTCAGTCAGTTTCAAATTATTAGCTTACCTAAACACCTCAGGCTCTCAGCTACGAAATGAGGGAGCGGGATTTAAAATAATACTTTATTTCTATGCCACCATATTCGGTCTGTGTTGGAAATCCTCTTCTTTCCAAGCAATAAAAGCTACGGGAGTTTTAACCTGTTTTAATATCTCAAAGCAATAACCAGATCCTAGCTCTAATAAATTGACATTTGATCAGACACAATGTCTCGTTATTTGGTAAATTGTTCAAGTTTTAATTTCTTGACCATTATCAATTTCTCTTCACTGAAAGAACCAATTTAACCATTATACGACCACAAAATATTAAAATCATAAATCATGTTAATATTTAATTCTTAATGTTAGCGTTCAGAGAAAGGGCACCGTTTCAAAACCAACAGTAAATCAGGTAGAAAATGACTTTTCAGAATTACCAAAATAGCAACTTCGTGAAACATCGGCATTTTTATCAGCATTTAGTGGATAGTAATTCGGTGTTTAATAAATCTAATTTAATTTAATTTTAATTTAATTTGATAGCTATTTTTAATGTGCAGAAATTCATTTTTGTTCATTGTAATAATATTTTTAAATTACTTTGAAATATATATACTCTTTAACGATTGGTATTGGTTAATAATTGCAGTACTTTTTTCTTGCATTTTATGAGTTATAACTTTTTTCATAACTCTAAGAATTTTCTAGAATTTTAAATAGTTGTATTATTAGGATATATGATACTTCCCCCACAAACCAGACAATTCAAGCGTAGAGGTATATATTAAACCCTAGACGAGAGACGATATATTAAACCCTAAAAGGTTCCTAGGTCGTATAAATATTTATGAAAAAACTTTTAAGGCAAAGGCTTTGGTTTCGAATTAAAAATGATTCAACCAAATATAATCCGTGCATTAGCAGCGGATAGCGGAAAAACTTTCATATTAAAAAGCAGGCTCTTATAAAACCAAAACTGATATTTCGAACCAAGTCTGATATAAAAATTAGAGAATGTAAAACACAATATTTAATTAATACATTATGTTATATATCCATGTTTTAAAATGCAGAAATTACGCGTTTCATTTCTTATCCAAATAGCATTAGTGCATCAGTAGGCATGTTAATGAAATTACAATCAAGTGCGATCAAAATTCTGCGCAGTAGAATTTACAATTAAATTACTAATTTGTAGTATTTTTATGTTAATAATAAGGTTAATGGATCTGTTTTTATTTTTTCCAAACCATTTTGTATAGAAATTTTTTATCACCAATTCTTAAAGTATCATAACAAAATTCAAAACGATTCCATTATATAAACACAAAGAAGAGAATATTACTTTATATACTTTAATGTTTTAATCATCACTTGAATTATGAGGACGGTTAAATCCTGAAATTCAAATTTACGAGTGCTTACTGAAGCTGTTATAGCGCTTATTAAAATACTTTTCTCGTTTTTTCTCTTTAATTTTGCCAAAGTAGGGGAGGAGGGTGTATAATCTAGCAATTTAAGAATCTACTAAACGGGGTTTATATTTTTTTCCTCATTCATAACAGCGTAATTTTCGTAGGAAATATCACCAGTAATTCGAACATTAAATTGAAGTACCTACGAGCGTAACGACAGAAGCTCAGTCGTAATTTTGGCATCTAATTTTAACTTTCGTCTTGTAGCCTCGAGCGACTTTCAATTTTATTCTTATAATCATTTTCAGTTTTCTCATGCCAACCATTTAGCTTTCCACTGACTTAGCTTTATGCCATGTCTCAAATACACAGCAAAATCATTGACAATTTCGATCGTGGAAGTAATTCATCATTTATTTAAATTTATTATGCTTAGAGTCTGTGGAAAATATCAAACATTGCGTTACTTTGTTTGATATAAGAATAACGAAAATAAAAACACAGAAAAATAGAATTTTTATGTAAAATGTATTTTATTAAATAACAAATACAACGCATTTTTTGCAGAATAATATATTTTTAACGAGTTTTCTTCTACTCACATTGTACGTTTGATTCATAACTTTAAAAACTTTTTTTCATATATTTTAAAGTGATCTTTTGGGCTGATATTTTCTACACACGATTGTTTTGGAAGGCAATACAATAATTTAATAAAATTAATTGATTAAAACTAATCATTTAAAGAATTAAATTTAACACCAAGTTTCTCGCCAAATCGCCAAATCCGTCGCCAAGCTGAAGGGTTCATTGTTTACACTCTTTTTTGTCAACTGGTGAAATTTCTGGAAATCCATCTATTCCTTCATAAAAGAAGCGTTACAGGGAATTATCAACTCATGTTCGTAACAGTGCTCCCTATCTTTTAGACAGACGAATGCTACTGAAAATGAATGTTATTGATAGGCGAATGTTACTTTAAATTTAAGGTATAAAAAATTGTTACGCAAGGGGTGAAGTTTGTAAGAAAACCAATGTTTAAAAAACTCTTTTTTTACCTGTGTTATTAGTTTTAAAAAGATTTAATACATATGAGTATTAATAATATCATTCATTGCTTATTACTCTGATTTATTGTCCGCGCGTGCTTCTACCAGTTTTACTTATACATAAAACTTACAAAATATTGTAATAATAATTAATAAAATGATTGTTTAGTTTAAGGCTCCCGTCTACCCGCCATTTTGATTTCATCAGCTTAATGTTAATCCTATGGAATTTCGACTTGAATTCTCCCCTCTTTATTAT
>BMAW01097563.1:0-10609 GCA_019974015.1 Nephila pilipes
CACTATACGGAATGTGTTCCTCATTCATACTTTATTACTCTTGTGTTTTAATCCATCCCATCGTCCCGCCCCTTTGACTATGATTCCCCTCTTTTCGTCATGTTTCATTCTTTAGTGTGCGCTCTTTCAGTTTTTACTTTTTTTTTTAATTTTTTCCTTTTTAATTTTTAATTTTTTTCTTTTTTACTCTTTTACTTGTTTTATTTTTAACTTTGTACTTTTTTGCTTTTTACTTTTTCTTTTTTTACTTTTTTACATTCTCCTTTTCACGTTTCTACTTTATAGTTTTTTCTTTTTACCCTTTTTTTTACTGTTTACTTTTTTTATTTTTTAACTTATCATTTTTTTTTTTTTTTACTTTTTACTCTCTTAGTATTTACTATTTTTTCTTTTTACTTTCTGCTTTGAAAGTTTTGTTTTTTTTTCTTTTTAATTTTTTATAACTTTATACTTTTTTACTTTTTAAAATTTCTTTCTTTTATTTTTTAACTTTTTACTTACTATTTTTTTTACTTATTACTTTTTTACTTTTTAAAATTTCTTTCTTTTATTTTTTAACTTTTCACTTACTATTTTTTTTACTTATTACTTCTTACTATTTACTTCTTTCCTTTTTGCTTGTTGCTTTATCTGTTTTACTTTTTTCTTCTTTCACTTTTTTTTTAAATTTCTACTTTTCAAATTTATGCTTTTGTACTTTTTGTAGTTTCTTTTTTACTTTTTGCTTTTTGTATTTTCTTTTTACTTTTTAACCTGTACTTTCTCACTATTTACTTTTTCCTTTTTCTTTTTTACTTTATACTTTTTTTTACTTTTTCTTTTTACTTTTTACTTTCTTACAATTTACTTTTTTCCCCTTTATTTCCTTTTTGCTTTTTCTGTTTTACTTTTCTCTTTATTTATTTATTTTAATTTATACTTTTTAAGTTTGTACTTTATTATTTTTTACTCTGTCTTTTTTACTTTTTACTTTTTTACTATTTCCTTTTTTATTTTCTGCATTTTTTTTCTCTTTTTGTTTTTTTAACTTTTACTTTCTCACTATTAACTTTTTTTTTTACATTTAATAATTTTTTTTTTTTTTTTACTTTTTAATTTTTTACCTTTTTATTGTTTTACTATTTACTTTTTGCATTTCTTTTTTACTTTTTTTTCCTTACTTTTTACCTTTTTCACTTTTTAAAAAGTAAAAAATGTAAAAAGTAAAAAAGAAAAAGCAAAAAATGAAATTAGTAAATAGTAAAAGTGCAAAAAGTAAAAAAGTTTATAAAATGAGGTAATGAGAAAACGTTCACAAGAAGGGGGGTGGGACTTTTTTTTTTCCTTTTCTGAAATATTTTTCTGTGGCATAAGCTTCTGCTGCCATCTAGTGTCGAAAAGAAATATGAATATTTTGCGCTATTATGTGAGATATATTTAAATGGTCGTCTACCTTACCTTGCCAGAGATTATTCAAATTTTTGCAATATTTACGAAGGTAGAAAAATTTAGTTTATGATTAAAATGATTCATTGAAATTATTCATTCACCAATACTCTTTACATATAGATTTGAAGTATAAAATTAAAGCTTCTTTGTTCAGCATATCATTCATTACTTTTTGTAAAAAAGATTATTGGTTCACTTTATATTTTAAATACTAATATTAAAAATATTAATTTTAATAATTGTAAACGAATTATTAAATTTAAAAAATAGTATTAATAATAACAATGTGATATAACTTATTTTACAAAAAATAGTAAAATGTTGTACCAGGAAGCTTTAATTTTATGCTTCGAATCTGCCTGTAAAAAAGAGTATTGGTTCCCTTTAAACATAGAATATTAGTATAAACAGTATTAAGTTTAATTACTTTAAATTAAATATTATTTTTAAATATTAATATTAATAATAAAAGTTTTTTCTCTTTCAAAAAGTAATGAAATGTTGAACAAGGAAGCTATAATTTTATACCTCAAATCTGTCTGTAAAAAAGAATCAATTTAAATTTGAATATTAATAAATGATAATTAATATGTAAAGGAATTAAAATTATTAATTTTACAAAAATATGATGAAATTTTGAACCGTGAAGCTTTAATATTTTACTTCAAATCTGCCTGTAAATAGTGTATTGTTTCCCTTTAAATTTAGATTAATATCAATAAATATTGAGTTTAATAACTTGAAATTAATTATTAATTTTAAATATTAATATTAATTCTGTCTTACCGGGAAACACAATTTCTTTGACAAAAAACAATGAATGATATGTTGAACAAAGAAGCTTTAATTGTATTCTTCATATCTCTAAGTAAAAAGGAGTATTGATGACATGAATATTTCAATGACACATTACAATAAATTTTTCTACCTTGTAAAAAAATAGCAAAATTGAATAATATCTGGCAAGGTATGGTATACGACCATTTAAATATATCCACATAATAGCCAAAATATTCATACTTTTGGAACTGATGACAGCAGCAGCTTAAGCTATAGAAAAGGGGTTTCGAAGAGAAAAAGTTTTTTTTTTCCCCTTCTTGTAATGCGTATTCTGGTTCACTCTATTATAAACATTTTTCCTGGGGCCCACTACTAGCAGTTTAACCGTCCTGTCCTTTGTGTCTACGGTGTATATGACGCGCCACTTGCCAATTCGTTTCATGTATCTGGGTCCCACGCCGGACAAACGTTTTTCTGCTGCACCAAAGGGGTCCAATTCCAACCATCAGCGCATCGATGGCCGACCAGTGCACTTGTGGCATCTTCTGAAGGCCATCCTCAAATGAATTCGTTCGCGTGACACTATACGGAATGTGTTCCTCATTCATACTTTATTACTCTTGTGTTCTCGTGTGTTTTAATCCCTCTCATCGTTCCGCCCCTTTGACTATGATTCCCCTCTTTTCGTCATGATTCATTCTTTAGTGTGCGCTCTGTTGTAGTACCTCCCATCGTATCGCTCCTTGTCATTCCATCTCCACTTGAAATGTAATCTCATACATTATTATTCTAATGTTATGCACATTCCCACCAGTCTACAGCCTTTTGTCATTCCAGCTGATTTTGATGACTCCCTCTTCATTTGCTTATCCATTTGTAAATGGATCTCTGGAACATGTATCAGATCCAACTACAATGCTGATGTATAATTCGTCGAGTGAATTACATGCTTGTATATTTCTTCCGGAACTTTTCCACAATTTTCTAATGGGCTCCAATCACCATGCATGCGTTGAATTAATCATAGTTAATTAATAGATCCGAAACCAGGACATTTTGATCACTAGGCTTGTGTCATGACGACCATGTTGCAGAGCCTGAAGTAAACTATGTGTAATAGTCATATTTAAAGTTGAAGTATTCGACACTGGTGAGTGATGTCAGTGGGATGTGGTAGGGGAGGTGATACTCCCAATGGGTTTACACGATTGGTGAAAGCCATGGGTAGGCTCAGGTAGAGCTGGGGCCACCACAGGTGCAAGTGTGTCTGGGGGAGGAGGAGATACAAACACTGCTGCTGGAGGAGCTACCACCACAGGTGCTGGAGGAGATACCACCACAATGGCTCTAGGAGGAACAAACACTGAGGTAGCTGGTTCAGGTGTCGGAGGTCTCTGAATCCATCTCGTGGCGGGGCGATCCGCATTTTCTTGTACCGGATAGGCACTTCAAAGTAGTTCAATGCCAATGCTCTTTTACACGTATCAGGTCTTTTCTTGGCAGGTGTACGCGTCGGGGTCGGAGGAGGCAGCTTGTAAGCTTTTTGGTGATAATGCTTTTCCTTTCGAAAATCCCCCAAGCGAAAACCATTTTGCAACAGGATCGTTAAGCTGGTTTCAGGTAAAACATCCAAAGCAAAGACCGTCTTTTGAACGGTCATCAGAATATACTGCGTGCCAGCCGGAATGGGTTAACTCGTGTGCTGTTCCATGGCAGTCCGGTGATAGAGCATTTGATCGTTGGGCTCAAAACTCCTTCGATACGAATTGGTTCTGCCTGACTGCTTCGACTGGACGGGGGTAACTCGTAGATGAGCGCGGGAACATTGGCTGTTTGAATCAGATGAATCTGCCCGGCTCCACCTTTCTCAGTCAAAAGTAAAAAAACACTTTACGATAAACATGTTGTTGAAAAGGAACCCCATTCTCTTGTCTGCGCTTTTCAATGTTCGATCGAGATTTCTCATAAAGGCTTGAGAAATTTTATCCCACTGGACGGCATCGGGATCAAAGCGATTCTCGACTTGGGCCTCATGGATCGTCCTTTTGAAATTGTCCATCAACGTTTTCTTTTGAAACCAGGGGGGGGGGGGAGAAAACGAGACAAAAATACGATTGTTTTTAGGCTCCTGGTACGTGATGAAGGCTTTCACTAACCCTTGCCGGACCACATGTTCCAACGCATTGGTCTTTTCCGGAAGGTGGACGGGCCGTATGGTCGACGAAGGAGCAGCTGGGAAGGCATCCATTGTGTGAGAGAACGGAAGAGCGACTGATGAAAAGTCCTCAAACCGCTTGTCCTTTTATACTGTCCCAGACAGGAGGGGGGCGGAGCTGGCGTCACCAACGTTGCTCACGTGTGATAAATGGGATGGATGGGAAAGTAAAGGAGCGTACTCATACCTTGAGTCGCCAGCCAACGATGACACTCGTTGCGATTGCAGTACGGACACGAGCCAGTCTCCTCTTTCCCATGGTTCAGCGTCACGAGGGTGAGTCGCTTCCAAGGGGACAGGGTTGGTAAGCTGTTTTGAAAGGCCCAAAATTGCACCTTGGATCGGGCATCGGTGACAAAGACCTTACCAATGTTGATGTAGGTGAGACATTTCGACAAGTTCTTGACGCACCACTGGTTCGAAGCGTATGACACGACGCCGTTGGGGAGCGTGAACCCATCGTCGCGGCAACTAAAGACCGCCATCCCGTGGTGGTGGAAAAAAATTTGGGGACGGGCTTCTTACCAAGACGAGGGAAGGAAACGTCTCCCAAAAGCGGGGATATGGCGAGTTGGGATTTTGAAATCCCGTGGCCAGGCCTCTGGAGATCTGGGATCGTGGGGCCTGACATCGGGAGAAGTAGGTCTGTCGGAGCTTTTCCCTTCATCGGCGCGGCTCCGTTTGGAAGACTTTTTCTCCTCCTTAGAACGGGATCGCTTGCGTCGTGGAGGATCTGTTTTCCGTTGAATGACCGAAACGACCGTGGGTTTGGTCATGGAAGGCCCAGGTCGTGGAGAAGATGCTCTGGGTTCAGTTGAACAGGGCTCCAGAGATTGGGCAACAGATTCGGCAAAGGATCTCTCAGGAGATTCTTCAACAGATTTTCCAAAATACAACTCTGATATTTCGGCAACAGATTCAGCAGGTGACATGGGCCGTGGAGAAGATACAGGAGTCGGCGGTAAAGGTGAAAGAGGTACTGGTAAATCCACCTCTTCAAACAAATCGTCAAAATTCATAAAGTCAGTTATGGTTCACTCTTTTACTAACGAGAAGCAAAGATTAAAGAGTCTCAGCAGAGTGGTTGTATTTAAAAGTTCAGTCTCTCCTTGCGGCGACCCAACATTTGATGAGGGGTGGACTCAAACTTTTGACACTCACACGTGTCTTCTTTCTCGTCGTCGTCTTCCATCCACGACGATGCATTTCCCGTGTCGTTCAGGAATCGTTGCAGACATTCAGAGACGTGTGTCACGTTGTCGGGATGCTGCTTTTCCCCATGAGCCCAACTTTTGGACCCGAAGCAAAAAACGCATGCTTTACGAGATTGCACGCTATGTTGTTCCGACGCTTGGTGTTGTAGAATTGGTCCATCGTCATGCGCTGGCGATATTGAGGGCAACGAATGGGAACATCTGAATATTTCTTTAAATGCCTGTAAAAAGTCGCAATGGATCGTTGCATGTTGCAAGAGGTACACTAACGTTCAAAAGGTAAAGTCATAAAATGAGCTTGTGAAGGTTCAGAGGCAGCTCGTATTTAAACACCCCCACGAACTCAAAAAAATAAAAGTAAAAAAATAAAAAGTAAAAATTAAAAAATAAAAAAAAAATTCCCGTCTTTTGTTTCGCGTGTTTCCTTTTTACAATATCTGATTGCGTTGCACTCTCTTTGACGGATGTATCACCCTATTTATGTTTAGCGTGTTTCCTGTTTACAATATCTGACCTGTTTACAATATCTGATTGCGTTGCACTCTCGCTTTGACGTCCTTTCCCCCTAATTTTGTTTCGCGTGTTTCCTGTTCACACTATCTGATTGCGTTGCACTCTCGCTTTGACGATGTATCCCCCTATTTTTGTTTCGCGTGTTTCCTGTTTACACTATCTGATTGTGTTCTTTTTCGACTGATGGCCGTCCAATTTTTTTTTGTCTTCTCTCCTCTGCAAGCGTTTTCCGTTGACCATCTCCGGTTCTGTGCTTCTTTCTCCGGTGGATCTCCCACGCGTTTCCCCTAGATTCCCTTTGCCAGTGAGTCCCCGGGGACCGTTTTTCGTTTCCACCCCTGGTTCCATGCGTTTCCTGGGTCCGTTCGAGTGCCCACCTCCTCCATTGGCCCGCAACCCAATGACGGATGCATCACCCGATCTGCATCACCAAGCTCTCTTTGACGGATGCATCACCCGATTGTTTTTTTCTTTTTTTTCATTGGCACACGTCGCCTCTTTCACCTTGTGTTTCCTGTTGATTTTATCCGATTATGTTCTTTTTTTGAAAGATGGTCATCCGATTTTTTTTTGTCTTTCCTCTTCTGTCCACGTTTCCCCTTCCCATTACGTCTCTTTCCCCGATGGACTCCCATCCCTGTTTCCCCTCGGTTCCCTTTACAAGTGCGTCCCGAAGGTTTTATTCCGTTTCCCACATGGGTTTCCAAGGTCTCTTGGGTCCGTCCGAGCCTTCATCGGCTCCCCCCCCATGTGTTTGGGTCCTTTCACCATTTTTCAAACCCTTTCCCCCACTCCCAACCTGTCCCTTTCGGTTCCATCCCTCAAACCCTCTTACTCTCCTTTCCTTCTCCAAACACTCTCACTCGGCTCCGATCTCCTGATGAAGGGATCTGGAGAAAAAACAGGGTTTCTCTTTGAAAAACACCCAAATTCAAAAACCAACAAAAACCACCCAATTCAAAAACCAACAAAAAACACCCAGAAGCCGAACCAGCTTCTGGGTTGCAAAAAGAGTTGAAAACCAAAAACTACGAAAAATCCGCAAATACTACTATAAGGAGGACACTTTGTGTTTGTAGTCCTCTTGCAGTTGTAACCTTAATTTTTTTTACTGTTGTCATGAGAAAATTTTTAGGAAGAATTAGAAGAAGGGTGAAGAGACACGCGTGGAATAAACTAGTTTGTAGGAAGTTTGACACCCGTCTCACATGAACAGATTGCACAAGTCTTGTCAGAATGTCTGGCGAAACGTTGGCAAGGAAAGGAATCCAGAAAAAGGGGAGAATGAGCCGAATGACTGGTTCCGAGCTATGCTCCTTTCCAGCCATCCCACACATTCTCCTCTTGTTCTGCGCCCTCTTTCAATCGTCGTTGTCTGCCATAGGTGGAGAGCAACCGCACAGCGGACAGGAGTTGCTATGCCTCAACACGTGGTTCATCAAACAATGCACGTGGAACACATGGCCACACACGGTGGTTTTTGTCCACACCATCGTTTGCAAGCAGACGGGACAGGGTTCAGCCGCTTGCAAAAAGGAAGGAGGCCAGTCGTAGGCGTATACCGAATCCAGCAGCGTTTGAGCCAACGCCATTCAACGATCGAGGGACTGGGACCCGTGTTACATCCAAGTGGTGTCTGATTGGTCCATGCCTCTGATAAGGGCGGAAATGGTTTCAGAGGGGACTGATGAGAGTTCCCAAGCATCTCCAACATAACCTATGGACGCATTCCGTTTAAAAGAGGAGGGTTCCCAAGCATGTGCCACATAACCACGGAAAGGTCTTTGCCTCCCATCTGTGAAAGGCCTCTGGACCAACGTTGGCACTAGAAGGAATCCAAAAAAAATGGGAGAATGGGTTTGAATGACTGGTCCCGAGCTATGCTCCTTTCCAGCCATCCAACCCATTCTCCCATTTTTTCTGGGCGGGTCTCCTCTTGCCCTGTACATTCCTCCTTCTCTTCCGAATCATCAAGATTCTCCATCTCCACCGAATAATCCGAATCCAAATCATCATCCGAATCCGAATTATCATCCGAATCAGCAGTCGAATCTTACAGCAAAGGACGGGGGTGTCTACAGATCGGGCAGGTATTGTACCTATTCATGTGTCTCAACAGACAGTGGAGATAAAATACATGTCCGCAGACTGTTTTCTCGGGACAATGCATCGTCTGAAAGCAGATGGTACAATTGTTGGGGTTTTCAAAAATAGTATTGGCCCAGTGGTCTCCGTACAGGGAATCCAGGACCGTTTGAGCCAATTTGATCCAAGGGGCCATCGTCTGGCGTCCATAAGGGTCCCAGGCTGCACGAGCCAGCAGGTACAGTTTTGGTTTTCCGTACTCTGTCCAAATGGCCTGCAGCACTGCTCCATGCCCCCTTTCGGCTGCTGCTTGCAGATCATCGTCCTCAAAATCTCCCGGTTCCAAGAAGACGAGTCCGTGGAAATAGGGGACGTCCAACTCGTCGCAATGCGGCACCAAATGGGCCACCTAGTCCAAGATACTCTGGCGGAACGAAAGGATGGGTACAATATCAGAGTGCTCCTGTTGCCGAAACTGTACAAAAAAAACCCATAAATTCGGTGAGATTGGGGCGTCGGTAATTAAACACGACCGAACCAAAAGTCTCTTCGTCTTTCATTGTGTGTCAGAGAGCGCAATAGAAGGACACGACTCGCTGAGGAGTCTGCCTTTATAAAGAGGGAGACGCGGAAGTGGTGTCTGATTGGTCCATGCCACTGATAAGGATTCCCAAGCATAAAAGCCTGTATGCCTTGGGAACAAAAATGGGGGTCCATGGCATCTTACCAATGCTGAAGGATTCTTTCCCCCTGTGTCTGGGTGGTTCCAAGTATGATTGTGTGTGTGATTCAACCAAAAAGAAACAGACAAATAAACATACACATGTTTTTATTAAACCATTGTAAGGTTGGTTACAAAAACATCTTTCATACAATTTTTTCTTTAAGGGTTGGTTACAAAAGTAACGACCCGAATCAATTGGGTCTGGTCCGATGGCACCCACCAAATTTTGGGAGGTTGGTTGGGATAGAGCATAACAAAGTCTCCCACTTTAGGTGTCATTTGCGTGGTCTCGATCGTCTCTGCTTTTAACAAAAACCTTACGTCCTCCTCGGAGGGCTCGCATTTCATGATTTTGTTGGGGAGGCTACAAGGAGGTGTCTCCAACAGTCTCTTTCGGTGAATGGGGAGCAACGGATTCGTCTTCACAGGTTTCAGGAGGATGGGCTCTGGAGGAGAGGGTTCAGAAACCGTTTAAACAGGAGTAGGACGCATGAGAAGGGTTTTCAGAAGAGAGGTTTCAGGAAGGGCTCCCCCAGAAGCTGGAGGCGTGGTTTCCACAGAAGCAGACCTCCTCTCAGGCATGGTTTCAGGAAATGGCAAGGAAATAATCTCGGCAGTCCTCTCGGACGTTGCATCCTCTGGAGGGACGTACACCATGTCCGAGTATCGGGCCTCCAACCACCGCTGCTGTTGCACCTTGTCCACAAACTCCTGGATTCATTTTCGAAAGAGGATACCCTTAGGAATCGACGCACCCTCGGGGCACACGTTCAAGACCGCAGATTTCTTAAAACTCTCCACCAACAGCTGCTTCACTGGGGGTACAAAGGCATATCCAATGTTTAAAGCCTTGGCAAAACTGGAACCCATCGAGATATTTTCGGCCGCTAGAATGTTGTACACCACATTCGGAGGGACCAGGTGCGTCTTTTTGGTGACGATAGGGTAGTCCTTGTGGAAAGGCAACACATCTGTCCCCTGTACGGTCACAGTTTGAAAGCGTTTGGCAAAAGAATACACGCCATTCTTACTCAAGAGAGCAGCCACGTCCACCAGTCAAAAGTAAATTTTACCGTCTCTTCCAACAAGAGCGGCCAAATTAGATGTTTGATGAGGCAAAAGAAGTTGGAACCACATAATGTCTCCAAATACACAAAGCGTGAGTGTAAAGTGAAAAGGTAAGGTCAGTCTCTTTTAAACCCTTAGGCTCACTCCAAAAAAATTTTCCACCCCAAAGATTTTTCCTCAACAAGAATTAAATAAATAAAAAAATAAAATAAATAATAATAATAATTATTATTATTATTATTATTATTATTATTATTTACTGGTTAATAAATATTTTTCTCAACTGGAAAAAATTTTGGATTGAGCTACAAAATCTTTTTCATCCCAACCTTGTGTTGATCATTTTAATTGTTTTTCTTTAAGCACACCATGTTTGGAACCATATTCTGGTAATTTGTATTATAAAACCATAATAATTCAAGTTTTTATTTAAAACACAACAATTTTTTGTTTGTTTTATCAGATTTTAATGGAAACACACCAATTTTTTGTTTGTTTGACCATATTTTATTTAAAACAAACCAGTTTTTGTTTTTTGATTATATTTTATTTGCTTGATCAGATTTTATTTGAAACACACCA
>BMAW01097563.1:10619-22312 GCA_019974015.1 Nephila pilipes
GGCCTGTCGACGTGCATTACGGGGTCCTGCTGGGTTTATTAATACATCAGCTCTTCTTTGACCCATTGTACTAGGAAAAATGTTTATAATATGAGGTAGATAGAATAGGTGCAGAAGAAGGGGAAAAAAAACTTTTTTTTTCTCATCGGAAACTCTTTTCTAAGGGTTAAGCTTCTGCGACCATTTGGTGTCGAAAAAAAATATGAATATTTTGCGCTGTTATGTGAGATGTATTTAAATCGCATACCAGACTCTGCCAGATATTATTCCGATTTTTGCAGTATTTACAAAGATAGAAAAATTTATATTATGATTAAAATGATTCATTGAAATTATTCATTCACCAATTCTCCTTTTTACATACACATATAAAGAGTAAAATTAAAGCTTCCTTGTTCTACGTATCATTCATTGTTTTTTGTCAAAAAAATTGTGTTTCCCGGTAAGTTAGAATTAATATTAATATTTAAAATTAATAATTAATTTCAAGTTATTAAACTTAATATTTATTGATATTAATCTAAATTTAAAGGGTAACAATACACTATTTACAGGCAGATTTGAAGTAAAATATTAAAGCTTCACTGTTCAACATTTCATCATTTTTTGTAAAATTGATAATTAATATGTAGAGGAATTAAAATTATTATTTATTAATATTCAAATTTAAATTGATTCTTTGTTACAGACAGATTTGAGGTATAAAATTATAGCTTCCTTGTTCAACATATCATTACTTTTTGAAAGAGAAAAAAACTTTTATTATTAATATTAATACTTAAAAATAATATTTAATTTAAACTTATTAAACTTAATACTGTTTATACTAATATTCTAAATTTAAAGGGAACCAATACTCTTTTTTACAGGCAGATTTGAAGCATAAAATTAAAGCTTCCTGGTACAACATTTTATTATTTTTTGTAAAATAAATTATATCACATTGTTATTATTAATACTATTTTTTAAATTTAATAATTCATTTACAATTATTAAAATTATTATTTTTAATATTAGTATTTAAAATATAAAGGGAACCAATAATCTTTTTTACAAAAAGTAATGAATGATATGCTGAACAAATAAGCTTTAATTTTATACTTCAAATCTATATGTAAAGAGTATTGGTGAATGAATAATTTCAATGAATCATTTTATTCATAAACTAAATTTTTCTACCTTTGTAAATATTGCAAAAATTTGAATAATCTCTGGCAAGGTAAGGTAGACGACCATTTAAATATATCTCACATAATAGCGCAAAATATTCATATTTCTTTTCGACACTAGATGACAGCAGAAGCTTCAGCCACAGAAAAATATTTCTGAAAAGGAAAAAAAAAAGTCCCACCCCCATTCTTGTGCACGTTTTCTCATTACCTCATATTATAAACTTTTTTACTTTTTGCATTTTTACTATTTACTAATTTTATTTTTTGCTTTTTCTTTTTTACTTCTTACATTTTTTACTTTTTAAATAGTGAAAAAGGTAATTACCAAAAAAAAAAAAAAAAAAAAAAAAAAAAAAAAAAAAAAAAAAGAAATGCAAAAAGTAAATAGTGAAACAGTAAAAAGGTAAAAGTAAAAAAGTATAAAAAAAAATAAATAAAAAAAATAATTTAAAGTAAAAAAGAAAAAGTAGATAGTGAAAAAGTAAAAGTTATAAAGCAAAAAGTGAAAAGAAAATGCAGAAAATAAAAGAGGAAAAAGTAAAAATTAAAAAAGAAAGAGCAAAAAGTAACAAAGTATAAGGTTTAAAAGCATAAATTAAAATAAGTAAAGAAAGAGAAAAGTAAAACAGAAAAAGCAAAAAGTAAAAAAAAAAGTATAAAATAAAAAAGTAAAGAAAGAGTAATAATAATAATAAAAGTAAAAAAGAAAAAGTAAATAGTGAGAAAGTACAAGTTAAAAAGTAAAAAGTAAAAAAGAAAATACAAAAAGCAAAAAGTAAAAAAGAAACTACAAAAAGTAAAAAAGTATAAATTTAAAAATTAAAATTTAAAAAAAAAGTGAAAGAAGAAAAAAGTAAAACAGAAAAAGCGACAAGGAGAAAGAAAAAAAAAATAGTAAGAAAGTAATAAGTAAAAAAAATAGTAACTAAAAAGTTAAAAAAGAACAAATGAAACTTTAAAAAGTAAAAAAATAAAAAGAGAAAAACCACAGGATGCACTCTCCCTTCACACTTCCTCTCCTGTAGGGTATAAAAGGCGATTCGCTAGCAGCCTCCCCTTATTACAGGCGCGGTCTTCCTCGATATACAAAAAGCCTTCGACCGCGTTTGGATAGAAGGCCTAATCTACAAATTAATCAACTACAAATTCCCTCATAAACATAATACACTCATACCTCACAAACAGAAATTACCAGGTAAAAATAAACAACACCCTATCAAACACTCACAACTCTAACTATGGTGTAGTTCAGGGACCTTCAATCGGTCCCATATTGTATAATTTATACCTAAATAACATCCCTGAATAAAACCTCACTATATTAAACATGTACGCAGATGACACAGCTATTTTAGCCAAATATAAAAACATAAAAACTATAACATTTGCCCTAAACAAACACCTAAACATCCTTGAAAAATACTTCAATGACTGGAAAATAAAGATCAATGTCGAAAAATCGGCAGCGGTCATGTTTTCCAGAAAAAGAAACATTAACACTCCATCACCCACTTTTTATAACACACAAATCCCGTGGTCTCAGAAAACTAAATATCTAGGACTCATACTAGACAAAACACTATCTTGGAAACAACATATTATATACTCGCGAGAAAAATTCTGGTAAGCCAAATGTAGCATATTCCCCTTAATTTGCCGGGATTCTGAAATGACTTTACAAAACAAGCTGCTTCAGTACACAGCCGTTTTCAGACCTATCTTAACTTATGCATGTCCCATCTGGGCGAAAACGGCAAAATCTAATATTAATTTACTTGAATCTACACAAAGCTCAACACTCAGAATGATAACAAAAACAAGATGGTACGTTAGAAATAATGAAATACTCAAAGCCACTAAAATTCCTACATTTAGAAAATTCATTAAAAAAATAGCCAAAATATTCTTTAACTCTCTTAACTTAACCAATAACATTAACTTAACATAACTTAACTTAACATTAACTTAACCAATAACATTATGATTAATTTAGAAAACTACACACCAAGTCAAAACTCAAAAAGACCCCGCACTGTATTACTAGACTCCTATAACCCTCTTTAATTTTAATTTCGCCTATTATATTACTTTCATTTAATTATAAAACTTTTTTGCACTTAATCAACACCTAGCACACTTCTCAGCCGTATACGCCCACTCACATAGTAACACCCACCTTGCACTCACGGCAGTCAGGGACAGCCAATAGGATAGCTCCCCTCCAAGAAGCATCAACCAATAGGAAACCAGTCTACCAGCGACACCCCTGACCGAAACCTACACCTCCAAAGTGCCAACTTTACCAGACTTCCCAGGCATCCAATCACATGCCTTCCTCAGATAACATCACTCAGAATGCCTAAACTCCACTACCTACAAAATTTAAATGCTATAAATACCGACCCGAGCTTAAGGGCCGCTCCGCGGCCTATGTGCTCGAATAACTTTCCAGCCGCCCCTCATTCTGATTTTTTTTTATTCAGAGCTCTATTTTGACATGTCTCGTATTGCCTTCTTTGCGCATGCCAATATTATCCTGTACTCTCGGCGACCAGTGCCGATTGAAATTGCCTTGGCCCGCATCCCTGAGGAGTTTGACCGAGATCCCGAAGCGTACGTTTTGACCGTGGACCATTCCCACCTGCCGATGAATGCCAAGGACCGGTACACTCACCGGTACATGCATCAGCACCTGCCGCTGGACATCCCGAGAAGTGTGCCCCTCGAATGGGTGTCGTTTAGCATGCGGGGACTATACAATCACCTGGACCAAGAAGAAGGAGGGGTGGTGCTGGTGAAAGGCACCGTACAAAAGCATCTCTTTGCCTCGTTTGGAATGCCGGTCGTGTCGGTGGAGCACCTGCCCAGGTACAGAGACTTGTGGGGTACTGACTTACCCAGCTATCTTCACGACGATGTGCATGTGGAGAGAAACACCTCCGAATGCTGCTTGGCCAAAGTCTATCGATTTGCCCGATACATGCAGCAAGTGGAGCGATTGAACAAGGAATTACAACACAACCTGACGCGCATTGAGTATTAAAAGGGACTGACAAAACTTGGACGGATCAATGGACTGATAAAAAGAAACCGAAAAAAGGGGACCGAGTCGACTTGTGGTGTCGACTCGGTTCCCCTTTTTTTGGTAAAAAGAGTGTGCCAAGATTGGAATGTAACCCTTTCAAAACTTGTAAAGACCCATGAGATTGTATCCATAAAACTTTTGTTTCTTTTATCTGTGTCGTGATTGGAATGCAACCTTTTCAAAACTTGTAAAAACTCTTGAGATTGTACAAGGTTATGTATCAATAAAACTTTTGTTTCTTTGACCTGTGTCGTGATGGTTATTCAAACCACCCATCTCGGATGGAATACTCCCTCATCATTCTATATGAAAAAAAAAAAAAAAAAATTCGTGCCAAAGACTGTACTGCACTGCAGTAATATTTTAATTAAAAATGTTTGCGTAAAGGTGAGCTCAAATTGACGGTATTTTGCATCATTGAACCACTTTTAAATAAAAAATGCGTTGGGATACGCATTGGAACCCCCTCGTTTCATTTCCGGTCGTTTTCCGTTTCCAGTAATTTTTTGAAAGGGTCACGGTGCTCAACTATTTTTTCGACCGACTGTAGCACTTTCAAAATAAGTGTCGGGGCAATACACACAGGAACTTGCACATACGTAGTGAGCTGATCAAAGGGAAAAAAATGTCCGACGGGTCATACCCCACTTTCGGGCGCCAATGTATCCCTACGATGTCGTTATTATTAGAAACACTTCATTTAGAAATGTTACCTCACATTCTTTAGCAGTACCTTTTTAATGGGAACAACTCTACCCATTTTGCTGTGCTATCTTCCACTATGAATATCCATTTCATGTCTGCACTCAGTAGAGGACCAAAAAGGTCTATGGCTATACTTTCAATTACTATTTCTATTTTTTCTGGAACTAGGGTCTGCAAAAGATCAGCAGATTTCTGATTTGTGGCTTTATACCTAATGCACTCTGCACAACTTTTCCCATATTCAGCAATATACTTCCTCATACCAGTCCAGTAATATTTTGAGAATATTCTAGAAAAGGTCCCATCAGCTCCATAATGTGCTGGGGGGGGAGCATCATGATGTAATTTTAACATCATCTCTCTCTCATGAGAAGGTACAACTAATTGAGTTTCATCAGCTTCAGCATGTGGTAAATACCGGTAGAATACGCCTTGGTTCATAACTTACCCTCTTTTAGTCCAATTGGCAAAGTCAACTCCCTTATTGTCATTGTTAAAGCAACCAATAATCTTTTTTAATTCAAGATCCTTCAACTGTTCAGTCCTAAGTTCACTAGCAGTCCTTGTAGAGAAATCAATAACTATAAATTTTACTTCACACGCCGTTTCTTCATCTTCACGCAAATGGAGACCACTGATTTCAGTTTCATTAGCAGGGTTTCTCTGTACTGGAACATCACTGGAAATTAAATTTGTGGGACAAGAATTACTATTCATTTCGACAGGACTGTCGTTTGTAGGCAAGGGAAAATCTTTTTCAAAATGTATTCAGCTGTTTGGTTTGTCAACATAATTCCAATAGTTCTTACGCATGTTCATTACAATTAGTAATGTTTTTAAAAGGTCAACACCTAGTAGAGTCGTCCTGTTCCCCTTTGCATGAGACAGAAAAATTAAATCAGTTTGAAAAGTTCGACCGCATATAGCGATTGGCACTGTAGCCTTTTGAACAAGTGGTGTGGATTGTTGACCATCAACCAGACGCATAGAAAGATAAAGTTCTGTGAATTTTTGACCACGATTCTTTAAAAATTTAAACATCACTTCTCCACTAACTGACTCGCTGGCTCCAGTATAAGCACAAACTGTGCCTGTAGCTTCATAAACTTCAATGTCGAGTAGAGTTACTGGAGAGGTAACACGTGAACATCTGTATGGCATTAACAGAATAATTCGATATAAAAACCAACTTTTTTTTAAAACAACGTTTTTATATGGTGGCAAAGTTTATTAGGGAAAATTATTGAAATATTAGTTAAAACTGTTAGTTATTTTTAACTTTAAAATTTACTTAAAAAGAGACATTTGTGAGAGTATTAAAAAATTCATAATACTCATAAAATCAAAACATGCATTTGAAAGTTTGTAAGTCATTCTATTAAAAAAAGAATGGGAACCAGAATTCAGAAAAAATTATTGTGATAAGGCATGGCGCCAAATATTGGAAACTTTCTTTCTTGCGAATGATTACTGACTAAAAGTCAGCAACCCTTACTATCTCGGAGATAGTAAAGGGGAGATAGTATCTCCCCTTTGTGAGTACAAAAGGTTTACGATACCGCATGGGGAGTGCCCGGTGCTCCCAGAGGGGGAAAGAAATTTTTTCCTCAATCCTAAAAACGCCGAGAGGAAAGAATATTTTGACTTGTTAAAATTATTGAAATATTAGTTAAAACTTGTCGCAAACGTCTAAATATTGCATTGTTAGGCCAGTACGAACGATTCCCAAAATTTCAAAGCTCTGGCTTGATGGGAAGTTGGTTGAATTAACGATCGAAAATTTGATGACACACACACACCAAGTGAAATTCAGAAAAACGTTGTAAAAAAGCTCTTTCTTTAATGAACATTTTGGACATTTCGCCTTTATAAAACCTCTATTACCATTACCATAACAAGAAATAGGTGGACGGCAAACAGTGTTGTTGACATTTTGTGATTGCATGCAGCTAGAGTTAGCAAAAGTACTGTTGTGGTTACCCGAAATATTCTTTTCCATTTTGGTGGAATGATTTTTCCTAAGTTCTTAATTATTTGTATTTCTAGAAAACCGAGTTTGTATAGCTCTTGTGTTTTGGGAAAATTTGCTATTTCTAGTGAAGGAGGTTTTATATTTTCATATAAGTCCAACTTTTCTACTAACACAACAGGATCATAAAGTTTTTCCCAACTATCTAAAAAATGATTCTTATATTCTGGTGGACACTTTTTCTTAATTTGATCTGCAATGAAGAGATCTGTTAACCTATCAAATGAATTAATTTCTAATTCCTTTAGCCAACCTTCAAAGTAAGTTCTAAGCTCAAAAAAAAAAAAACCCTTTCCAAGTGGAAGGATCCCATTTCTGATGCCAACTAAAGAGAACTCTAAGTCGGTCTGCTCTCAGCTTAAATCTTTGTATTAATATATTGAGAATATGGGCATAATTTCTGAACATCTCTTTTGGTTCTCTTGCTATTAATCTGGCAATATCACTTGGAAGGACTCCCATTAGATATGATACCCAAAAATCCGTAGGTACATTCAAAAGCTTAATCTGCCTTTCAAACATTGTTAAGAACAATGACATGTCATCCGCATCAGGAATAAATGTGGGTAGCACTGTCTTCAAATCAAGCCTCATGAGGTTAAAATTGATTTGAGTAAGGTTATCTATGGATGTTAGAGGATTTTGTGTCTGCAATTTAAACTTTTCAAGCTCAAATGCTCTCTGTTCAGCTAGTTGCTTGTCTTCCCTTTCTATTTTCTTATTGCTATCCAGCATTTTACGTTCTTCGATTATGTTATCTAACATTTCTTTGACAAATTGCTCATTATCCTTAAAGATTGTGAATGTACTGATTTTGTCGTGTAAATCGATGATTTTATTATAAGTAACAGAAACTTTTAATTCTAATGCTAAGTTATAAAGGTCAATCTTCTTGATTCTTGAGAGAAATGCCATTTTATCTGATATAATTATCTAAATGCAAGGGTTATTTTGTAAGCTGAAAATTAATAAATAAGTTAGTTTTCCGAATTAACTACTTAAGAATTAAATACCCATTAAATAACTACCTTCCCTGTAGCAGAAATATAACTAACAGAAAATTTCCCATGCATGTGCACATAAACAAAATTATTCAACATATATAGATTTTGAGAAAACCTAAATAAAATTTTCATGAAATTCAAAACTACATTAAAATATAAAATAAAGCATGAAAAAAATTACATGTTGAAACAGTTGTAATGATATGTCATGTGATGCTAAGAATATATAATTGCTTATTATACACAAAACATTTACAAAATTAAACCAACCAATTATGAGTTTTTGATAAAAGAAATATAATATTCTAAAAACACTTAATTTATACACATCATATAATCAAAATATAAATAATCAGTTGCTAGAATACTAAACAATCAATCATTCATAAGCACCAAAAGTAACAGTGACATTCTTATCACCCTAACCAAATCATACTATAATAATTACCTCCTAATTCTTAAAATATGCTTTTTTAAATATTTATTGCAATTGATCGACACATACATTTGAATAACTTTAATGAAAACACAAAATAAAATATTAAGAAAACTGGTACAGAGTAAATCAATTGACCACCAATATATATACTCAAGGAACGAGATCTTTAAAATCACAAAAATAGAATTGTCGTAATACTATAAATATATCAAATACGGAAAGAATAAAATGACTAGGTTTGAAACATTATATAAATCAAAATATGATTATAACAAGCAAAGATTTTCACTCTCACATAGAAGCATCGGATATTATTTCTTCAAACACAAATCGAGCACTTCTCGCAAAAGACGATGAATTCTAATTCTTACTTTAAAATACTTTGACTGATATTTCTTCTATTTCACTTTAAATATCGGATGATATATCTTCAAATATAACAAAACGAGCACTTCACAAAGAACTTTCAAAATAAGTGTCTTGGACTGTACACACTGAAACTTGCACACACGTAGTGAGCTGATTAAAGGGGGAAAAAATGTTCGAAGGGTCATAGCACACGTTCGGGCACCAATGTATCCCTCCAATGTTGTTATTATTTCAGGACAAAATAATGAACAGCCTGGAGGGTTTCAGGAACAAATATTATTTAATATTTGACATGTTCCACAACATAAGACAGGATACAAAACATATATAAAACACAGATTCACGAACATCACACCATCATTCTGCTAAAAAAGTCTCTCAGTTTCATCGAGCTTGCACTTGTCCTCCATCATGCTTGCGCTTGTCTCCTAACCAAAAAGAACATGTGGCACCATCTGGCTACCGTTTAATAGTACATGGAATGTAGTGCTAAATTACGGTGTTACAAGGTTATTTTGTTTGGACTCGAAGTTTGAAGATTCGTTTACTGCCATTCTTTTATCACTTATCAATTGATACATTTAAAGCATATTTTGCTGTGTAAAACGTATAAAATTATGTTATAAATATATTTGATATTTTACTGTGAAATATCCTAAACTGATTTATAGTAATGATCTACAAATACAAATCTTGCAATACACTTACATGAAAATTTAACGATGAGTTTCTATCTTCCTTTTTATGTACAAATTAGTATATCCATATGAAATATTAATTTTAATTCTGAGAAAAAATATAAGAGCTAATTTTTGTTTATCAATGTTACCTTCGAAAGCGAAGTGGTGCGAGCCCACTAGCTGTCATTACGTATTTGTTTTTGATAGGCAATAATACTCCTACACAAATCTAAAAGAATTGGACGCTGAGTACGCGGATTGTACACCATCATTTACCACTGTGAAAGTTTCGGCAGGTGAATTTAAACGTATTTTTAACATTTTGGGAGTTGATGAACTTTCATGTCGTCCAAAAACAACAACCTTTAACGATAACATCCTAGAAGTTTACCAGATGGTGCTAGACGAACGTCGAATTAAAGTGAGAGATAGTAGAAGCTATGAATTTGTCCAAAGAACGTGTTTGACACATATTGAATATAGATTTATGCAATAGAAAACAGTCCTCGAGTTGGATGACGTGTTTGCTCACGTTAGATAAAAAAAACTGTTCGAATGGAATTTTCCATCGTTCTGTCGCAGACATTGGGCGCCGATTAATTACTGTAGAAGAAACTTGGATACACCATTACATGCCCGAAACAAAAATACAGTCAAAACAGTGGACTGCGAAGGGGGAATCAATTCCAAAAAGAGCAAAAACTATATTTACGGCTGAGAATGCGACTGTTTTTTGGGATAGTAATAGAGTTATATTATCTTCAAACTGGAAAAAAACATTACAGGACCATACTACGTATCATTACTTCCCAAGCTGAAGGCAAAAATTGCAAAAAAAAAAAAAAAAAAAAGGCAACATTTGCAGAAAAAAGATTTCTGTTTCCCCCAAGACAATACGCTATTTCACACATCAGCGGTTGTCGTGGCGAAATCTACAAATTACGGTTTGAACTGCTTGATCACTCTCTTTACTCATCAGATCTAACCGCAAGTGAATTATTTTTGTTCCCTAATCTAAAAATTGCAATGGAAGGACAGCGAATTTCGTCAAATGAGGAGGCCATCACCTTCGAAAGCAAATGTTTTGCAGAGGCAGATGTTGAGTACTATTTGGACGGATTAAAGAAGTGAGAGCATCGCTGAGAGAAGTGCAAAGGCTTACAAGGAGACTATGTAGAAAAATAGATATTCTAAAAGATAAAATGTCTTGTATCTTGTAAGGTCAGAACTTTTTCAGTTTATCCTTGTATATGAAGGAAATTTGGTAAACTTAAACAACTCAATGTACAAAAATAAGTAATTTCTTTCTTTTTACAAAAAGTTATTCGTAAATTTAAAATTGAAAAAGTCCAAAAGTAACTAATTATTTAATTTAATTTCTTTTCATTTAAGAAAAATAAATAAATATTGTACTCATTCTGTCAAATGATTACGTAAAAAAATTTTTTTAGAAGGTTTTTTTTTTTTTTTTTTTTTTGGTACTTTGTAAATGTTGTCCGCCTTAGCAGTTAGATGCTGAAAGTTTAATTCATTACTTGTTAGGACAGCTTACACAAGCGTAGTTTAAACTAAAATAGACCATTGCTTATTTTTAATTTGGATTTTAGTCTGGAGAGAAAAAATGTTCATGAGGAAATTATGGCTATGAAAAGTGTTAATTAGATTTCTGAAGTTATCGACGATTTAATTAAACTTTAATATGTATATGGCATTTAATAATGAAGGGCAGCCGCCACAAAATAAGTAAAACAGAGGACTAAGTTGCAGAAAAGAAAAATTACAAAGCTAAAGTTCTTTTTTTTTCCTGACCTGCATCAAATCTTCTATTATATTGAAGCAATGTTAACAAAGTGTTCACATAATGAAATGAACAAGAATATATAAGAAATAAGAGAAGTCGTACATTTGAATTAATTTATTATTTAAAAAAAAAAACATTTAGTATCGCATAAATTGTTTACAACGTTATTGAGTCCGAACTAGAAATCAATGTATATATATATATATATATATATATATAATTGTTTTGCTTTAGTTTTCGATATTCTTAGACTTTTTCATGTTTGTGATATTTTCTATTTGCATTTTGATTATATATATATGAGTTGTTTAAAAATGCTTCTCAAATTTCCTTTGTAATAATATTGGTATATATAAAATGGCTTTCCTTTTAAAACTTCACACTTTGCGTAACATAATTTTATTATACC
>BMAW01097564.1:0-14726 GCA_019974015.1 Nephila pilipes
TTCAGTAACTTCTTAATTGATTAAATATTTAACGAAATTTAAAAAAAATAATTTGAAGAAAAACAAATCGTTTTATTTCCGAAATTCAAGCTGGGCACTTAATATTTACTAGCTTCATAAATATTTTCACAAAGTTTTAATTTTAAGAAACATAAAATTTACTAATTAACACAATTCTGTGAATATTTACTATCTGATAACCATGTATACATAGAACATAATTCCACAAAATTTTGTACTAAAACACAGCAGAAATTAGTTTAATTTTTGACTAGAAATACAGAAAAAACAGAACTGAAAACCGAAACTGGATCTTTGTTATTTCACTGCATAATTGCCATTTTGTACAATGATTTCTGATTAATGTAACAGTCTCCCAGTTGACACTTAATTCGACAGATTTCAACACAAAAATACTCTTTAAAAAACCTAAATCTTATTCATTAATCCCACCCTCCTTTCTCCTTCTGTATTTGAAGTCGAGAATTACTTTATTGTCACTTCAAAAAAACGATAGAACACATAAATACCTTCGCTTCTAGTCACACTTACAAAATTCCTTGGAACCGAATAAATAACTTTTGAAGTTAAGCAAATCAGGAAAAAAAAAGTTTCAGCACTATAAAGAATCTTGAAAAATATCAATAACACCGAAGTTCTTTTTAGAGTGGGAATCCATCAGTCATAATCCATATACATTTCTGCTTCTGTTTAATATTGATAATTTTCAAGTTATCTGTTCGTAAGAAATGAAAAGAAGACTTGTTCTTAATGTTAAATTGTTAAGAGTTTTATATATTAATGTTAAAAAAAAGATAAAAGATAAGTATTATTAATAACATAAACCTTATATATAAAATAAAATAAAACTTAATTAGCGTAAAATATATAAGACGCCATACGAGTCGCAAACTATGTAATATTCCTTAAGAATAACTTTATTCTAACCTTTGGATTGCAGGTTTAGTACTTGAAAATCTTTGTATAGCAAGAGCTGATGCATGTTAAATCTGTCTTCTTGTTGGCATGGTTGTGGAGCGTAGGGTTCTAACTTGGGTATCGACCTTGTCATCCGATGTTGGATCGAAATCATGAGGCGAATTAGTGGTACTTACCTTTCAATCGGGTTCAACACCACAAAACATTTATTCCTTTATACTGCAATCTGCATACATTTCCTTTTCCATTTCAAAGAAATGATTTTCAATTCTACTTCAAGTTCCCAACATTAAACTGACGAAGGCATTGTTTTCCGTATTCTTTGTATTTGCTACGTTTGGTGCAAAGTCGTTAAGATAAAACATCGCTGATGTACATACTGTATATTACTGGCTCTTTTGGAAGATTATGTAAACTAAAACTATTAATTAAAATAAAACAGTGGGTAAATAGGGAGTTAATAACAGTGTGGTAATAGGGTCTCCCTGAGGTAAATAGGGAGCTCCAAGTAGATGTGAGATGTATCTAAACTATTGAAGTAGCTGGAAAATAAGGAAAAGGTTTAAAGTTAATAAGCCACATTACTTTATTTATATTCGAATAAGATCATATTTATTTTTCTAAGACATCACATGACTGTATTCGAGATGTATCAATAAGACTAGCATCATTAAAAGATAAATAAAATTTATTAGAAATCTAATTACTATGGGTATTAATGTCAAACTTCTTAGAATCTGATCAGTTTCAAATGAGAAAATGTCACTTAGTTCGGGATATTAATGAGTTTTGTAATCAAAACAAAAAGTCTTTACTAAGATCCTGTACGTGGACCACATGAAAAGATTAATTAACTTTATAAAGTTTAATTCTAGATGGCATAAAATAGCATCATTTCATTATTTAATGATAAATCTACAATGAGCAAAAATACGTAGAATGATTCATAATTCCCTTCAAGTTTTCAAAATGTCACATTAAATAAACGATGACAGATGCAGCGGAAAAGGAACCTTGCACTAAATACAGAATCACTTCAATTTATAACGATAAAATTTGCTGTCAGGTAACGGAACGCAATCAACTGGAAACAGCGAGAGAAAATAGCCTTCACGGGTGAACAGAAAGAATGAATATTATAATTTTCAAAATTGCAGTCAGTGGTGTCAAGTACAACGAATAATACATTCTGAATATTAAACAGAGGCTCTCAATGGTAAGAACATTCATGTCATCACAAATCGTGCGCTCGAACCCCCTTTGCCACAGGATTTATCAAAATTTTGCGAACGGATCACAAGTGCTGACCATTAATCCGACTATGTTGGGAAGAGTTAGACAATAACTTGTTAATCGAATAGATGTTTGGCGTGTGACCAAAGATGCACGCATCGAACAGTAGTAAGGTAAGAGACACAGAGTAAAAAGATGAGTTTACTATTTAATATTTTAATTAATTTAGAAAGTTACACTTGATGGCCCAAGAGATCGTAAGGTGGATGTCGCTCTTTATACCCGAATCAATGCAATCTTAAAATATTAATAGAAGAAAGCTTACGCACGATTATTACAATGGGTATAAAATAAAATTAAAATAATTTAATTGTTTCGCATTCTTGCACACAAGGAGATATCTTTTGCAAAAATAACGTTAATTTTTCTCTCTTTTTTTTGATTTTTTTGGGAGAAAATATCACGTAAATGAAATCCTTTTTTAACTCAATCTTAGAATTAAACAATTAATAGGTGAAAAATATTCCATATATTTAGATTTCTTAAAATGTTTTCTGCTGATAATTTAATTATAGAATTTCAAAATAAAAATTATTTCATTATATATATATATATATATATATATATATATATATATATATATATATATAACAGTCTCGTAAGCTGTATCTTTCCACAATGTGTTTCTTTTATTTATTTTTATGTCATTGATGAAATATTAAGCTCTAGTATAAAAACAAAACAAGAACTCTGAATATGTCAACACTTCTGAAAATTAAAATGAAAATTAAATTTCAGTACAAAGGTTTTTTTTATCGAAGGAATTCCTTTTCATGATGCCAACAATTTAAAAAAGTTTTAAAATGTCTTTGGAAACCAAATTTTTATTTTTGCCAAACTAATCGATATTTTTTGTTTTACCGCATTTCAAGTTTGAAATATTAAAGTAACATTGAAAATGACGTATCACTGCATCTTTTTACATCAAATATTAAACTTTTATTTCATAGTTATTTTATTACTTTGTAAATTTATCTCTCACAAATATTTTTAAAAAATTTCTTAGTTTTTAAGCAAATATTTCTATCACTGCGCTGCATGAAAATTCAATTAAAATGTTTATATATAGGTTCAAAAAGATAAGGAAAATATAATAATGCTACAAAAATACAAAAGTTATTAAAATATACTTAGCAATTCAAAATTACACCTATAAAAAGGGCAAAAATGTTTGGAAAACCTTAAATTTTTATTTTTTCTCATAATCTGAGTTCTCAAAAAATTGGGTGTAATTTAATTGTAAGAATTAGTTTTCATATTGTTGCACAATTAGAAATAATAGTTTAAATATTGCTGCCTAGTTTTAAAACCCGCAATTTTCTTAGTTGTGCTATGTGTTATTGCGAATTTAATAATTTGATGACACATGACACAACTAATAATTAAAAGATATTAGCGCATAATGCTTCTCTAATAACGCGGTTGCGAGAGAGTGAACGTGAAGTGTAATGGCGCAAGAGCCTGACGTGGCTAACCTGCGCCAAACAAGATGTAACCAGGTCCAGACGTTTTAAAAAAAAATGGAAAAAAAAGATAAAAAGTTTGACAAGGAAGGGTATCGAAAAAGAGAATGTTCGCTACGGTATTCCGGGGGAGCGTCATCTTTGTATATTAAAGGAAATAAATCCCAAGGGAAAAGTAAATATAACTAGGGTGCCTCAGGGTCATGACGCCTGTAGCTACCTAAAGATGGCAAGCCCTTGAAGTTCCCTGATATAATCCACAGGAGCAGGATACCCGGCTATACCCCAGACATTGAGTACCCAATTAAGTCGCATCTTACGACATGCATGAGCTACAGTGGCCAATTCTTACACTCCCGATCACCGCAAGGATACCTGACAATATACTAACATTTCACGCGTTAATTTTAAAAGTACAGAAAATTACGAATTGGATTAAAAATATTACTTTCACATAGACTGACTTGTATTCTATATTACCTATATCATAAAAGTACTCTGATATTACTGCTTTTAAAGAAAATGTTATACAAGATTAACTGAAAATATTAAATCTGCTTTTTCTTTCAAAGAAGAAAATGCATCGAATATTCTGTTGCCTTGTATTTTAAAATGAATACCGATTTTTCTTTGAACTACTACTGAAACAATTGAAAATTAGTATAAGAATATAAAGCTTCCAATAACATTTTGGAAAATTATCAACTTACTATTAACATTATTCTTGGCAAATTTCCAAACGAGAAAGCATTTATATTTATACATTGTAATTAAACCTTTTGAACGTAGAAGATAAATGAGATTTCCATGCTGAAATGTTTCTGAGTGATTTAATAAATATACCGTAACTAGTTTTTTGTTAAAAATTTGTGTTTTATACAATTAATATTTAACAAATGATATTAAAAATAAAAATTTCAAGATTTTCTTAAATATAAAATTAATCTCAATTTGTTTAACAATAAAATATAATATCTATTCGAAAATTGACGTTAAAATCGTTTTTGAAAAAAAATTCCATAGTTTCAAAAAAAAAAAAAAAAAAAAAAAAATAAAGTATTCATAAATATTCTGAAATAATTTTAAAAATTTTACTACATTCAATCTTTTAGGTAATGTAACAATACTTCATAAAATGAAAACAATTTTAGTTGAAGTTCGATAATCAATTGCAATGTTCGAATTTCTAGTAAGACATATTTAACAAAGTCTAAGATGAATTTTAAAATAAGAACTCGAAGATGAATACAAAAATTGTTTTTTTGGAGAATTTCTCGTGAAAAACAGGTTTATATTCATATAAATTGGAAAAACACATACATGTACATGCTAAGTCATTCTTCTCCATGAAGCGAAATAATGGCTAAAAAACAATTCTCGAATTTAAATAGTTTTCGTAAATGAAAATAAAATTACACAAATTGCAACCACATTTATTCATCAATGTCTTTATTTTTAAGAATATATTACTGTAAGAATTCTTGAAAACTGTTTTTATGTGTGTAAAGGATAAATTATTTTTCGTGTACATTAGTTTAATTATTAAATATTTTTAATTGCTCATCGAAACAAATTAATATATTCAAACTGCTTTGGCTTGAGTGGATAAAAAAAACTGTAAGAAATATTTAATCTGTTGATTTATATACGATTTTATCAGAATTTTATCAATTTGAGGCAGTTGCTGAATCTGCATTTAATACACACACACACACACACACTTATATATATATATATATATATATATTTTTTTTTTTTTTTTTTTTTTTTTTTTTTTCGCTCTTCCGATCTACCTTTAAGTATATATATTTCATGTGTATATGAATTATATATACACATGAAACATTCATACACATGAATGTTTCATGTGTATACACCATGTGCACTTCATACACATAATTATATTTTCAAGCATATATTCATGCGTATGAATTGCGTCTCCCTTAAATTCTTTATGAAAAGAGTTTTTCTTAAAAAAAAAATGACGCAGTGAGATAGAGGGATATAATTCTTATCCCTGCATACGTATTACGAAATTACTTACGCAAATTGTGTGAAGTTCACATTTAAACAGATAAATGTCGACTATTTAAATAAAAAAAATTTATACTTAGAAGTTTAAATTTTGTATTCATATGTGTTATTTAGATTTACATGGTATCAATATATGAATTAATACACAAGAAATAAATACGACATCTTTTGATTAAATAATGTGATGATCTTCTGAAAAATACATATTTCAATTCATTTTAATAGAACAAAATATTTTAATTTAAACTATTGGAGATGTCACTCTAAATATTTTAATATTATCTTTGCAGTAAAGCAAATCAATGAACTCGGAATATCTATTTTAACTATAGTAAAAAATTAATATGTCAGCTGCTCTGTTCGCCTTTTTAATAAGAAATGTTAACATGACATATAAAAAACTTATATAACATTTTATCAATATTTTTTCAAACTGTTTCTTACGGCACGGTTTCAAAACCCCGAGATAAGTTAAATATTTCCCCTTTATATTCTCTTTGACAGTGATATCGGATATTTTCTTTTCTTTTCTCAAGTATTTTGTTAATAATATTTAGAATCCACTATGTTATTTTTGATTAAAAAACTTTCTAAACGTTACTTTGTTTTATCTTCTGCATTGAAAATGTTTTAACATCAGAAATTCTCACTATTTTTTATGTCATTAAGATGAAACATTTATTATATTAATTTTTTAAAGCTTTTATTGGTGTAGCCTGGTTAAAATTTTTTCACGTTTGATGAAAGGAAATGAGACAATTTTCTTTGTGAATTACAAAAATCAGTTAATTTTCTAAACGAAAATAATCTTTCTAGTGCGCCTTAAATTTGATACAGTTGTGTTGAATACTTTGTACTTTGTGTACAGCTATATTTGACGTAATACGGAAAGCTAAGTAATGAATAATAAATGTGTAAAATGATATTGGAACATATAATTTATTTTATATTATTATTTAAAAGGAAACACAGCTTTAATTTTGTAAGTAGTGAATTATTATTAATTCATTTACATGTTGTATTGTTTTTCCAAGATTTATTTAATATTGTGGCTATTTACCTTATTTTGACCAATTTTCGAATTAATGCCAAAAAGTTAAGAAATTAATGAAATAAAAACAATATTCTTTTAGATTTTAGATTTTGATAGTAATTAATGTCACAATTTATTTACATTCAAGAGTTTTAAAATTAAAAATCTAAAGCAAATGTTTATATTTTCCAGTCTGATATTTATAACTAGCATTTTTTATTGTACAATTTGTTTTTCAAACGTGAACTGATTTAACGTTTTATTTGAACTTACTGATAAAAAGTTGAACATGTTTCTACTAAAAATGTAAAAATATTACTCTTAATATTTATTTAATTAATATTAATAATATTTTTTGACAAAAAATGTAGGGATATTTATTTTTAGTTTTCACTGAAAATCAATATTTGTTAACATTTCTTCTGTGAAAATTCTCAAAGTAATCTGAGGTCAAAAGTCAATTAAATTTTTATGAAAAGAATAAAAAAAATTTTTTTTTGTAAAAATTCTTAAAAATATTTTAATGCAAAGGAAAACACTAATTCATACAAATGTATTAAGCTTATAATTCATTTTAACCAAAACAAGATTTTTAATCGTAAATTTCTTTAATGTTTTTAATACATATGTTTTATACATATATAAAAAATTATCGCTACTTTTCGGCTAAATCTTATTCAATTTTTCCTTTTGTAATATAATGGATTTTTTTTAAAAAACATTCAAAATTCTAATCCAATGACATTATTCACGTAATTTTTTTTTGTCTCTCTAGAAGTTTTTTAAAATGCTATCCAAATGCGCACAGAGAATAATGCTTTTCAATTTAGGGTATTCCGGACATTCATTTATCACGGACGACTAATGTTCTTTTTGAATGCTCGTCCATTAAGAACTGTAATGGCTTGAAATGGAAGAAAAGTTATATCGATTTTGTATTCCTAACTTGGCTGTGCTATGGAATTCCAGGTGCCATGGCAAAACCTTTTTTCTTACATTTCTATAATTCAGTTATCAATAGATGATAAAAGGTAAGATTGATTTGTATTCATATTTGGAATAATTATTTTTATTCTCTGTCACGGATAAATACTGTGAAGGAATATGTTTTCGAATCGCGAGTTCTAAAATTGGAATATCTGTAGAACAAATCGGAATAAATAGTGACGCTTGTACATTTTCTTACTTTAACATTTTCTTTTATATACTTTAACAATCATGTTAATGAATCATTAGCGTGATTCATCGTGATCATTAACATAGCCTCATAGAATGGTTCAAAACAACTTTTTTGAATTATCGAAATGACTTCACTTGGAAGTTCTTGAAAATGTTCCACTGATTGTTGTCGAATGTCTTATTGATATTAAAATGTTTTGCAAAATACTGATTCAATCATTGGTGTTCCCAAGGGAAAAGGTAAAAAGGAACCTAAGAACTCCTAAAATTTTTTCTGGAAATTAAAATCTTCTTTATTTTAGGATAATTCTTTTATTATACTAGTATACATGCTTAAAACTTTAAAAAATGAGCATATTTTCAGCTCATGATGATTCAATCTAAACCAATGACTGAGAAAGGAATTAAAAAGTCTTTGCTGTGTCCGATATGTTTCTCTGGATAAGTGTTTATAGACTAAAAAAAGAGGGTGCATCCCTATAGAAGTTGTCACCCCCTCCCCCAACAGTTTCCTGGAAAAGGAATACAAATGGCATTATTTTCTTCCAAACAGGGATATATGATTGCCTTAATTAAAACTTCGGAAATGTCCATATCAGCGAATTCTCTCTTTCTCATAAAAAATACAAAATAATTATAAGTTCATTAAATATCTTTATCAACCGGAGAATGACCTCGTCTCTGCAGATGAAAATAAATTCGAAACACTGAAAGAAACATATTCTTCAGACTTATTATATATATATATATATATATATATATATATATATATATTCTATAATTTATAGACTGCAAAAAAAATATAATCTGGAAAAAGAAATTACCTGTACAACTGACGCCTTCAACAAAAATTAAGCTTCTATATGAAAATTCTAAGTCTTAAATATTTCGAAAAAGCAAATAATAAATATATATCTGTAAAAACTTTCAGAAATAGAATTTTTCATTTCATTTTATACTTGTACCTTTTTATCATGTTTTAAAAATTGTGACCGTTTTTTCAATTATTAAATATTTTGATCTCCTTTCTGATCTAGTTGAATTTCACTGATTCTTTTAGTAATAATTTTAGTTCTCCTGTTATACATTTTATTTTATCTCATATGATATTTATTTTTGTAATTTTAAAAAAATATCAATCATTGAATACTTTTAAATAAATAAGAGAAATAAGATTGATGTAGCGTATTATTTAGTTTTTACCTCGTGGTAATTCTAAACTGAAGAAATTTCTTCTTTTATGGTAATGACAATATGCACCCCACAAAATTAATTTCTGAGTACGTCACTGGACTCAATACCATTTCTGATAATAAGGTAGTGTTTTAGTTTGATCTTGAAATGATTTAAACACCAAGTTTTCAGGTGTTAAAACAAAGGTTAGTTGGGAAGAATAAATCGTAAAAGTTTGTACAAAACTGAATTGGACTGAAATGAGTTAGCCATCTTTGAATTTATTACGTCCATTTTTAATGAGTATTATTATGAATTGTTCTTTCCTTTCTTTGTTGATAGAAAGTATATATTTAGATTAATATTTCTCCTTAGCATTTCTCTATTCCTTCGTGTATGAGAATTCTACATACTTCGAAATCGAATGATTTCAGTCCAAAATGCCATAGAAATGCTTGACTTGTCTGCACGATTTGAATAAAACGTTTTGATACGTTATATGTATCGAAACTTCAAGAATTATAATAGTTCTTGCATTTTCATAATTCACTCCGTTTTTAAAAGTATTATATGAAAATTAAAATTTAAAATCTGTATTTCTTAGATGTCATTTACGTCTGCATTTTATGACATTCAAAATGGAACGATCTTTTTTTTTCATATGTAAATTTAAATTTAGGGTCAGAATTTTAACATTTAAAAGTGTGAAATAGATCATTTTAAATGAATATTGTATATGCAAAAATTTAAAATGGATACCAGTTCAGCGATATAATGTTACAGAATCATTAGAAATGATGGATAATTTCAAAATTAAGACAACATGCATTATTTTACTTTACTTTTTATGTAATTATTATAGAAGTATGTAATCTTAAATAAATATTTATGTTACGTCTTCGTGAATTGTATACATATATATTTCTACATTAACTGTATTTTAGCTCATTTATAAAATGCACCATTCTTAGTAATTTAATTGAAGGTTTTATATTAAAGGTTTGTAAATAGCTAAGGCTCCTTTTCCGTCTACCGGCCATTTTAATTTCGTGAACTTTATGTTAACCGTATAGAACTTTTACTGCAGTCCTCAAAACTTTATTTTTTTTTATCTATTTGAATGCAAAAACGTATATCCAGAAGAGCAAAAAAATAATGAAAGTTTCTACGGAATTACTCTTCCTTCCCGATTTCTGAAAATATTTTTACACCTATTTTACTTAATCGTTTGAAGCCTTACCGGTCTTTAAAAATATTTTCAAACATTGAAGTTATAATGTATTTTCACAGAAAGTTTCAATATTATTTGTTTATTCGAATGCGCCTCTTTTATATTCAAATAGGTAAAATAGTCTGGATTTTTGAGGACGGTAGTAGAAATTCCATAAAATTAATATTATGTTCACGACATCAAAATGATCGGTAGATAGGATTCTTAAAAATTAAGTTTAAAATTTCCATAAAAATGAGTACTTATTGCAAAAAGAGTGAGTATTATCAGATAGCTACATTTGAAAGCATAGGTACAATTTAGAAGCATGGTTATAGATAATGTTAATCACTTTCATTTAAGGCTCCCGTCTACCCGCCATTTTGATTTCATCAGCTTAATGTTAATCCTATGGAATTTCGACTTAAATTCTCACAACTTTATTATTTGATCTATTTGAATGCAATAAAGTGCATCTGAAAGAGCAAAAAATAATGAAGGCTTCTGTGGAATTACTTTTTTCCTAAGATTTTTAAATATATATGAAAATATTCTTTAAACACCGGAAAACTCAAAAACGAATAATTAAAATAAGAATAAAAATATTTTTAAAAATCTTAGGAAAAAAGTAATTCCACAGAAGCATAGATTATTTTTTGCTCTTTCAGATGCACTTTATTGCATTCAAATAGATCGAATAATAAAGATGTGAGAATTAAAGTCAAAATTCCATAGGATTAACATAGCGTCCACGAAATCAAAATGGCGGGTAGACGGGAGCCTTAATGGCGAATGTGAGATACGATATGGAAGAGAAAGGATCATTTGGTCATATTTTCAACAGCAAAGATTAAACTTTTAGATCATTAATTTCTATTGAAAATAAATCTAAGCAATGAAATCATGCGCTATGATGCAATCGCATCTGAATTTGAGTAATAAACAGCACGAACAGATAATTGTGTTTGAAATGAATATGTTTATTTTATTAACGTACTCGGATTTATAAAATTTAATTTATATTGTATTAGACGTGCATGATACGCAATAATAATTGTATTGTAATGAACGCTTCTTACTGCCTAATACTGACTTACATTAAGTGCAGCTAACCACAGCCAATATGTGTCGAAATTCTGAACTAAATTAATTGACGAGGTCGACACCAAGGCAGGCACCCTGTTCTTTACACACACACGTGGTAACATAAAGACTGCTAACTTCAATAAATTTGACAGGTATTAGTTCCTCTACAGTGCTGTTTGAAAATTGAATCAAGAACACATTTCTTTGTAGATATTTACTTTGATTTTGATCTTGGTTTTTGTAACAATGACTCAAATTATCATTAGATTTGACATAAATCCGTCCAAATCAAATTAATTTGAAATACATGATACGAATATGTGAAGAAGAAGGGGTTGATATTACATTCACTTTTTGTCCAAAAAATAAGTGAATTAAGGAGCATTAGAATATCTCATGTTTACAGAACAAATCTCGCTCCTTTCAGGATTCAGGTAATCACTAGTAAAATTTGTTTATCATTTTATAGAAATGTTCTATTTTATTCAATTTAAAGTAAACAAACAAAAAAATCCACCTAAATATATTCGTGGAATTCTCGTCATTTATTTCAATAAAAAATTCTTTCCGTCCATCTAACCTTCGAAGTAAACTTACTTATAGTAAACCAAGGATGAAAATATTTATTCAAGGGATATCAAGGATCATCTAGGGGAGGAAGAGGAAGGCATGAAGGTCGATAACTGTCTAGCGGTCAGTGGGACACCAGTCTGGACTTAACGCAAGTCGCCGATGAGGCGACTCATATCTGATAGTGACACTTGTTAAACAGCAGGTTTCTTAATGTTTTTGGATTCTGTCGATCACTGACAAAGGAAGGATTTATTAGGTATGAAAAATGTAAAGAGAAAGAAAGAAATACAACGTTAATCTTAAAGATACTCTCTCAGACAAAAATAAGAGGGGGTGGGAAAGGCCTTCTAACTCTGAAATATCCAAAAGGGAAGAAAATGATATATATATTAAAAATAGCGATTAATATTTAAGGAATGTTTATTCAGTCATATCTCTTGAGTAAACATTTCAATCTTAAATTTTAATACTTACAGCAAAAAAACAATTAATACTTAAAGCAGAACAATCCATTATGGTATTAACCAACCTTTGGCTCCTTTTCAAGCGATTATTGAATTTGGCATTTATTCTTAGAGATGAGAAATATCCTTCTGAAGGATCTCTTGCCAAACTGTCCCCCAATCGTTAAGTTACGTTCGGAAATATACTAAAATGATCACAGACGCGTAATATGTGTTTTAATAGGAAATTATCTGAATTTTATTGTTTAGGGAAGTGTATGACATTTATGAAGATAATTTATAAAATTGATTATTATATGCCACCGGACATTACCTTAAATGTTATTTTCGAGTGTCTTGAAAGGAAGTATTACACGACGAGAAATAAAACATCGTCGTGGTATTGCTTTACTTAGAAGATGTCGCATGTATACCACTAAAGACGTTTGGCTATTAAAAGAAATAGTACCCGGACCATAACTCCAAGTTGTTGGGCAAAGACAAATCAGTACCACATTGCTATCCTGAACATCTCTAGATATGTCTAGTATGGGGAATTACAGACACTGGTGTCCTTATTACATATGAAATCATCGATTCAACTTCTATCATCTCTATAGTTATTCATTGTATTCTTGACGGAGTGTTCAACTTATATCATCGAATGGCGAAACCGCTGTAACACTAATGTCCATTTATCGTTCGATTCGACCACCCAGCTATTATTGGCCTAAATCCACATCCTTCATACTATGTGCATATTCGTACGTGGTGCAGTGATTCATAAAAACTACAAGACAGAATTAAATTTGAATGAAGTTTTGTTCGAGAATCGGAATTTCTTCTCTTTTAAGGCGCGCATACATTTGCGAGACTAACAGCTTGAGAGGCAATCGCTGAGATTATTTTTACAATCAATTGTCTACAATATACGGAGAAAGCTAACTCACGGCAAACCGCTAAGTTCAAGAAATAAAATAGTCGAGGGAGACTGGAGGTTTGAGAGCAGAAAATATGCCATCAAGGCAATCGTAATCTGAATGTCGAATTCCCATTAGTGTTAGTCAAAAAACCGACAGGAGGAGGATCGCCACGAGCAGTTCTTTGACACATATACATCTGCCAGCGGAACCGCTTTTACTCACCAACCGTATAGAGAATTGTTAAGCTGTAGAAGTCTGGTTGTTAATGCAATAGGTTCAAAATTCAATACTTTGCATGTATATCAAAAAGTGCTAGATGCGTATTTTCGTTACAATAAGTTAACTTAATTATCATTTGGAATTTATTATTATCTGAAAATGTTAAGAACTGATAAATGTCTAAAAATTATTTATCAGTTTTATATTTGAATATAGAAGAGAAAGATAAAGAGTAATATATTGCACATATTTTACAGTTTTATAGTACATCTATACACCATCAAAATAATATTTACTTCTATTATTCCATTTCAGGTTTAAAAAATTGCGATATTAACGTCGTTTTGTTGAAATAATTGATCCTAAGAAAGAGAAGAATAATCAGTCAATCAGTAAAAATTTTTAGTCTATCAGTTTTAGTCAATCAGTTTTAAAATTTAATTCATAGAAGTGTGAAAGTGTGATAGTTTGAACAGTAATTATATATACCGTATAATGAAACATTGAAACATAATTCTATTCCAAAGTATGGAACAGTATTAATTACATTATTTGTATTATTCCAAATTTTTGCTTTTCTATCATTTGGCTTTCTCTAACAAATGTTTTTGCTTTCTTAATAAATTGTTTCGATATTTTAGTTTTTAGGTTTTAAATTTTATATTATATAATTTTTATAAATAACTTTTTATCAGATTTACATAAATATTAATTAGTTTTTTAATGATTTCTTTGAATATTTATTTTCAAAAAAGAATCCATTATTAGAATTTATTTAGCGTTTTATATTCTTAGATTGCTTAGGTGTTAATATCACAAACTTCATAAAATTGCAGGCTCAGCAGAATTCTGGGACTTCTCCATTTGGGCATAAAAAATGCCAATGTTTGGCGTTGACTATTTTTATTTACTCTTTTATTCGTTCTCTTGGCTTCTTTCGCATCATGCTTTGTTAGAGGTCGTGTGGCTTCCAGGTTTCCGAATATAATGTCAAGAGTTTTTAAAAAAAAATGAAGTGAAATTTATAAAATACCGTGGACAAATTATTTCTCCAAGACATCCAGTTAAAATTTGATTTCTACTGTGAAACTTGAAGCTTCGGGAAGATGGTTCATATATATATATATATATATATATATATATATATATATATATATA
>BMAW01097567.1:0-17614 GCA_019974015.1 Nephila pilipes
TAGATTCTTTGAGGAAATTGTTTATAAATAAAACCATAGTTAAATTTATAACAAAAATATCAGAAAATGCACAATTTAACCATCTAGAGTATGCTTTTAATTCATTTCTTATTAAGTTTTTATGTTCACATATTATTCTACATTTTTAATAAAACCAGAGTCATATAACCTTTGCTCACATGTTAAATAATAAAAATGAAAACTGATTGTTCTACGAGCAATATACTACGATTTGAAATTAATCTTTCACTACGGTTATGCTTAGCACACACGATTCATAACTTATGGTTAAAAAAAATGGAAAATAGAACGAGAAAAATAGCAAACACAATCTAATTTATTTCGGGAGGAGGTTCCTGCATGCAACAGCTATACCTAAGACAAAACTATACTCCATAGAACTACTCTTCTTTGCATACTTTTGTTCTCTAATTAAAAAAGTAATAATGTTTTCGCCTTTCGGCAGGAAAGATCTCCGATTCATTTTTCTTTAATGAAAAAATTCTTCTTCAGTTTTATTGCATGATGAGAAAAAAAATCCAAAGATGGTTCTCCCCTGAAAAAAAAACTACATTATGTCGACCAAGGACGTACAGGTGGCTATAAAACGTACTTTATGACGTAGCCAAATTAAAAATAATTTCATTTAAGATGTTTGAGAAGTATTAAAGATAGAGTTTCGTGTATTTCAGGTATCCCTTTTTCCATATATGATATCGTACTTATATTAAAGAATAACTTAAATATTTCTTACTGTTACTCATAAGACTAAAACAGGGGTTATTTTTAATCCATTAAAATCTTATTGGCTTAAAACGTTAAATAAAATGTTACTAAATATATGTTGATTCATAAGTTGTGTGTAAGGAAAATAAGGAGAAAAATAAACTTTAGGTTTTATCTTTGAGATGAAATTCTCACGATAATTATACTGAATATATTAATTAAATCAGAGAAGGTATTCCGCTCTTCGATACCAATATTTTTCAATTCATATGCATAAGATGGTAAAGATCCTAGGCGATTAAAAATGGAAAACAAACGCTTTATCTACCTGTAATTATTAAACACATGAGTTTTGGAAATATATATTACGTAGATTGTAGAAGGACTACTTCACTGGGTATTTGAAAATAGTAATTTATAAAATTTGCTTTTTAAATGATAAATTTGAATATATAATGACTGAAAAGAAAATAGAATTAATTTTTGTTCCTTATATTTATTCTTTATTTTTGTTTAGTGCTCTTTATTCTTGAAAATGTTCTGTATTTTAATTTTATATTCTATATTCTGGTAAAGGTTCTTTATTATTTTATTATTTGGTAGAAAATTTACGTTATTTATTCTTGTTTTATATTTTTATTCTTTTTATCCCTTTAATCTCGGATTTTAAACTTAAGTTATAAGATGGTAATAAATAAATTGCATTTAAACTAAAGCAGTATTCTATCTGTTATAATTTTTTCTTAACTGTACATAATCGCTTGTAGATATATGTTTCTATAATAATCGGAAAGTAGTTCGTAATAATAATTACCAAAATAACGTGAATAGAAAAACATCTGCCTTATGTTTTTGGTTGATATTTGTAATACATATCTGACCGGATTGAATGTAGAATTATAAATAGAATATATCGAACACTATTTAAGAAAAATTGTTAACATAAATATAGAAACATTTAAAAGTAGTGAACATAATATTTAAAATTGAATCTGATTAAGGAATCCATTACTTAATTATGATATCATAAAATATTGTTAGACATATTTTAATACTTTAAATTGAACGAGATATGAACAATAAAATTTATTCTTTTATAACTAACTGAATAACATATTTTATTAAAGAAAGTAATCAATAATTTACACATGCAAACGGGATTCTGAAAGCTATAAATGTGTATTTCTTAAAATTTTGTTTTTTCCTTGAAATGATTTAAAAGTGAATTAGCTAATTAACGATATCAAATTTTTATTAAGTGATAGTTTACTTTAATATGAACCATTTTTTCACATTCCTATTAATACTTGTTTTTTTTATATATTTTTTGGAACACATTTCGAAAAGGTGAATGAACTTTTAAACATCACAGAGATTTTCTGCATGTTTTTATTTATTTTTTACCAACGTATTTTATGAGACGGAAATTACCATAACTACTTACATATGAGAGCAAAAGAAGTATTTACGTTCATACTTTTATTAATTATATATATGTTTTGCATTATAAAAATATTTTTATGCATTTTAGTCCCTCCTTATATAAAAGCTTATATTTATTTAAATCTTAACTGTCTGGAATCATAAGACAAAAAAAGAAGGAGTTACATGATTTTTATACGTTTGTATAAAATGTCAATTGAATTGGACATTGTTAAGTGAAAATACCACTACCACTCCGAAGCTACTCTAATCCCTACTCTGCTTCGACTTATCGTAATATTGTTTTGACATCGAAATTATATGTGCGCATAGAATTTCAGCTCTATTGAATGTTAGTAGGTGGGTTAAAATTTGAGTAAAAAATACCAGGCCCCAGAATTTCTCCCTCTCTCCTTCCTGCCTCAAGTTCTTCCGTGCTTGAGTGTACCATTGTATTATATGGATGTAAATTTTCAGCTCCATAGGACGATAGAAAGTGGGTTAAAATAAGAACCAAATCTGGACTCGAACCCACGAATCGACGAAAACCGCAAGTTGTGAGTCCACTACTATGACCACTAGGCTACCGGGTAAATTTGAACTAGATAGAGGCACAAGTATACCTATTTATATACAAACATAATACTTGTAAAAATGCACCGCTATGTTAGCGTTTTTTTTTTCATACAAGATTCGTGATTCAAAGTATTAAAAATCAACTACATTTCTAAAATTATCGCAATAACAATGTATGAAAACATTATATTTTTCTTAGGACAACGTTTAATTATAAACTAATATTTTTTTTTTCAAACCATATCTCATGATTTTGATTTTTTGAAGAACAATATAAATTAAGAACCATGTTTTTCCACTTGCATATCAATTATATATAATTGATATTAAATGAGTCTTATACAATTTTTTTTTAAGAAATGAAGAAAAGCACAATAATTATCTCCATTAACTTTGACTTAATATTCTCTTTTGTTTAAGAAAAGTTCTCATATTATTGTAATAAGGTCAAAAATAAAATGACTCAGTTGATTTTTAAAATTAAAAGAATATTTATGGTCATTTTATATACGAGAAATTCATTTGAGCTCGGAATTGAAATTATTCCCGATTTAAGTGTATGAATTTCATGATGAGAAAGACAATTATTTAAAAAATATGCATTGAATTCATTCAAGAAAGATACCGCTAATGATAGAAATAGTTCTACTTATAGTTTGCGACAAGAATTTAGGCTTTAGTTAGTTTAATAACTTCATTTGAATTTGAACAGATAACAGAATGAATATCAGAAACATGTATGATTTCGAAAACAAATGCGAGTGTTTGCGATAAGTTTAATTCTTTATGTATATTATGTATCTATTTCTATCGAAGCATAAAAAGACAAATATCAGTTTGTCAAAGAGATAGTTGTTTTAGAAACAGAAATATTTATATAACAAAAAGCAAGGAAAGAACATTTCAAATAATAATAATAATTACTTGAGTTAATCAAATACAAATGTTACCAACTATTTATAACTATTCTTCTTACAGATTTATGAAAATGTCATCTTTATTCGGAAACTTTTGCAATTTCCTTATGATAAATAGTTTTAAAAATGGAAAGAAATAATACAAATATTTTTTGAAAGTTCAGTATTGTGCAACACAACAAAAACTTATTTATGAATTACGATTTGAAATTGACAGCTCAAAAGGCTACCTAATCTTGCTCAATTTAATTTCTATATCCTTAACCAACACTAAATCGTACCTAACAGCTTTCCCTCTTGTTAAAATCAAACATGATTAGAACGAGATCTTTGTAAAATATTCCAAAAGCAATCACAAAACGCTAATTAACTATATTCCTCTAAAACCGGTCTCGGCGACTGGAAAATAAAGAACGTTTGCGTTTTCTCTCTTCCTTCTTATGAACAGTATCAAAAAGGCACGTTTTAAACTGCAGACGATTCGCAGCAAGGTGTCTTTAAGTCCTTTCAAAATTTCGCTGCGGAGTTTATTGTCAACGCCATCTGTTGGCGAAATTGTGAAAGATGCGAAAATCTGGTGGTTGCTTAGGGAACACAGCGGGGGTGTTTTCGGTTGTGCTCAAGACGGGTGTTCTTTTTATTTTCAAGGCGAGAATAAATATGAAGGAGGTCATTCTCTTATTTTGGATTGGAAAAATTCAATAGTTGTTTTAGTGCATTCAATGAGATTCATAGATGTTTAATATCTTTGGATTTACTTAAAGAATTAAAAAAAAAAAAAAAAAAAAAAATGGAATTATCAAAAAATGTAATTGCTTAAAATAATATTTAAGTTAATTTATTATTTTTAAATAATTTTACAATTTTTTAAGAAAATTATGAAATATTTAAATTTTATACAACCTGTGGTAGTTTGAGTCGGCCCGCTTAAGAGTTCATGGTCATCGATTCGTAGGCTCGAGTCCTAATTCCTCTAAGTACTCAGTGTCTTACGGAGCAGATGCACGTTAAAGCAGACGAAACAAAGTCTTGATAGATGAAATGGTAGGTAATTTAAGACAATGGGGTGCCATCTAAAGTTTTCTCCTCGTCATTTGAACATGGTCAAAAATTAAAATGTTCGTCGCCAATAGTCTTCGTGTTGCTTCAAAGAGGGACGTTAATAGTGAGCCATGTAGTCAATGCAATTCATGTATTCTCCGAAAGATGAATCTATTGGTTTTTCTAAAACAATAAACATTTATAAAGCTTATTCAACCTCTCGAAAGACCGCTGTATCCTAATGGTCATGTCGTGAACTCACGTTAGGTGTTGCTTCCTTCGAGTCATAGGTTCGAGTCTTAATACTTCTAAGCAATGGAGGTGTTGCAGGGCTAATGAATGTTGAATTTGGTAGAGGGTCCAGGCCGTTCTGTTGGCTTGGTTTTGAAGTTTTAAGAGGGATGTGTTAGTTCAGGTGTCGTCGTGTTCACTTATTATAGGGTCAAAATTATGAGGTCTGGAGCTAATAGCCCTCGTGTTGCTGTTAAGTGTGAACCCATGAAAATGATATTGACAACAGACCTCTTAATTTCGAACATGGTCTAATGCCAAGGAAGAAACTTGAGCTGGCACCTCCCTCTATAAGCTTTCGTAACTCGCCTAAAAGAGTACTTGAAACCACATCAGTTTCAATGTATGTAACGGGTTACGAACCAGGCAACTGAGGCTCAATTCCAAGGCTGACTCTTCCTATCAACGTTCGTGAAATTTAGTGAGTAATAAGAAAGAAATTAATACAAAATTAAATGTATTAAGGCTCCCGTCTACCCGCCATTTTGATTTCGTCAGCTTAATGTTAATCCTATGGAATTTCGACTGGAACTCTCACATCTTTACTATTTGACCTATTTGAATGCAATAAAGTGCATCTGAAAGAGCAAAAAATAATCAATGCTTCTGTGGAATTACTTTTTTCCTCCGATTTTTAAAAATATTTGAAAATATTCTTTAAAGATCAATAAACTCAAAAACGAATAATTAAAATAAGAATAAGAATACTTTTAAAAATCTTAGGGAAAAAGTAATTCCACAGAAGCATTGATTATTTTTTGCTCTTTCAAATGCACTTTATTGCATTCAAATAGATCAAATAATAAAGATGTGAGAATTAAAGTCGAAATTCCATAGGATTAACATTACGTCTACGAAATCAAAATGGCGGGTAGACGGGAGCCTTAACTGAAATGATTACTCTCGCCGGTGACGTATCTATATTAATTGTGTGATTGAATACATTTTTCCTAGATTTACACTAGGTATATGTTTCAACTCAAGGGAAACCAGAGTTTGAATATATTATTTACCTTTGCATCAAGAAAAACTTTTTTCACGTTTCACTTATCTGTTGTGACGTGGAATGGACATTTGAAAAGAGAGGTACCGGCTCAGATAGTCTTAGAATTTATTTTGAAACTGTAAATTGATATTTTAAGAAGATTTAACGCATTAGCATTACAAGATTTAATGCAATGTTTCCAGACATATGAGAACATATTCTTTTTATAAAATATTCACCGAAAGCATCCTAAAGTTTTGAATTTTGCCTGACTTTCGGTACGTAATGTCGAATTTGACGGTGACAACTCGATGTGGAAAGACAAGGACACCTGGAAATGGAAGCAATCAAATTTTGACTGGCAGCAAATGAGAATCAAATCAAACCAACTTATGAATCAATTATAAATTTGTTTCGATTCCGTTTAATAGATGGAAGTACCCAGTAGTTACAACAATGTACCATAGTGATACCATCTGTCTCTGAATACAGGTACTTTTTGAACCACTCTAGTAGTTTTGAATCAGTCTCTTAATTAATGTCTCCATTTATGAGAGATGTCTCATTCCGTCAGATGAAGGAAAATCACTTGTAGCGGCCCAACCTTGAATCTCTTTTCGCCTTCTCAGAACTGCATGGAATTTAGCTTAATTTAATTTTTTTTTATTAACGTTGCACTAGAAGCAACACGAGGGCTATTGGCGAAGGACCTCGTAATTTTGAACCATGGTCAAGTGACGAGGACAACACCTGTGTTTGCACCCCCTCTCCTAACATCCACACCACGCCAATGGGAGGATTTTGGACCCCGAACAGATTTAACGTGCATCAGCCCCAGCTACACGGTGGGTCTTTGGCGGCCAAGGATCGAACCCGTGACTGAACGAAAACCGCCGGCCGCTAGTCCACGACCTTGACCACTAGGCTACCGCGGCCCCCCAACACTGCATGGAGTGACAAGAAACATTTCCACACTTGGTCCTTGTCATCGAAGGGACACTGCAGAACAACTAATACCTACATAAGCGTAGTTAAGCAAATTATAAGAATTGGGCGTACGTATTTGCAGTATTAGTATTTATACCAGTACAGCTATCAGAGGAACATACTGGTGGTATAAATACCAACTATACCAGCAAGAACACTCACAAACCTGGATTTTCGTCGTTCCATCGACCAGCTGACTTCACCATGAACCGCATCTGTTTTCATCTTGTTTTTTATTTCAACTAATCAGAGTTTTCTGCAGTTTTACTTTATGATACAAGCTGTATTTTTATGCAAATATTTAAAATATTTTTTTTTGTTCTTTTTCAAAAAGCGATATTTCCTAAAATATATACACGACAAATAAGTGACATTTTAAGTCCTATAACTTTGCAACTTTTTGATTTGAGTTAACTGAAGTGTGGTATATCCTTTACGGTATAAATAACCCCTTTAAACTTCAAAAACCATTGTATTTCATTATTTTTTCCGCATGTATTAGTATGTATGAGAATAAAGAGGTAAAGCACGAAAACGTCACAGATATAAAAAAAACCCAGATTGTCTTAACATTTTATTTATATAAATTCATTCTTTCAATATTTCTCATTGAGGAATAGTTTACAAATTAAATTCTTATGTATAATGTATCCTATTTCCAAGCAATCTCTTCATTGAAATGTTGTGAAAAAAATGGAATTGGACACTTTCTGAAACATTTCTATTCAATAATCCTTACGATCTAAGCGATTTCCTCCCTTTACGAAGAAATCTCTGAATAAAATGCATTCTAATTGCAGAGTTTGTTCCACAAAGGCTAATCATCCTCTGGTTGGTTTACTAAGAGAAAAAAACAAGAAATAAAATTCGTGGAACAAACAAGCTCCCTTTGACCCCTTGTGAGTCATTTGTGCTATTCTCCTGGGAATGTAATGAAGTACATCTAGGGTAATTAGAAGGCATTCGACTCTCTCGTCATCCGATTCAATTGAGGGACGATATTAAATAAACCAGTTTTAATGGTGGGCCGGAGGTATTATTTTTCTAGCTGCATGCACAGAAAATAAGAGCTAGAATATTTGATTTGATTTGGTTTCATTAACGGCGCACTAGAAGTAAAACGAAGGCTATTGGCGACGGATCTCGCAATTTTGAACCTCGGTCAAGTGACGAGGATGATATCTAACAGGAAATCCCTTCTCCTAACTTCCAAAACACGCCAATGGGAGGACTTTGGCCCCTATAGATTTAACACGCAACAGCCCCGGCTACACGGTGTATCTTTAGTGTCATCCAGACTCGAACTGGCGAATCGACGAAAACCGCCAGCTGCGAGTCCGCTGCCACAACCGGAATGTAATGAATTCATTGAACATTCAAACATTCTTTGGCTACCGCGCCAAAGAATGTTTGAAGAAAAAGTTTGTTAGCTGGAAAAAAAAAAGATCCTGAATCTAGTAATGAAGAAGACTAAGGTGAGGATTCAAAAAATTACGGTGATTCCAGAGGAATGTTTATATAGGCAATTACTGAACATAAGTATGTTTTAAATGTAAAGTATATGTTAAGCTATATTTATTCCAATTGATACGTATAATTAAAAACTGCTTCTTGAATAAAAACAACTATGTAATGTGTCTATTTTATTCTAAAATGTGTATTTTATATCATATTTCTAGTAATTTTGTTAATAGATTAATAATAATCCTTTATTTTATTTTCATCTTACGGCATCAAGACAATTTACATTTTTATCAAGATATATAATCCTTTATTAACTTATCGTTTGGCCCATTTTTAGGTCTGAATAGAATTTTGAATTTTATCACAATCTATTGTTTCATTCTTTTTATGTGTGAATATGTTTTGAGGATAACAATAAGATAGTGATTATAATTTTTTATTTGCTATTTATGTATGTATAATTATTTTTTATAGTGAAAAGACACGCTTATTCCATTTCCTTTTCGATTTCAAATAACAGAAAGAACTTTTTCATTCACGTCGTTTGATACTAGAAATAATTTCTTACCTGTATACAACAAAAAGAATCAACTATTTTTTTCTTTTCACAGCAGGTGCATATTGGTCGATTTCTTGAATATTTCCAATTTCCAAATTTCGAAGCAAAACGAGTTATTTTAGACGGAATGCATAATTTTGACCTTCATTCAAGTGACAATTACGACACCGGAGCTGAAAAGTCTCTCGCAACTGAACTTCCACGCCAATCCAATGACAGCTGAGACATATTTAACCCTTTGTGATCCCCTCTACGTAGCGGTTGTTTAGTGACATCGTGACTGGAAACCAGAATTCGACAGAAACGACTCTAACCGCAAACGCGTAACCATGACCACTTGAGTACTGTGGCCAAATCAGCTGTATTTATATCGTGAGTGAATAAAAAAAATGATTTCCTACTTTGTTAATTTAATATAGTTAACACTTATTTGTTAATTATCACATTATAACATAGGTTATTTTAACTAACATCTGGGTATCTTTCTGATTTAAGTTCCGAGCTCCTTCCCATTTAAATGGATTGGATTACTTTTATTAACGTCACGCCAGAAACAACACGAGGGCTAATGGAGGCGAACCTCGTAATTTTGAATCTGGGTCAAGTGACAAGGATGACATCTGATGACACTCCCCTCTCCTAACTTCTACACCAGGCCAATGAGGGGGGACTTTGGGTTCCAAAAGATTTAATACACATCAGACCCGGCTACACGGACGTATCTTAATTGTATCGAGGCTCCAACTCGCAACTCGACGAAAACCACCAACCGGGAGTCCTCGACCATGACCACTAGATTATCGTCCCCCCCCCCCAATAAAAAAAAACGTGAAAAAATGAAGAAAACTTCAGAAGTGGAAAGAACATGTAAAATCAAGTCGTATAAAAGCGACAGAGAATTGAATTGGAATAACTACGGTTATGGAGAAGAATGTTAATTTGATGTGCACTGAAATTTCTGGCGTGTATAGCGGATTTGGAAAGATAAGAACTCAACGCTGTCAGAGCTATCGCAGGAAGAACTCGAATCTTATTCTAGTAAGAAAATTTTTTGATGTTTCATGAAAATTGTTAGTTCTCGCGGAAACGATACATGGGTCGTTGAATAAGTCTTTAAAAAATCAAAGAGATAACGGTAGTGTCATCGAAAATAGTTTTTATTTCTAATAAGCACCGTGACTCACTCGACAGTTGTATAAGTCTCAGTTACTAGTATTCATGATCCTATTGCTCCTCAAAAATTCTTCGTCATAATTTTTTTCGGCCGACAAGACCACCTTTTTGGGAGTGGATTCATCTCCAGCAACCCAAAGTTTTCATTTTTGCTTTATTTGTGGTGCATAATGATCAATTCATTTATCATTGACGGGCAGAACTCGACGCAAAATTATGTCGATAATTAGACGTGGCAAAAATCAAATAATGATTTGGCACCTAATGACTTCAAAATCTGAATTAACTTATGAATCAGTATCAAATTTGTTTCAGCTACGTTTAATAGATGGCATCACCCAATGATTTCCGCATTTTAACTTAATGATGCCATCTGTCATCAAATGTAAGTACCTTTTGAACCACACTCGTATGAACTGTGAAGAACAATCTCCTTGGTTTAGTAGTAAAGAAATATATTTGGGTGTAACCGAATATTTTAAGTAATTAGTCTGTGCTTAAACTTAAGAACACATTTAGATCTTTTGATTAATTTATATGATGATAGATAAAACGGGTAATAGGATATCATAATAATTTGATTGAAAACCTTTTTATTAACCGATTGTGCAAGAATTTTAAAAGGGTTCAATAAGTCATTTTAATAATGAGAGAAAATCGATGATAACTACCAATTTTCACTTGCTATGGTTTGTGAAATATATTGACGACATGACACAAGATGTATAAATTGTTATACATATTAAAAGAAAATATCATTTATCTCAATTTAGCGTCGAACTAAGCCACAGATATAAATTCAAAAACTAAAACATTTGAAAACGAACCGCGCGTGAAAGTGTAAGTAAAATCACAATATAATTGCATTACAACTGTTACAATATGAATTTACACTTTCGAAATTTCTCCTCTGGTTTCTGAGTGGGTAACTACTCCCTGTGCAAACTTCCACTTCAAGCCTCAACAGATTTGAAGTTCATCAGCCTACTGCAAAATGATTCATTACAGGAATTAAGACTCGAACATAAAATACGATAGAAACAACGCCATCCGCGAGTACATGACTATCACCACCATAAATTCGAAATATCTAATAAATAATTAAATAAATAAAATTTAAAAAAATTCTTATAATTGAATAAAACAATTTTACTCATTTTTCAATTCAATAGATTTATCTTTCGTAGAATGCAGGCAGCGGAAGGCTAGCGGTTATAGTCGCAAACTCGTGTCCAGCTTTCTTTTCATCGAGCTTTTGTCACTAGGCGGGGCTGATGTCAGTTAAACCTCGTTGAGATCTGAAGTCCTCCTATTAGCGTGGTATGAAAGTTTGGATAGGGGGAGCCAGCTACATTGTCATCCTCGTCATTTCATTAAGGTTAAAAATTACGAAGTCCATCTCCATCGCGTTGCTTTTTCGAGAGACTTAAATCAAGAATTACGCAATCACATTCGTGGAATGCATGGAGGACATGGATTGGTTGGATGACTATTAACGTCACTCCTCGAAGCAACAAGTAAACTTTTGGCAACGAACCTTATAATTTTGAGTCATGGACAAGTGTCGAGGAAGGAACTTGAGCTGACACCAAATTATTTTTATCTAACCTTCTATTTCATCAGACATGAGTTTTGACTGATTTATCATGCATCTGCGCTATTAAATAAAGTATGAAATGGAACTTGAGACTATGACTCGACAGAAAGAATTCTGGGCATGATAATTAATTTACTAAAAAACTATTTTATTGAGAATATATCTTTTGATGACCATATCATTTCCTCTGCTAAATCCTTTGAGTAAACCCAAAGATATCAAAAACCTCTCACTGTATGCACGAAAACAACAATTGTGTTATTTTAATACAAAATAAGAATGACGTCCTTCACATATATTCTCACCTTGCAAATAAAAGGAACACCCGCTTTGTGCCCAGTCTAGAACACCCCCGCTGTGTTTCCTAAACAACCAAAAGAGTTTCACATCTTTCACCACATCACCACCAGATGGTGATGACAATACACTCCTCTGTGAAATGTTAAAAGCATCTAAAGACACCTCGCTGCGAATCATCAGCAGTTTTTTGAAAGTACCTTTTTGAAACCGTTCATTGGAAGGAAGAGAGAAAACGAAAAGGTTTTCTTTGTGTTCCAATCTACGAGATCGGTCTCGGAAAAATATAGTTAATTAGCGTTTTATGATATCTTCTGGAATATTTTCGGAAGAACTCGTTATAATCTTGTTTGGTTTTAACAGGAGGGAAAGCTGTTAGGTCCGATTTAGTGTTAGAGGAAGATGTAGAAATTATATATATAATTTTGTGCAAGATCCGATAAGCCTTTGAACTGCCAATTTCATGTCGTCATTTATAAACTTGTTGCGAAGCACAATATTAAACTTTTGTATAAAATGTCTTGAAATCTTTTTCTTCAAATTTTTTTCTCTCCATAAGAAAATTACAAAATTTTCGAATGATGACGCCATTTCTAAGACTCCGTAAGAAGAATAATTAAGTGTGGTTGCTTTCAGTAGTCATCTGCATTTGATAGTAAAACAAGTAGTTCTTATTGCTTTTTCTGAACTTTATTAAATACTGCTTTCATAACAACTAGCTCTTAAATTGATTTTTTTTTTACATTTCGAAAATAACGAAATAAAATAAACAAGATGAACTTAAAGTAAATTAGGAGCACTCGATTCTTCTTTAAAACATACATGAATTTTTGGTATTCTTTCTGTGTTTTCTTTTCAATATTCAAGTTAATTTATTAAACTAATTTTTGTGGCCGTGGTAGCAAATGGTCTTAGACTCACTTTTCTTTGTGGGTTTGAGCTCTGATACCATTGAGGCCGCTGTAGCCTGGTGGTCATGGTTTACGATTCGAGACGGGCGGTTTTCGTTCTTTCGCTGGTTAGATCCTTGACCGCCGAAGACCCGTGGTGTAGCCGGAGCTGATGCACGTTAAATCTATCGTGACCCAAAGTCCTCCCTATGGCGTGGTGTGGAAGTTAGTAGAGGAGGTTCCAGCTCAGGTACGTCACTTGACAGAGGTTCAAAACTACGAAGCCCGTCGACAATAGCACTCGTGTTGCTTCTAGTGCGACGTTAATAAAGAAATAAAATTAAGAAACTAATAGCTGATACCTCTGAAGAACCTCCTGTGCAACGGTATTAAAACACGTTTAAATCTGTAAGGCTCCCAATTCCTCACGTTGGCGTGGAGGTTTGGAGAAAGAGATACCAGCTCAAGCGCCATCCTCGTAGCTTGAACGAGGTTCAAATTTACGAGGACTGCTTCTAGCAGCTTTCTGTTTTTCTCAGTGCGACGTTTTTAGTAACCAAACAAAACCTCTAAGCTAGTTATATGTTTAAAACAAATTCAGTTCCTGCCGCAGTGTATTTTAGAATTATATCCAGCTTTATCAGTATCTTTCGTGAGTGAATTTTGTGCTCATTTTGTAATTAACTGTTATTTCTTATCATTAAATTCGCACTCTTAAATCAGAAACAAATTTCAAAACTAATTCCAATAGAATATCTTGCTTATATAATAATCAATAAATATTCATTCAATTTTAAAACTAAACCAATAAATATTCATTCAATTTTAAACCTAAACCAATAAATACTCAATCAATTTTAAACTAAAACGAGCCATTTTATTTTATGACCTTATTACTATGAGACATAAGGAGGTGTCAAAGCACTTTTCTTATATCATACAGATTATTAAGACGAAGATAGTCAGAGAAAATATTTGTCAATTCTTTTTTATTTCATACAAAAAAAAATCGTATGAATAAGAATCGTTTGTTATCAGTTATATTTGACATAGAACTGAAAAAAACATGGTTCTTAATTTAAATTGTTACATTTACTTTAATGGCGATACATTTTTACGCGTTTTATGTCACTCGATATACGCCTGTGTATGTATTTTAAAAAAAATACGAGTATGTGTATGTCTTTCTAATTCGAAATTTGTACCCGAATTCTAACCCACTTGCTATCCAAATGAAATATTACATACACGTATAACTCTACTGATGATACAATACTATTGAATGTTCTTGTTCTGCCGGATTTGAGATTGGGGAAGAGAAGCTTGTAGGCGAGATTTGAATTTTAACCCACTTTCATCAATATAGGTTCAAGAAAACTTATTAAGCTCAAAAAAAGAAACGACTTAAGATGGCTGTCATTTGTCCCTATCTATCGAATTTCAACCACATACTATCACCCATTGGAGCTGAAATTATGTATACCCGTATAAATCGAATGACGAAACAATACTAAGAGTAAGGAATTCTCACCCAGGGACGCGTTTGGGGTGATATGGCAGACCAGTGTTTCCACTTAATGTAGAATTCAATTGAAATTTCGGCCACATTTGTAACTCACCTAATTTCCTTTGTTAGTTAATATGATCAATTATGGGTAATTGTGAATACTTTTTTTACCCTATGTATTATATATATACATAATATACTTTAATTATTTTTGAAAGGTTATGAATAAAATTAATAGGATAACTTGCCATTATACAACTTGTGAAAAACTTTATATATTTATTTTTTTAAGATTCAGAGCAGCATATTAAATTACTATTTCTAATAATACAATTAAGTACAATAATTTTAAATAAAGAAATTATATAAAATCTATATGACAGAAATTAATATGAAACTAAAACATGTTTCACTTGTGTCAAACACCACTCATAATTTTATGACGTACAGTTATCATTTGTGTATCTAAATATTCTGCTTCATATTTCAATTAAATAGTTTAAATTACATTTAAATATGTAGAATGAAAAGATAAATCAGGTTAAACTTCAAAAAGGCCGGATTACCATTCTATACAAATAGTCATGTATGAAATTATCTCTATCAATGTAATAATGTTTCTAATAACGTTAGTAAATATTCGTTAACTATTACTGGCTGGTCCTCTTCGTGGAATACCAGTAGTTTATATTAATTCTAAATTGTTTTATTATTTTTTTTTATCAAAAGATTTGATATTCCAAAACATTGTGAACGTACTAATAAATAATAAAAAAGAACGAACTAAATTGCAAGAATTACGAACAGAATAATCTCTGCAAAATTCTTCTACAACACGATATATTTCTTCTACCACCGTGAAGGAATTAACCACCAAAGTAAGAATCCTATTTGAATGATTTAAAAATTTTCAAGAAAAATTATTATTATTGTGCTGTTAGCAACTTTAGTTACCCAGCGCAATCTTTCAGTTTCGTATTTATGATTTCCGAATGATTAAGTTTCCTTATAAGATATAAAAATGTTTGAAAATGAAAAGAATAATCTTGGGCATACCACCACTCAACTAAACTCCGAGGAAAAGTTTCGACGATAACTCTTGAAACCAGCTGAGGGTAAAAGTTCCCACTTACCTCCTATCTGCTTTTCACTCTTAGACAAATTTTTCGTCTCCTTTGAGCTATATATTGAAACTGATCAAGCATCCAAATAGGATACAATTTTTCGTTTCACGTGAAAATATTTCTATGAAAACACGAGAAATGAAGAGAGAAAGGGAAAATGGCATATTAAAATATTTTTTTCACATTTTACTGTAACTTCAAATTCTTTGTGAATGTTTCTTAAGGCTTGGTAGCCTTTTTTTCTTCAAGTGCGTTTTATTCTATGGAAAACTTTTTTGGGATTGATAACTGCAATTTCAATAAGCTAAAACCTAAGATATATCCATTATATTATGAAAAAATTAACATTCATATAATTATAGCAATAAAAGAAAATACAATTACTATACTCTATTCATGCTTTGATATCATTCTTTAGAATTCCAAATAGGAATTTAAATACCAAGCATCAAATGTTATTGTATAATTCAATGAAAATATTTATATTGTAATTTATATATTAACTTTATAACTACTGTCTTGCATTACTGCGCTCTTGCGCCATATCTTAGTTGAATATTCGTAAATCAAGTAATAAAGTCTGACTTCAATCGAAGACACTTAAAAAGAAAACAAAATGCCTTATTATTAGTCAGTGGTAGATAGTTAAATTCCCTCACTCTGGTATTCCTAATGAACTTATCAGTTCTAAGTTAAGGTCAACTAATAATTTCTTAGCTTACTAATTCACTAGTATGATTCAATTACTTTACAAAAAGCTGACTCATCTTTTTCTATCCACAAAAGTAATAGATGAATATCAATTCAAATTACCAAACTCTGTCAGAAAACTGTTACATTTTATCTCTCCTCTCTTTACATTCTATCTTATTCATTTGTATATCATTGATTAATCACTTTATTTATCTTCTATCGCCATCTAATTTACCTAATCATATTTCATTTTAGTAGAGAAGAAATTCCAAACCTAGTCAATTTAAATTGATATAAAAGTCTTGACGTCAGTGGTGCAAAAAATCACGAATAACGAAATGTCGCAAATTGTTTTAAATTTTTACCTTTACGCACAAAAAGAACAGCGTATAATTCTTTTAAAATTTTAATGATTTACCAAAAAAGATTTTAAGAAATGAAAAATTCTTTGGAAAGAAATAGAACCAATAATTAGTCAAAGTAGAGCGAAGTCAAACTAAATATCATAATAAAATTGAACCTTAAAAATATTTGAAGGATCTTACAACACTTAGTGTTAAAACTAGAAAAGGACAACACGTGTTTTTTTTTTTCTTTTTTTGCTTTGCCTTTAATATTTTCAAATAATTTATTATTATTACTATTATCATCATTATTTTTTATTATAATATATATATATATATATATATATATAAAGAGAGAGAGAGATATACATATATGAATCTTAGGCTTGTTGTTTTCCAAGATATATCCAAACGTGCTAAAGTTATTTAGTAGCCACGACAAGAAACAACAGGTATTTTATTTTTCTTCTTATTCTTTATTCATAATACGAAGAGTAAAAAAGGGGAGACACATCGAGCTAAATGATGTTGGTACTAACACTTATCAGAGAATCTGTGCGTCACGAAACATCTGCATAGTAAGAGAACGGTGGTACTCTTTAATACAGTGCCAACTTGTACACAGCAGAAGCCTGGCTGGAAGCTTTTAAACACGAAAACTTATTATAAATTACCACACGTAATTAAACTTTAAACTATAAAAGGATAACAAATGTTTTTTTTTGCTTTGCCTTTAATATTTTCAAATAATTTATTATTATTACTATTATCATCATTATTTTATTTATAATATATATATATATATATATATATATATATATATATATATATATATATATAATATATAAAACTTGACACACCCAAAAGAAAAGAAAGGTCCTTTTTAACTCGACGCATTAATGGAAGTTAAAATCTCGTTGCTAGTTAAATCTCGGAAGTTAAAATCCCGATATTAAAAGAAACTAATAAAAATTCTCTAAAACTTTAATTCCCCTAATTTTCACACACACACACACACACA
>BMAW01097567.1:19000-63257 GCA_019974015.1 Nephila pilipes
AATATTTACTACTTAGAACTATATAGAAAGATAATACAAAATATTCCGAAGAGTAGATTATTAATTTCAAAACTTTCACTGTCATCTAAAATAAAGTGAGAAATATGTTTAGAATATCGTAAACAATGTGAAATTCGTTACCGAATAAATAGTATAAATGAAAAGTGTTTACATATTTTCGCAATTCTTTTGATATAAAAACATATTTACTTGATTTTACATCTTAACTGCAAAAGATTTTGAGAGAGCAGATCATTTAACACATTATTTTTTTTATGTTTTTCATAAAGATTTGTTGCACGAATTTATATCAATTTGTAGAAACTTATAGATAACGGAACGATTTCATCTGTGTTCTTTAGAAGCCATTTAAAAGAATTATTTTTAATTTTAATAAATTTGTTCCCAAAACTAAAAAAGTTTGAAAAACAAAATGATTATCCTATAATCTTATTGAATATTACATATAAATTTAATACTAGATTTAAATATAATCATTACCTAATTTAAAAACTCTGATTTGATTTCTAATAAAATATTAGGTTTGTTTTATATTAACATTTCCTATTATTTAACAGAAATAATTACTTTCTGCAACATTATTGCTTACGGAAGTAGATTCTCATTTTTAATTCTATATTATTTCATGTAAAATTAATTCACGTTTTGTTTAATTTCCTATTATGTTTTAAACCCAAATCGAATGTCAGGATAAAACCCAAATACTTCTTTTAAAGTTACAGATACGACAGAATTTAATACTCTAATAGCCAACTGTACTTAATTTATTACTCACTAATAGGATACACGGATTCTTAATCTCCTGCTTTGAAAAAGAAGACCGTATTACTCTGAAAATAAAAGTTTCAAAAAAATACAAATATTTCCCTTTAACATTTAACATTATTTTATGTTGATGTACTTTTATGTTATCCCGAAACAATTATATTTTTCTCGAGGAATTTGTAGCTGCTAATTGATTCCCACTGGGAATTCCAATAAAATACGCGGAATAACTTTCGATTTCCTCACATTTTCAAATGCAAATCAGGGGAATGAATTAAAAAAGAGTTCACGGACGATAACTTTTAAAAGACTGTTTCGGTTATCCGTTTTGTCTTTATGAGATGATTTTGTTGACGTTTTGTTATCGAATAATGATACAAGTTTGAAATTTTCTTAAAGCTGAAAAAAATAAATTTTGTTCTGCTCCAATCTGATTAAAATCCAATTGAACATGTAGTAATCTTACTAAAATGAAAATGATAAAATTTGAGTTTTAGAGAGATTGACAAATTGATTGGCTGCAAATAATAAATATATAAATTGATACCATTTAAACAACAATAATGAAGTAATATATCTTCAAAATATGGAAATAAACTTAATAAAAAAATATAGGTTTTAAATGTGACAATGAAATGACAGTATGTTTTTATAGTTTGGTTGACTTAATCTTCTAAATATTTTATTCAAATAGCAACAGAATTAGGAAGATATTTTTAAGAGAAAAATTATAAATGTTAACATTATTTTTTCCGTTCAGTATCATAAAGCGAGATAGCCTTCCTCATGTACATTTCTTAATATTTGAAGTAAATTACTTTTTCAACACTTATTAGTGTTTTCTAAGCTGCAGTAAACCTAAAAGAAGGTAAATAATTCTCAAAGAATTCACGAGCAACTTAAAAAAGAAAGTTTATTTTTAACAGATATTTTTGTACAGAAGTTTCAGTTCAAAATTATCTTTAAAATAACAAAATTCCGTGTTTATATCGAAACAAATATTCTAGTTAATTTGCAATGTAATACGAGAGTCGTTCAATAAGTAATAAGAAATACCTAGAGATGGAGCTTATAGCATCCAAAATGGATTGTTTTCATAACTATGACTCACAAGGCTCCTGTCCACGTATTAGTTTCTAGTATTCGTGAACAGGATGCCTCTTATATATATATATATATGTGTGTGTGTGTGTGTGTGTGTGTGTGTGTGTGTGCATTTATAACTGAGTATATTTGCACCCAAAACTTGGCCGCGGTAGTCTAGTAATTATGCTCATGTATTACCAATAATCAGCGTTTTGTCGAGGTATGGCGCAAGCCCTGATGCTACTAAAAGCCCACCGTGTACCCGGGACTGAACCATATTAAATCTTTGTTTTTCACAAGTACTCCTGTTTTGGTATGTTGCGGAAGTTTGTAAAGACAGTTCCTAGTTCAGGTATCTGCCTTCGCTCTCGACAGAGACTCGAAATTACGAGGTTCCCATCGCCAGTATTCTTTTTCTTCTCAGTGCGACGTTAATAAACATTCACTACCATGACATATTACACCAAAATCAAAGTTTAGCATATTATTCTTATCCCTATTTGATTTGAGTAAATAGACGTTACTTTCAAATTTAACACAAAACGTTTCTTAATATTTTTCTTCCTTTTGAGGCAATATATAATGTGAAAAATATTCTATAAAAATTAAAGTTCATTTAAGGTAAAAGTAATCCCACTAGAAGGCATCATAGAAATTTATATTTATAACATTCAAATAAAGTACTGAATTCTACTTTAGTAGGCATTTAGATTCATTGAGGAAATTATTTATAGAATAAATCCATAGTTAAATTAGTAAAAGAAATATACAAAAATTAGCAAATTAAACATCCAATTAGTGCTTTTAATTAATTTCTTATTAAGTTTTATTTTATTCTACATTTTTCATAAAACAAGAGTCATATATTTCCTTTTCTCCCATGTTAACTATTATTAAAAATGAAAACAGATTGTTCTTCGAGCAATCTACAACGATTTTGAAATTAATCTTTCACTACGATGATGTTTGGCACACACGACTCATAACTTAAGGTTAAAAAAAAATGAAGAATAGAACGAGAAAAATAGCAAACGCAACTTAATTTGTTTCGGGAGTACGGTGTAATCGTAGATCCTACCTGCAACAGCCTTAACTAAGGGAAAACTATACTCCATAGAACTACTCTTCTTTGCATACTTTTGTTCTCTAATTAAAAAAGTAATAATGTTTTCGCCTTTCGGCAGGAAAGATCTTCGATTCATTTTTCTTTAATGAAAAAAATTCTTCTTCAGTTATATTGCATGATGAGGAAAAAAAAATTCAAAGATTATTCTTCCCGGAAAAAAACTGCATTATGTCGACCAAGGACGTACAGGTGGCTATAAAACATACTTTATGACGTAGCCAAATTAAAAATAATTTCATTTCAGATGATGGAAAATCATTGAAAACAGGCTTTCGGGTATTTAAGAAACATTATATTTTCATAACATTGGGTTTTTATATTAAAAATGACCTAAATATTTCTTCTTGTTTCTCACAAGACGAAAAGTGATTATTTTTTATCAACAAAAATATGATTGACATCTGTAGTTAAATTAAATTTCATTGAATGTCAAGTAATTCTTAAGTTGTTTTAATAGATAATAAGTAGTAAAAGACCAACTTTTCGTTTTAACTTTGAGGGAAAATTTCGTACGATATTTAAACTGAAGATGTTAATTAAATAAGGAAGCATTTATTTCTTAGATTCAATTCTATTGAAATTCTTCTTTAGGCGTATACAGGAAAACTTGCTCGAACTCTAGTTGTATTTTTTAAGCAATTGGTTTTCGAAATTTGTCGTGCAGATTATAGAAGACTAACTTCATTGGGTATTTGAAAATAGTGACTTAATGAAATTCGCTTTTTAACTGGTAAATGGGTTTAACCAATGACAAAACAGAAAATGTAAGTATTTATGAATTTGTATTTCTAAGACAGAAATCAAAAACTTGAAATATAAAAAGAGAAAAAAATATTTAAATATTGAATCAGTTATAATTTCAACATTTTGGCTCATTCTTGTAGTGCTTTGGATTAAGCGATTTTAATTTTCTGATGAACATTTCTTACTTTTATTGTACACACACGCGCACACATACACACGTACGCTCGTTACCACTCAAATACACACACACACACACTCACATATGTACACATAAACTCACTATATCTCTGTCACACACATACACATACACACACACACACACACACACACACACACACACACACACATATATATATATATATATATATGTGTGTGTGTGTGTGTGTGTTTGCTTGCGTGAGTATGTATGCTTTGAAATATTTATATTTTCGTTCAATACAAATTCATTTCACATAATTTAATTTTGGAAAGCGCTTAACATATTCCATGTTAAACCTTTTCTTCTAAAACTAGAAAATGCATAAGGTTACTGAATACTTACACTCATGATCCAAAAATGTGGTACTTCGAATGGGGTTAGGAACATAAAATTTAGAATTAAGAAATTGCTTCGTATTAATTAATATGCAAATGAATAAAATGTCATTGACGTCAGCAAACACGAGACTTTCTACGACAATGAAGGCACAATGAAAGGTTCTCCCAAACCACGTAACTGTGTTTGGGTACAATCCATTTTCCTTGAAGTTTAGAATGATTTCGAGTAGAATACGACAGCCATTTGAACAGATGACGTGTAAAAAATATAACTTATGTTCCTATTAAGTGTTCTTTACTGTAGAAGTGCGAAATGTATTGGGCTGTTTCTTTTACGGTTTAAGGGAAACAGGATCTGTGGCATGGAATTATGGAATTCCATATCTAAGGCACCTTGTTATTATGATATATGCCTTCTCAAATTGTTAGGGAAATTTTAATTTTTTTTTGTGTGAGTAATAATGATATTTTAATCATTCTATAGAAATGGTTTCTTTTCTTAGGTGAATATTGATGCCATTTGTGAAGTACATTTGTGTTCAGGAGCAATTTTAAAGTAAACTATTATACATTTTTGTTCCAAATTGTTTTTGCTTCTATAAAGAGTACTTATTCATGTATTGAACCAAAAATATTTTTTCTCCAAGAAATACCTTATTTTAAAGGGACTTAGTATCTTTGCACCTTCAAAAATTCGATTTTTCAAATTTGTTTGCAAAAAATAGTGTTGAATGTTAGGAACATTTTAAAGCCAACCACGTCAAAATCCGACAATTATTACGCCCTGTGCAACAAAAAATGTAAGTATCTAAAGTGGTTTGTTCTTTCTAATGCAATGTAAACAAACCTCTTTTTCTCAGTTTCTTATTTTCACACTTTCCCTCAGCATTAAAAATATATTTTGCATGTAGAGCTTCAAAATTTTACATGAGTGTTGTACTTGTAGATCTTTATTCTGTGATCCTCAATTTTGCTAATGGGATGATTAGATTTTATTTTATAGCATGATACATGAAAAAAAGTTACTAATTACAAATTTGATAACATTTTTTAATTTTTCAATTTTTTTAATGTAAGATAAATTTAAAATTTGAGGTTTACAGAATAAGGTCTTTATTTAGCATTAATTTGGTATAAGAAATATGGTTCTACTGTACATCTTTCTAATGTTATCATGTGGGTAACGCAAGGTAAGCTAATTTATTTTTTAAATTTTTGTACGCATATTTCACGTTGTTTAAGAAAATATATTAATTTAATAGCAAAACTTGACCCAATATTTTAAACCATACACTGTATTACACAAATTGGCAAAGTTTCATATTGAAATGAGCAAAAATTGTTGATTTATGATGAATCGAAAAAAGTGTGTCAAAATGTTCTACTTTTGATTTCGAAAGGTACTAAGTCCACTTAAGAAAAAAAAATGTATATGAAAAATGGAAAAAAAAATATTTCCTAAATTACAAAGCTCTTTAATTGTTTCAATGAAAATATGCTGAATTATCATAAAACATTAGTTCACTTATATTTTCTACATTGTGTTCTATATGAGGAATAAAATATTTTGTATATTTAAGGAATATTAAGTTTAAAAATTGTACCAAAATACAAATATACCTGAAAATACATGGCAATATTGAAATCAAAGGGGGAAAACTTCTTTTCTAAATAAATATTTTATAGTTCGTTAAAAGAACTAACATATCACTGTTAGGTACACAAAGAAATTTAGTTCTATGAATAATTTTAATACAGATATATCATAAAAGAATCTTAATTCGATATTTTATTACCCCAGCATGCCCCGGTACCCATAACTGAACTCAAAATGCTACAAACACTAAATATTTAGGATTTGTACTCTATTCAAAATCAATGAGTTCTATTATTTTTTATACAGACAAATTTGCTTATAAAAATGTTTACAAATTTTTGATTTACTAAGCATTTTCAAAATAATTATTTACATATGTAGAAAGGGTGCTAGCTTAGGTGTCTTGTTCGTCATTTGACCGAGGTTCAAAAATTACGATGTCCGTCGCCTCGTGTTGCTTCTAGCGTGACGTTAATAAGAACTAAACTAAACTAAACTATATAGAAAATTTGTTCCTTCAGATTTAATATTTTTAATTAAATTATTTCCTTATAATTTTTTCTAATACTTAACTGTAAAAAAATCACTTTTGACACATAATTATTTGAGTACAATTCTAGCAAGACCAGAAAATAAATGAGCTTTAACATGAAACTTGTAACTGAAATCTAGAATATTAATATTTTTATGGTTGAGAAGTAAGCTAATTATCAAACGAATCAAAAGCGTATCCGTGATATTTTCCCTTTTGCACGCAAATTTAAAATCTAAAGTTTTATGGCATCTAAGCAACATTAAGCTGTATAGATTATTTTTAGCACAAAGAAATTCACTCACACATTAGCAAACTAATTATAATTAAAAGCCTTTATATATACTTGTGTTCAAAATTAAGAGAATTTGTATATTTTGTCGAATTTTACGAAAAGAATTGAACGAAATGCAAAAATACTGCTTCGAAACAAAAATGCTAAATAGTTATGTCAAATACACAAGCGTATACGTGTGGGTGGGTGGAACAAGTATACAAATATGATTTATAATCGACCGAGCCAAAATCCATATTTCGTTTGCTAACATTTTTCGACGAAATTCTTGGTGTTTTTCGCAGCAATCGCTTAAATTAAAAATCAAACAGTAAAAGTGAGTAACGACCAACGTTTAGATGATGCAATGATGTGGCGAATCGTGGGTGGTCTAGACGTGAGCCAGTCTGAAATCTATATTTGCAGAGAATTCGATTTGCACCCAGCGTCGTATCAAGTTTATTAAAACAATTTCAAGATGACGGATCCGTCGAGAGAAAATCTCGGCAAGGTCCTAAAAGAGCCTCGACGGCCAGAGAAGATCGTCATTTGTCCGTTATAGCGTAACAGGGTTGTTACAGATTCTTTGGTATCTCATGAGTTGTATGCGGCCACAGGAACCCGTGATTTAAAAGTGATTGTTTCCAAAAAATTTCATGAGAGAGGGCTGATTACAAGAAAACCTGTTGTTGAGTTCTGCTCAGTTCTGCGAACAATGGAGTTCATTTAAAATGATGCAGTAATCATAGAGATTGTATCATGGAGACTGATCTCTTCACTGATGATTACCGGTTCAGCCTAACTTGTAATTTTCACCGTACTTTCTTATGGAGAGAATCAGAAACCTGCTACCTGCCATCCAATGTCTGAGAAATCGACTATTACGGCAGCGGGGGCTTGATAGTCAAGGCAGACATCATGGTTGGATGACCGCACACACTTACTTTATACATTACTTACATACTTATCAAAAATCCAAAAACTAGCAGCTGCATTCTAAACGGCGTATTCAAACAATATGAGAAAACAAAAAGCGATCGAAATTTATCATAAACAAAGCGTTGAGTTGCAAGATTCTTCATAATTATTCCAATTGTTTAAAAAAAAAAAACATGGCATATTAAACAACATAAACTAAAACACATGTCTAAATGGAAAACGGGTAGGCGTTGCAAGCCCTCTGAAACGCTTATTTTACGGAAACATATTGTATAACAACTATTTTAATAAATTTGTAGTTTTCTGAGTGTAGTGAAATAGTTGATATCAAAATTTTCAGTATGAAATAAGAATCATATATATATATATATATATATATATATATATATATATATATCTCAAAAAATTGAAAAAGTTGAAGTTTTATATCCCTGAGACCTCTTAATAAATGAAAGACTGAAAAATTTCACTATGAATTACAAATGCTTCCTTCGCAAAAACATTCTAATGCAGAAATCATAGAGTCTTCTTGTTTCGAAACGCTAAATGCCATACGACCTTTCATTGCATTTTACTACAATGAAAATATCACTTTCGGGCTTTTCCCCAACTTAATCATTTGTTCAAGTTTAATCATGTGTAATCCTTACGTTGAGTCACTTTCGTGGAACTCTTCCGCCTTCCAAAGATAATAAACACGTGATACGGATTCGGTCGATTGCACTTCCTTCTTTATCACGAGAATAATTCACCTGGAGATTCATTTCCTGATTTTCATTAAGCCCTTTCCGTTACAGAAAATCAATTTTCTTGCCCTGAGAGCATTCTTTCTTAATTTCAGAAGATCAGGCATCGAGGCCTTTTAGTGTTAGGAGGATTTGGCTTCAGTAGAAAATTACATTGATAAATGTTAGAAATTATAGAATTTGGAAAAAGGTTGTTTACAAATTTTGAATGTTTTTGTAATTTTAAAAAATCAAAAGTAATGCAGAATAAGCGAATTAAATTACTGGATTCCAAAATATTTTGATTATAAAATTGTGTTGATAAATTTTCAAAGTATTTACATGTTCTGATATATAAAATATTATTAATATGTGTGTAAAAATAAACATGAAAACAAATTAAGTTATTGAAACCAAAAATTAAGATATGAAGGGGCTAAAAAAATTCAGATGTCTTAAAATGAAACTAATCGGATGAATAAGAAAATTACTTTATTGCCTAGAGAAATATTGTCATATTTTTTTTCTTTCATCTGTGTGAGAGATATCATTTCTTTCTTATCATTAGTTTTGATCTTTTGCTAAAAAGATATATTCATGGGATACTGAAGAAAACAAGACATACTTAAAATGTTTGAAGAAATAAAAAACACTTAATCACAGAAAAATTCGCATTAAAATATCCTTCAAAAGCTTAGTCGGAATTAAAATGTTTGTTTTTGAGCAAGAATTTCTAATAAAATTAGTAACAAGCATAAACAAAAAAATTGCACCTATAACACTCTTGAAAACTTGTGCACAACATATATTTACAATATCATGTGCTGAAAAATTATCGATATAAAGATTTTTGTTGTTGTTTTTTTAATTCTTGATATTACATAACTTATTGTACGTTAGAATCAGTTTTTATAAAATGATGTTAAAATAGCTTTTCCACGTAATTTTATGAAGATTATGACTCAAAATTATTAAAAATAGAGAAAAAAGATTTACATTTAATATACAAAGTTTAACAAATTGATGAATTTCAGGATAAACTAGGTGAAATTTAACACTTTCGTGAAACTCTCCATACAAACCTCTGCAGCATTAATCTAAATAAAATTTTTGTAATATATATTTTTACATAGGTTAACACGATAAATTGATATCTAAAAACTGTGAAAAAATTGTAGCTCTTCGTGATCATTTCGGTTAATTTTTTTTTATATAACTAACAATACCTTTGTACAAAAACAAAAAAAAGTATCAGTTTTAAAACTAAACCATTACTTCACAGGCTTAACAATAATGAAAATAATGTATGTACGTTTCAATTTTTGCGCAGATTTATCACTAATATTTTATGAAATCATGTTTTGAGTAAATATACTTTTTAAAATTCTCTTTTTCTAGAAAAAAGTATTAAAATAGGCACTTCCGGTTTAATTCAGTGCTTTGACTTAATTCGTTGCTCGTTATTATTTTGTTTCTAATTATCCTAAGCTAAAACAAATCGGTTGTGGAAAGCTAATAAGCTGGATTTTGGAATGATATAATAAAATTTATAAATTTTGGACGAAACTCTTGCTTGAAACGTATTTAGTTTCCGTAAATAATTTGCTAATTGATATTCAATTACCGTACGATCTTTGAAGCAACACGAGAGCTACTGGCAATTGACTTCGTAATTTTGGACAACATTCAAGTGACGAAGACGAAACCTGAGCTGGCATCCCAATATCTTACCTTCTCCACCAAGTCAGAAGATGTACTTTGAGGCCGACAAATTTAAAATGCACCAGTCTTTATAGGAATAATCTGGATAACGTATTTGGAGCCCCAAAACCTCATGGCTCTTAATTTCCATATTTTGTAGTTTTTGGTACTGAACTTGGTCTTCCTATGTTCATAACTGTGATTTTATTTTAAATTAATTTTTACAAAATAGTGGTATTTAGAAAATGATAATTTACTTTGTGAATTTAAAAGTACAATAAGAAATTTTAAGGAATAAATTTATTAGAAAGCATGAAGCTATAGATGAGCCTTCATTTCAGCAACAAACCAATGGAAAAATTGCCTTTTGTGTCAATGTCTTAGGTGGAATCAGTGCTTGAACAAACATTTGTGAGAGTTACGAGTACGAGAGATTCTGTTCTGATGGGATACTAGGTTAAATGTGATTTGTGGAGGAATAAATCGTTTGTGTCTATTGGAAATCAAAGTTAGGATCTTTGAGAAAGAATAAAAGTCAGGAATATATAACAATATTTTTAGGTCCATTAATTTTAAGGGCAAGATCGTATTATGAAATGTTATGTAATGAATTACTATTAATGGTCATGAGAAATTATTACAGAATTCTTGACAGGGATCAGTGCTGTTTTGGGATGCATTTGCGTTAAGATATTATAGTATTTGCTTGTTACCGCAGACAACATAATAAGAGTTGTGAAGCGTTATCAGAGAATATAGATTATTATATGGTTTGGATTGATTTTCTATTTTTTTAAATTTGAAAGGAGTTCAGAACCAAAAATATTTCCTGATGGAAATTAATCATTATTTCACTAAATACCGAGCATTATAGATAAAATTTCAAAATGGTAGACTGAAAAGGCAGAGTAGACTGAAAAACTTGTAAGACATATTGTGAGTAGCTAGTTTGAATCAATCAGAAGTTTATTAAAAATATATTTATTTTTATCTTTGAACACTTAGCAACTTTAAAATTCATCCAGCTGAACCGCGCTTCTTGTGGTAACGCGTAGTAAATCCGCGGAGAAGAAAGAGAACTTCAACTGAATTCACGGATTACAAAACCCGAATGTACCAGAGCGTTTCTAATGACTCACACTAAGGATATAATCAACTTGCGGTTAACATAAATCATGATTGTAAATGAATTATGATTGCATTCACTACAGACCTATCAGGAGAATAACTAAGGAAAGAAACGGTAGCATATGCGCAGGTAGGCAGCTAGGCGTAAGGCACGAATGTTGGAGCAGGATAAAGTACCCCGGCGGTGTAATCTCATCATTTCTGGGAAAGCGATTTCACAGCATATATTTGCTTAAACAGATGTCGATTTGCTGCCTCAGTGTAAAACATCGAATAATGAATCTGTTAGATGACATCTGAAGGATTTTACCGGTTGTAGATTTATTGGAAATATTGAGGAATGTCTAATAGTGCCAAGTGTGGCTGCAGAATTCAGGATTGCTCATAACATCGTTTCATGAATTTAGAGAAAATTTCAAACTATAGGAACAGCTGTTCGACGGTTCGGTATTGGTTAACTTCGAGCAACCACGCGAGTGGATGATAGTACATTACTCTACAGACCAGAAGGAATAGGTGGCAGACAGTGGAAGAAATCGCTAGACATACAGCAAAGATGATTGAATAATCAATATCACGTTTTACCATGGTCAGGAGACTCCACTGGTGGTCTGTTTGCACGAACGACCTGTAATGTGTGTACTTTTTATGCCTGCTTATAGGACAAGGCATTTTCTGAGGTGCCAATAAAACATGAATTGCGCATACAATCAATGAACTCAAGTTCTCTTTACCTATTAGAAGCGGTTTAGTCTTAGTAACGATTCTGGAGGCATAAACATCTGGAGAGAACGGGTAACCTGCTATATCTTTCTAACAGGATCGAAAGATATTGGCTTAGAGGTCTCAGTGTTCTCGTTTGGAAAGGTATCGTGCTTGTATATCGTACCTACTTTCACATCTTCTAAGTAGCTTCGATCACCAAGACGTTATCAAAACGAGAATCTTCTTCCGTAAGTGCGACTTTTTAGAAGTGTTATCGGTCCACATTTCCTTTTCATGGACAACAATGCGTCACCTTATCGTGCAGTAGCTGTCGGACAGTGAGGATACCGACAAGGTCTCCGTTATCTAATTCCTATCGAGCGTGTATGGAGTTTTCTGGAGAGACACTTTGTAGCACGTAACTTAACCTCCAGTAAATATTCTGGAGCTCCGACTGGTAGTATGAGACACCAATCATATGGGATACACAAAGACATAATTTCTTATTAACTTCCAGCGAATAAATTTCATTCTTTAATAATACATTCAATTACAACAACATAAATTCCCTTGTGAATCTGTAAGAAAACCCACAAATGTAACTTCGAATGGATAAATAGTTCTAAAGCTCTTTTCGAATGGAAAATAGAATAATTATTTCTGGTACACAGAAGATTTAGTTAAAGCGTGCTTTCCCGGAGACATTAATTAATAAATAAATCTTCTTGAAGATATTCCCCCAAGAAGGTTATATATATATATATAACTATTCAGAAAAATATAACATTGCAGTTTTAACATATTTTATCAATAAAATTAAATTGCCTTTGCAACCTTAATTAACATAAATTAAGATTATAAATTTAATATATCCTTATTAAAGATTACACGTGTTATAGGAATTTACACTCCATTAACACATTTTACAAAAGTCGTTCATTCATTAAGAGAAAATGCTTAATTCTAATTTGATCGAAATTTTACAGCAAAAATATTACAGACACTGTTTAAAAAGCGATCGTTACACAGATTCCAATTACTTCTTGTTCATTCCAGCATTATTTTATGAGCAATATTATTGATTTCCAAATCATCACTATTTCATTTTTCTCCTGAAATCCTTGTAAATTGATTCTCTAAGGTATTCCCGTGAGAAAATGTGAAATATTTTACATTTTGTTTTCATTTTCAAAGAGAATTAAATCAGAAAATGCACTTAAGGGAAGTAACATTGTGCTTTAGATAGGAAATATTTCTAAAAAAACTCTTTCAGATATTCATATTGTACTCGATGGCCTACCATTTAAGAATTGAGTTATTCTAATATTTTTGTTTGAATTCAAATATCATTGAAACGTGTTTCATTATTCAAGGAATCGCAAGTATTGTATATCATGCAAGTATAGATATATCATTAGTATGTCATTGTATAGATAGATACACAAAATAGAGATTAAAAAGCAGTATGTTTTTGGAAGTAAGTTTTGTTTCGTTACTGTCTTTGGATCCGTAGCAATAAATTTAATATTTTTGGATGAAAAATCTTTATTCCGAGGAGTTTTACAGATGTTTAACTGTCAAAAGAATTCTTTTCTCACAGTTCATGTTATAGTTCTCCCTCATGTGTTCGGCTACATAAAATTCTAATTTTAAATATATTTAAAAAAAATATTTTAATGATTAACTTGGATGTAATTTGATATTCAGCTTTATAAATATATCTTTATTGCGGTGTTTCTATTGATATCAAATTAAATACATTATTAATGGAGTGAGTAAACTAGATATAATGATCGAATATCTGAAATATGTTTATATTGGTTTTGAATATTTAAACTAGAATTTTAAGGAATGGTGTTTTCTAACTTATGTGAGAATTGAGTAGATTTGTGATGTCATGTGAGAATTGAGTAGACTCAAAATTGAATAGATTTATGAAATATTAAGACTGACACGGGCAGCAAAGGTAATCAAAAACTTCAGTGCTATCATTTCTATTTTCAATATTTTTTTTTATTTTTACACTTTCTTTAAAAATTAAATATACTAATTATTTGTCTAATATGACATGGAATAAGTAAATTGTGATGCTATTTGTGTATTTCCGAAAAAAGTAAAACGAGTGTTATCAACAATTATGGTTAATATACTATCCACCATTTTCTCTTAACTAATCTTGGTGACATTTCTTAACTCGCATTACATAAAATAAATCTACGATCCAACCAATTGAAACGCTATTTGAGCAAATAAGTTGAATTAAAGATTATATTAGAATAAATGGCAGAAACGCGTGTATCTGAGTGAACCCACACTGCATATGAGAAAGATGGAAATTAGATGTAAGAAATAGAATGTTAGCGATTACAGGAGAGTGATTGATTCTTAGTGATAGTTTTTACGTGTGTGAACCTGCATCGTAATCTAAATAATGGCTTAGAAGAATTTCGTAGATTAAGAGCGTCTTTAGAATAACCTCTCGATTCACCTATGTATAGGATTAGATTCACTAGGATTTGGATTAGTGAGCGAGAGTTTTCCAAAATGTCTATTATTCCAAACTAGATTGCAAGATCGTTGAGTATTGCCTCAATTTTGAATTATTAGACAAAGCGAGATCCACCATCATTGAAGAAATTTAAATAAACACTTAAAAGTATAATCATCTGCTTACTCTTTGTTTGACTTTGATTATTTGCGTACAGAGACTTTAACTAGTTACAATTTAGGTGATAAATGTTGATCACTGAAGCAAATAAAAGGGAGGCTTAAATTATATTTAAGTAGTATTACACAATTCCCTCATTCGCAATAGTTTCACGAAAATTTAGTTTATATCAATTAATGAGAAAAATTCAAAATTAAGGCAAAAGTTCATTCTTGAAACGATGATGTACATTGAAGTTTAGAAAGTAATTGATAGAAACACTTTTATAAAAGAAAAATGATGTTTGATTCTACCGTAAGGGAAAGATAAATATAGGGGTGATTTAAACGAGGCATCTTCTAGAAGTAGCAGTAAAATACTACAGATGGCACTGTTAAGGATAGTTAGTGTTATTATTGAGTGCTTCTATCAATTAAACGCCATTAAAACAAAGTTGACATGGATTTACAGATAAGTTGTGATTGCTTCCACCTTGTCTTTCATTTTGTGTTTTTGTTGTCACCATCGAAAAGATCTGTATTCCTCTTAATACAGTGGAAACCAAGCGCAAAGGAAAACAATGGGTTGCTAGAGATTTAAAGAAGGCGAAGATGGTCTCATCGATCGTACAACTTTAGGATAAGGCTTTTAGGATGTGTAGAGTAGCATTCTCATGAATTTCCCACTTCCAAGAAAAATTATGAATTGAAATATTGTAGTGTAAGTAGTGTAAGTTATCTATTATCATTACCTATATTCCTAACAGCGGTGCTGTTTGAGCCACCCTAAAATTTATTGCAAAATTAATTTGTATTTCGTTACCACAGAGTATTCACTAATTACAATTTTACTTACCCAGGCTATAAGAGATATGTTTAAGAAAATTCACTAAAATTCTTTGGAGTAAAAAGACGATGAGAAAAACTAATGGCAATGAAGCATTAAAAAAGTACATCAATATCATCCATAACAATACAATTAAATAAGAAACAGAAATTATAATTAAATCAAATTCTTGAATAAGCCAACTTTAAATCATTTAGTCTCAAATAAATGAATTTTGTAGTATCAATAAGAATATTTTCCATAAACTTTAAATTTTTACCAATGAAACATTTTTAATTATCGGGGTAATTAGTAACCTCATTGTTTCCTTCTATTTAACATTAACTTTTAACTTGTGTAAAATTTAATGTAAAGAAAATTAGAATTTTTTTCAATATTCTTCATTTTAATCGTATTGTAATTTAAATTAGTGATTCATAGTTTATTGAAAATTAATTATTGCAGACGATTTGTAACTTTAGACACAAAAAAATAAGTCTAACTTTTTAAAGAGTTTAATTCAAAAACTGGAATATAGCAGCCATAACTATATGAAATTCACTTTTCATAATTCCAAATTACTTTCTCCATTTTTATTCTTTAATTAAAAAAAAGCAATAACATTATCAGTCTTTAGTATACATTCCTCTAATACCTTTTTGAATACGAAGAAATTCTTCAAATTTATTAGATGTTAGAAATAAAAATGTCAGAAGAATTTCCTTTTGATTTAAATATTTATTTAAACTTTTAGAAGTGAAATATATTTTACGACATCTAAAAAGAAAAGTAAATCTTAACTATCCGATAATAAAATATATTTGATTTCTTTTGCATATTTTTAAAGCATACAGAAATGCAGAACAATTTTGGTTTTCCTATCTTTTTAAAAAAGTAGTAAGAAAAGAAAAAAAAAGATTTTTCTACATAGAGAGAGAACGTATTTGATGCATAAAATTATTTTAATATTTCTATTTCCTTCAATATTATTTTTAAAAAGTAGCATTGTAAAATTCTATTGGAATTATATTTGTGCAAAATGGCGGACTTTGAGAAAAACTGTACAGGAATAATTGACTTATGGTATGAAATTATTGACTTTTTCATGATACATATTTTTTAAGTTGGAATTCGTAAGTTTGATAGTTTTTCAGATAAAAATGTGTTATGCATGGAATGGTTTGTATACTTAGAGAGTAATTTTGGCCTATTAAGTAATTAATTTTAATGAACTAATTTGAGAAAACACTTACGTAAGAGACCACGTGCCCACAAAATGTAATTATAACTTATATGAAAAATCCTTGAGAAATCAACTTATAGGAAGTGGGTTTAATAATTGAAAACACAAATATATATTAAACAAATTATTATAAAATTAGTGAGAAACAGTTATATTGAAATTTCTGATTATTCAATTTTACACTATTTTACGATGGGAAATAGAAATAATTATATTCTTACTTTCAATGAAATTTCATTTGAAAACAACTTTTAAATGGAGTTGATACAGAAAGTTTAATTAATAATGTCTTTTGAGTAAACAGAAAATAATTGTAATGTAACTTTTTATTCCGCAACTCATATGAATTCATTATGGCTTTAAATACAATACATCTATAAAAATAAAATATACTATCTAAAAATATTCAACAAGTTTTTTGAAATTTTCGAAAATAGTTAAAATTTTCTAAAGCAGGTAATTTTTTTCTTTGTCTATCGTGCACTTATACGCTTTTATTTTGTTAAAATATAAATTGTATCATTTAACTATTACATAAAACTCTCATACAAGTTCCACCCCCCCACACACAAATATACTTAAGTAAGAAGACGTATCATAAGGTCTTAATTGAGACTAAGAAATATCGATACATCTTGATAAGAAAATCCATTCTGAACATTAAATTATTCTTACAAACACAACTTAGTTTAATGTAGATTTTTTTTGTGTTAGGAAATTTTAGATTGAAGTCATTCTAAGTTATATAGAAGATAAAGTTCGATTTCCTGAGTTCTACATTGACGTCCTTGAAAAGGTCAAGAAACGTTGGGATAAATGTATTACTCTGGCAGGTGACTAGGCACAGAACTCTAACCAATTAAAATTGTTTCTTTTTCCTTGTTAGTTTTAGTAATAATTCAATGCTTACTATACTGAGAGTTACTTCAATATATTGTTTTCTGAAACCAAACAATTCAACATGAATAGATATAATTTACAACATTATGTACAAAAGGATAGATTAATACATAGAGAACTTTTATTCAATTATGTTGGTTATTTCTTAGCCAAAATTAAAACTTTACGAAACTCCCTTTTAATCACATTATTTGTCATATACTCATTCCATTGTTTTATTGCCTTCTAAATTGTTTTCTCTTTAAATCTTTCGATTAAATGTTGCTAGGCAACAAGGTTTCCTCTTTTACCTCGTAATCTCGAGAGAATGCCTCAACCTAAAAATTTTCCGCCTTAGTTCTCTTGAATTAAAATTAATTTATTTCCGTATACTTTAAAAATAAACCTTGGACTTCAACTTAGTATACCAAAATTTGGTAACGAAAGGTGTTTCAGAACTATTAATTTGAGAACATATTTCTTTAGAATTTGTTGTGGTTATGTGGATCAAAGAAGCATGTAAATGCGAAAGGAATAAAAAAGTTTATCTTGTTGCTTTCAATAAAAAAACTCGTAAATCGAAAATAAACAGGGTCTTATAGAAATCATGAAAGTGTTTGCTTCTTAGAATTGATATTATAGTGTGGCTTTGTGTGATCTTGCACGTTTACTTCAAAGAATGTGAGCCGGCAATTGTGATAAAGCTGTGGTTTCTTCGGAAAGTAAAAAAAGGATCTAATGACTGTAGTACTCCGGTGGACTACGTCATTAACATTCTTGTCAAGTATTTCCTAAGAACTATTAACAAAAGACATTGGAAGCCTTATTATCTATCTGAAATTATTAGGATCCAGTTCCAATTTATTTCTTACAGCCTCTTGTAAATGGTCATAATTCTTTGCTCTAAACTTACTTACAGCTAACAATTTTAACATACATATCTACCAAAAGCTGTTCGAAAGTGTATTGCAATGCAACAGCAAATTAATACAATTTCGTCTCAGCATGATTTGAACAGCAAATATTCAATGCAGTGTACCTTCTTATTTAAAATCGGATGTCCATTGACAGGATCAACTTGACAAATTCGAAAGTTGTATAATTCCTGAGCATTCCAAAAATTAATTGGGTACTGAAAAGGATCATAACATTTATGCTTATTGACAACTCGAGAACGCGTACCGTCATGTTCTCATATCACGATATCAGGCGTTGCAGTAAATGATTCGTCTGCTACCACAACAGCCACTTCGTCTGTAGTTGGAACGTTAGAGAGTCTAAAATGAGGCCTGCATGATACCCGATCAGGATGGATTACTACTTAGCAGCTGCCCTCAGATATGCTCTCCGAAGCAGTCTTAAATCTTTTACCCAAAGCATTATATTAGCATGTAGTACTTGCTGTATGTTTTGTATTTCCTCTGTCGCAATTCCTTGAATAATTCTCAAGCGACTTTTGCTTAGAAATTCTTCTATAAAAGAAATCTGTAGAAAATTTAGCTCCATATTTGATTCAGGATGTAGTGACCCAATGCCATGGTAAACTTTTACTTCAACAGTAAATATCGGTGAAATACCTGGCATTACTAAGATTTCGATAGCACTGTAACGTAGCTTCTTAGATTACCAGATGTCAGCTGTCCGCCTTTTGTTTCCGGGCACCCCAAGTGAAAAGACGCACTAAAACGCTTCTTGCTCCTGTTGTCACCTGCAATGAACAATTAATTTTTTCATTAAACACGTGGCCCTGATACACATACGTGTAAAGGATTATCCTCTGCTGTGAAGAGGAAATACCAAGAATTGTACACTGTTCGTCACAGTAACATGTCCATTTAGGGCCCATCCATATGACTTTCGAAATGTTGCGTCAGAATGGGTGTGAGTCAGACTGTCCTGATCCTGAAAGAATGAATAGCGTTGGGAACACAAACGGAGGCTGCCGTGTGCAAATCGATGTTCATTCAATTCAGGTATGGAAAAGAATTGAAAGGGGGGTCAGGCAGCCTTGCACGGAAAGTTTAAAAGAGACGAAGGAAAAAAAAGAGATCCAGGGAGAAAGTAGCGAAAAGCGAACTTTTGTTTTGTATATTTTGATGGATCTTTAATGTTACCGTATCAGGCAGAAGGATAATAAAGTATCTGGTAGCTAAATCTAAAAAGGCGAAAATGACTTGTTAACTTGTGAATTAAATAGTAATAAAAAACTAATTTTTCTAAAGCTGTGTGATCCATCACCTTATCTAGAATTTTACGAAATCTGGGTCAGGACGACACAGCACCAAAAGAAGTCAAATGGGAGCACGAATTATATTTTCTGAGATTTGTCATAAAATGACGTAATTCCTCTTTTTCAAGCCAAACAGAGAGAAACTGTTAGAGACCTTAGAAAAACTTTTTTGTTTTGTTCTCTTAAAGGTTCTACCGTTTTCTCTATTAGAGGAATTACGACTTCTTTAGTTTCAGTTCTTTTCTTATCAGCCAGGTAATTTGCATGGCGATTACGCCGATATTCTGTGCTTTCTGGGGTAGTAGCCAGGCAAATTTGTTTTTGACAGATGGCCTGCTCAAGTCTTATTGATCGCCTGTGGATAGGGCTCCTATAATTGAAATCGCTCCACCAAATATTAATTAATCCCTTTAAATGAAGAATATTACGAAACGGATATTTTTATTCAAAAAAACTCATTAAAATATTGTCTTTTGCAAGTCATGAAAGGTTGTCAGAATGTTTGTGTTTGTTTTTATTAAAAGTGATTAATGTTTATCGTTGAGCACATTTTATGAATACGAGAAACGAAAAAGGATTAAAAGAAATTTCTACAAAGAAGAAAAACGTAAAAGGAATAAACTAAAATATTTTTCGTTTCCTATTAAAACACAATATCAAGATATACGTTTACCAATGCCCTATTCTATAACATAATGTACTTCAATAACAACTATCAAGAAAATCTGTTCAAATGTTCGAGAGTGATTGAGTTACAAATATTAGACATACTTTCATATGTATTTATGTAAAGTTGATAATCCTATTACTTTTTAAAGAGGAACTTCAAATATAAAATCTATAAGATTTTTTTTGTTGAAATTGTTGAATTGATAATCTTGTTAAAGATCCTGATAATCTTGTTAAAGATTTTATTTGAATTTTTTCCCCTTTTTTTTCATAATTTCTTCTATGTTATTACACATTCTTCCTTTGTGCTTTATTTTTGAATTTATTTAATTAATTTAAATTTGCGATTTTCTATTTAAATGGTTTCATTTATATATATATATATATATATATATATATATATGTGTGTGTGTGTGTATTCTTAAAATATTTTCTTTTTAGATTTAATTATGAAACAGATTGATATATGGCTTTGTTATATCCTATTTCTTTGTTATGTTTTTTTTTTTTTTTTAATTTTGTGCGTCTTATATGATTTCTGTCTTTATATTTTTAATTTTGAGAGTTCTTAGTTTTAAATTTTTCAAAATTTTTGAATAGTTGTATTGGTCTGTTATTGTTTACTTTGTACTTAAAAATAGGTTTCTTTAGAATTTAGTGTTTGGATTCTGGAAACTCTTGATCATTTTAGTCCACATGCGAAGCCTGTTGTTAGTTGTTTGATGATTGCTAGTGTTTATCTAGGTAAAATATTTTTGACACATTTTTTTTGCTTTTTCAAACATTTTTATGACTTGAAATGATAGTATCATATAGAGTACATTAAGTAAGTAATTGTTTTTCCTAATTTTAATCTTTTGTGTCTCACAAACTTTTAAATGTATTTGTAAATTCTCTGTATTACTGTTTGTAATATTATTAACCATAGTGCTATACTTGGAAAAATCCAGATATTTGTATTCCGTTTCTTAGTTTTTGATTTTTGCTATTGGTATTTGTAAAGATTATTTCGTTTCTTTGTGTTTTACTTCATATATTTTTTTTTGGTGTGTTCAAAATTTTGAAAGTCCGCCTTCCCTTCCTCCTCCCTTTTTTTTCTCAATATTTACTTCCTGTTACTTTTTGTTTTCATAATATATTTTGTTGATGGGATATTTGGGTCTATATTTATAGAATAACCCGACATAACAGTAGAAAGCCTGTTACAATATTAAATACCTTACTATTCTCTTTTTTTCATTTTTCCTATGATTTTAAGGGTTTTAAATGTTTCTTTTCAAATTTCTTGATATTTACTTTTCTTACACTTCTGATTTCTAATAACACACACACACATATATATATATATGTATGCATGTATATATATATATATTTAACCTTTTAATTTTATATATTCTTTAACCTGTACTTCAGGTTAGCCATGTCTTGGAATAAAATAAAAAATTGGAACACCCTTTCGAACAAAGTCTCAGGACTTCCTGATGCAATTTACTTGTAATTTGGATTTTATTTTTTTTCCAAATATCTATTTTTTAGATCAAATGGAGTTTATAAAAACCATGAATTGGAATACCCGATTTGATTCATTTCAAATGATTTACCGAAAATAATTTATCAGTATCGAATATCTCTTACTGAGTTTAAAATAAAATTAGATAGATTTATAGGAGATGCGAGTTTAGAATCTAAGGATTCGTAGGCTGCCTTGGATGTCTAGAATTTATTTCCTCCCATCTGTCGCTTGGGATTAGATTTTCTTCCTTTTCTCCCTCTGTTCCAAATTTAATGGTCACGCTATGCGGTTCGGAGAATAAAAACTTACTTCTTAATCAAATAAATCATTATAGATTATTTTTAGATTCCTTAAGAAAATATTTCTTTTTAAAGCCCCATTGATAAATTTTCTTCTTCAGTTCATTACAAACTAACTTTGAATAAGTGTTATTTGTTGAAGTTAAATACAAAATTATTTAAATGGATGTGTTATTGCAGTTGAGATTGTAATACTTTTGCAGAAAATATATTTACAAAATAGTGTTTTTTAACTTTAATTGATATTTCCAATGAAGAATTCATATTAATTGATATTTTCATTCAAAAAACTCTAATGCTATTGGAAACTTCTTTGAATTTAGGTACGAATATTATCAAAGAAATAATTATTATTTTTATATGCATAGTAATAATGATTTTAGTAGTATAATATTCATAATTTTGCATTATAACAGTAATGTTAGCGCATTTTATATTAATAAAATGTTACATTTAGAACAAACAATTCTTGTCAAAATTTAAGCACATTTTTTTTCCATTTATACACATGTGTTTACATAAAAGTAACACGTTAAAAGTTTAATCACTCATGTCAATGCATTTGCCTTCTATAAATATATTTATTACGGCTTTTAGGAACTATATTTTATATTTTCATATGAACTATCAAAATGTATCTGAAATACTATAAAAAGTTTCTATAAAATGTATTACTGATCTTTGACAATAAGTTAGGTACACCGAACTGAATACCTGCCGATATCTGAAATAAAAAACATATGTCTGATTAAGAAATTTAAGTAGGAAATTTCATTAAAAAGAATACATATCAGCTAATTTGTTATTTCTAGTTAGTTTTAGTATAAGAAAAAAATGATTAACATTTAAAATACTCTAAAAAAAGGCTAATTTGTATGAAACTCTACAAACCTGTATATTTTCTTGCTGATAAAAAATAGTTTTGGACTGTAGAATTAATTCTTTGAAAATATGTATCTGAGTGTGTGGTTATATAAACATAAAAATAACTCAAAGTGTTTTCTCACAACATTCTAGTGGAGAAAAATATCTAAGTGATTAAATCAAGTCATTTTAGTTACTTTTGCACTACTTTCCTTTAAAAGTGATATATATTCCTTCTCCAGGCATATTTATTCTTCATAAAAGTTTTAACATACATTTTTACTGTTATAACTAATGAAATAATGTTTTAAAAAAACTATTTGGATATAATTTCTTAAACTCTTTGTATAAAAATATTTATTATTATTCTTACAAATTTTCTAATAACATCTAAATCTAGTGACCAAAGAATAGTTGGAACTTATCTTAGTTAATTAATCAGTAAATTTAAGTTTCATGCCGAATCATTGCTGAAAATTAATTCAGTACTAAAAAACCAAATTCAAATGTTCGAAAAAATCTCTATAAATCAAAATTTATGAATGTAATCAATATAAAGAAGAAACGTAGAACATAACTAACTCTAAGAGTACATCACATCTCAAAATAAATTACAATTCAATTAGGGCCACTTTGTTTCCAATTTGAATTCAAATTAAGGAAATGCATAAAAAACCGCGTGTTCAAATATGAAAGAGCGCATTTACAGCGCCATTCTAGGTAAACTCTGAACATAATTAAAGCAGAATTTTAAAGTTTCAAAAGATCGTATTCGACATATATAACTAATACCATATATTGAGGTGTTTTTGCTTGTGTATCATTATTTATACAGTAGAATTAAACTTTAAAAGCCGTCATTGTGTTAAGGTATGTGCCTACCTAAAAAATCAAAGGTTTCGTGAAAAATTTCGAAAGTTTCTTTACTATTTTTTTTTATTGAAGGCCACTTATTTACGATTTCAAAAATGATTAGCATTTGTTGATAGGGTAGCTAGAAACAAAGTTAAAACTCAGAATTTAAACCGAAAATTTCATTTAAAGCGAGCAGAAGTAGAATTTTTCAATACCGAAACTAATTGATATTTATGTAAAAAAAGCATTTAAACACTTGCTTCTTCATTTTTAAAAGTTGTGAAAGTAGACGTATCCAGCAAACTATTTATTTACTTATTTATGAATTATAAATTTATATTTTCTGGAAAATTGCGCTTTAAATGTTTCTTCATTATGAAAAATCTCGTTCTTAAAAAGTATATCATACTTAGAAATGAAATTTCATCACAATGTTCTGTATACCTCTAGGTATGCTTTGAACCTCAAATATAGCTTTTAATCATAACACTATTTATTTGGGAGCTATTTTTATTTTAAAAATTTGCGGATATTTTTCTTTTTTTTTGTAAAATTATATTTCTTTTACAAATTTTGGTATAACTCTGAAAGTTTAATAGATAACTTCATTTTTCCGCTTCACAACACAGATATTTATGTATCAAATACATTGTTGAAACAAATAGTGAAATATATTAGTTATAATTTGTTATATGAACCGTAGCGTAAATGTCAAATCTTACTAAATATTAACGAAATATGGCTAAAATTTGTAAATTAAAAAAAATCTCATTAGAATAACTTTTGAATTTACATTTTTGTTGACCTTTATAGCTGAAAATATAAGTGTTCGACAAAATTTTCTTTCTTTTGAAAAAAAATATTCCTAAGGTCGTCACAAACCTTAATTATTCATAAAATGCATTTTAAATATTAAATCAAGAGTCAATTACAAAGTATTTAATTTAAAATGCTCGGGATCGTTGGCATTTAAAATTAAAGGTAATTTATAACATTGCGCTATTTTTACCACCAAAATAAATAGTCGAAATGCGTAATTGGAAACATTATAACTCCTAAAACACGTAACCTGTAGAACCTGTTCTAAGTTTTTTTTCAGTGTTAAACATACTTTTCAATGACAGTCAAATGTAACATATTTATCATAGAATTCTCATATTTTGCATGGCAACGACTACATAGATATATTTAGACGTAGTAATCGAATCTCGATACCATTACACTAATAAGTAATATTTTTTAATGTTAAATTGTACTAATTACGTATTTTGAGATAACTTCTTTTTTATGCAACTCTGCAGAAAACTCCAAAATTATGTTTCGATGGTTAAATAAATATATTTCTCTACTAAGCATTCTTAAAATTGGTCGTTTTCATAAACTTCTCAGATTGTTATGAAAGTAGTGAGAAGATTATAAATTTCATTAAAAGTAAACTAATGAAATAAAAGCGTGTAGTGGGCTGATCATGCCTTTCTCCAAATTTAAATTTCCTTCACTTATTTTACAATGTCTTATTTATAATTACATCGCATCAGAGAAGAGCAGTTTACTTCACACAGAACACCTGTGAAATGAATCTGCTCTATAAGTATAAAAGTAACTTAATTTTGAATAAATATTATGGCATGTGCGTAATTTTTATTTATTTACTCGGCTTCTTTACTCAGCAACTGAATTTATGAAATGTTATTCTATTTAATTTGACATTGTAAAATAACGTCCCATGTCTTTATATTAAAATAATTATCATTAATTGTGTAAAGTCCATCGTCCATAAAGGCAGGAGCAATATCCCGTCGTATAAGGGAACTTGGCGCAGTTATAGACGAATTTATACTAATCATTTCATCGGCAAAAAGTCCTTGATTCAAGAAAACAATGAATGGGTCAAATTTTATTGAGGGAATCCAAATTTGCATATATTCATTTGTAAATGAATCCAAGTGGAGACGTACGGCTACCCGATGCTTTTTATTACACCATTTAGTCGAACCCCACAATCAATCAGCATTTTGTGTGAATGCACTCTAGTTATCATATCCACAAATTATAACGGAGGCTAACTATGAAATGTTCTATTTTTTCAGCTCTTAATTCTTAACTATTATTAGCTATCCACAGGTATGAAAAAGAGTTGATCAATCTTTATCATTTCTTTTACAGCATAGAAAATCAGAAATTCTAACAAGGAATACTCTCATACTGGAATGTTTAATGCGTTGAATGCCGATCACGCGTCAGCTTGCTATGTGATTTCGTCACCAATGAGCAAATCACAAGCGTGTGGGGTGAAGCTTCAGAAGCCAGTCATACGCTGGGGTGGTAAAGTTTTCTTCTGATTGGATCATTCTCCAACATATTTGATACTGCATGTTGGGTATTTCTGTTGGTATTGGTATGGAGTGATTAGTATAAACTAGCTGCAAAGAATCTTGGCTTCGAAATTTATTATACGTTTTTCATTGAAAACATATTTTTATGATATGAGTTATACCGGTGATAGCTTGAAAATACATTACCATTTAAACTGTCTTGTAATAAATTCAATTCTAATATGTATATTTGTTTATAATATAGTTTCTTAAAAAAATTATGTCTCTTATTTTTCTTATTTTGTATCACTTTCTGCATGCCACCCACCAGCACATAATGTGGATTTTAGGGGGAAAAATGTAGTACCGATTCCGCGCTGAGGTATAATTAAGAAATTCGTAAATGAAATACTTAAATAATACTTGAGAAAATCATAATTATCTTTTATTACTATTTTTAAGTCTATTTTCCATAATAAGTCTGTTGGCATCTGGGTAAAATCTTATTCCATGTCAAGGCATTAATTATCAATCGAATCTATAGTGATTGTCAGTCAATGTGTTAATGTTACAGCTCCATTGTGTGCCAATTTTCAAATGTTATTTCACATCATGTATATTAACACACTTTTTAATACCAGAATTCCAGACCTTTTAAAAATATATACTTCGTTCTATTTTTTAGCATGGAAGTCCAAATTATTAAATATTTTGTTCTTTGTCTCATTTATATTTCAGTTTTTATTACTTTAAGTGAAGCATAGAACGAATCGCGCTGGAAAATATATTCAAGGAATTTCAAGTGAATTTAGTGCAACGTGTAATTCATAGTTTATCCTATAGATACTTGAACTGTAATTACAATAGTATTATAAAATCAAATATAAGGAAGAACATTTTTTCGCTTCAAAATATACTCCATTTGATTCAATGCGCTTCTTCCATGGCTATTTTCCGTTTTCGAAATATTCATGTAAATCTTCAGAACCTAGGGACTCCAACAGTCTTATCGCTTCACTTTTTATAATCTCAACATCATCCGAATGGAACCTTCGCACGAACATTTTACACTTACAAAGCATGAAGAAATAACACTGGAGGATATCTGATAAATAGGGAGAATGATCAAGCACGGTGAACGAATTTCTCCACGAAAATTCGCGGGAAAACATTGAAGAACGTGGAGAGTTATTGTCGTAATTCAAAAGTCATCCCTCGAAATGTTTCAGTCTTCGTGGGCCCAAAATTCTGTCTTGTGGTAAAATACAAACTTAAGCCTCACTCGATGCAAACTTTCTCTACAGCGTTAAAGGACCTTCAAATAGAATCGTATCACATATGATTCCGTTGCTTTTAGTTCATCGTAGATCATTCGAATTGTGTCCACCGATTGGCAAGGACATATGTCCCCACACGTTTTCTATCCTCTATAATGTTTTTTTTTTCTATAATGGACACTGATTGAAGAAAGTGTCGAGTATGTGGTGAATTGTGATCACTTACCAATCACGTTTTCCGTCACGATTACCATTATGAGAACGAACGGGCTATTTTAGAAAAGCAAACCAGCCTAAATGAATTGATGTTCTTCTGATACCTTTATATAAAATCACACCATGGAAAGCACGGAATCGGAAGAATCGTAGAAGAAGTTACTCGGTTCTCACATCTATTTCTATCTTTCTCATCTATTTCAGCTTATATATATGTATTTATCGATTTAAACTTATTTAAAGGCTTTAATATTATTAATACATATCTATATTCTTGTTAAAATGTGTAGTTACCCATCTTCATGAGTGATACTTAAAAACCTCCTGATTCACAGGCAGTTGGGTGAATCTACAACAAAATTTATCTTGTGATGTAGCGTAAAACACATTAAACATTCAGCGAATCACATGCCATTGCAATAATTATTGTACTTCACATGCGAGCATTGTGTCGGTTGCAGTAGGTTTGAAACGCTGCCTTATCTCTGTAAGTAATCTTAGGTATGAAGGAATCGTCTTCATTGAGCTTTGAGAGCAAACGTGCAAAAATTAATTATCTGTTTTTTTACGATTTTCAGCAAGGTCATTTACTAGATGTAACTTGTACATAAGGTGAGGCTGATAAATAACATTATTGAAGCTGTAAAACGGTTTATTTTCAATTAATATATATTTACTTAATATCAACTTCTACATACACCCCTTGTCTGAACCTACAACGCTCCATGCGAATCTACAATTGTTCGAAACAGTGTTTGAAGTCTTCTTCTTTCAGCTCCTTCAGGATTCATACCGCTTTCATTTTCACAGCTTCAATAGACTCAAATCTTATTCCTTTTAGTACAGATTTCACCTCAGGAAACAGACAGAAATCGTATGACCTAAGATCCATCGAGTAATGCGAATAGTAAATGGCTAGAAAGCTCTTAACAGATATAGTGTATTTTTACCGGTGTATTTTTTTAATAGAAAAAATTGTCGTGGAGTAACTTTATCAATTCCTACAGTCTTAGCAATAACTCGAATAATTAACCGACGGTCAGATCGAAGCAGATGACTAATTTTTTTATATTGTCCTCCGTTTCTGACGTGGGAGGGTGACATGGGAAAAACAATTCATTTTCAGCGTCTTCTCGGCCACTTTGAAAATGCTTTAAACCCTCATTAACATGTGCACATAATACGCAATCATTGTTATACACTTTTTTCAATGAATGATAAATTTCAGTAGCCATTCTATGCTAATTTATGATTTTTCTGGGGAAATATAAAAAGAAATCTAATGTGAACGAAGACTACGGTTATAGGGATATATATTTGTTTACAGAAACGAAAGGCACTGTATTCTGAAAGGAAGACTTCACAGGAGACAGTTGTCAGTCTCTGGAGTTTGGCATATTTGTATCTCTTCTGTATAAGCTGTACTGTATTGAAGATTATTAATAAATATGACTTGTTTTCAGGACATCACATTTATTTGCACACATCTTTTCAAACGTAAATTAGAAACACGATTTTAAACAAGCAACATTTTTCAACGTTCGTCTTCACCTCTTGGAACCCAACTCAATTCATTTTTTTTATATTTGTTGCCAGAAAATTATCTAAAATCAAAAATATGATCTGGTGTTGCTAAAAAAATATATCTTAATAAAGAATATTGAAAAAGGTATCACTTTAAGTTTAAATTGTTTGCTTTTAAAAGTTCAGTAGATAATATTTTTTTAAAAAAGTATCACATTAGACTAAATCGTTTGCCTTTAAAAGTTGAACAGATAATATCTTAAAAAAGTATCACATTATGATTAAATCGTTTGTTTTTAAAAACTGAATATGTCACACAGCGTATGTATCGTGATTTAATAGCCAAGCTTTGTAATTTGAAAATCTATTGTTTCCTCAATATTCTTCATTTCGTCGCATCTGTTTGTGGTGGATACTTAAATGACCAAATGCGATTAAAATGGATTGGAAGATGATGGTCTAGCATTTAATTCGTGGCCCCAAGAAACCCGGATTTCACTCCTTGTGTTTTAATTGAGGATACTTAACAGATAAAAAAGAAGTCTTTTCTGACTCTAAGGGTAAACATAGATGAACAGTAAACGAGAATAACAGCAGCCATTCGATTCATACCCCCGTAGAAACATGCGTAGAAAAGTAAACGACGAGTTCTCTAAACGACTAGATATCGATCGTGTATCTGGTGGTAGTCACAAAGATCATTAATAATTTTATAAACTTCAAAATATTGTTCTTAATTTAGTTCTTCTAAAAATACTGTAACCTCATTAGTTTTTTTACAGTAGTTTTTTAAATTTGATTTAATTTGTGTGGCTGTTAAATAACAAGACTGGGGCTGCTACAAAAGAGTTACGCATGCGTTAAACGCTTGGGACCGACATCTGTATCGCGTGAAACGTTTTCTTCCGAATGCAGTGCTGTCCGTATCTGTAAACAAATCTGTATAGCAGTAGCCTTCGTTCACATTAGAGTTACTTTTATGTTTCGCCGGAAAAGTAGGAAGTGAGTAAGGAATTATTGTGAAATTGCACATGAAACTAACGTGACCGGAAGTTACAGCATAAGTCCGGTAGTCTGAGTGAAGCGATTCAACTAAAATAATCAGTTACCACACAAAGTCCAGCATATAATCACAGAGATGTCCAGGCAGCTCACTGAGAACTATGAATGTGGAATTTGTTAGCCCACTATAAAGCCACAAGGAAAAATAGTTTGTTGTACTGAGGCGATGAAGAGTGGACTTGAGCATATCCAGCTCAAGATCGTGAGGAAATCTGTGTAGCTGTACTGAGGACAATGAATGATTTGAATATCCAGCAGAAAGTTCTGATAAGTAGCATTGAGGACAAAGATGTAATGTTACAAAAATACTCAATAAGCAACACTAAAAAAGTTTCAGTTTGAGTGTCCAGCATAATGCAACAAAAAATTGATAGACTACACTAAAGAATAAAAAGATTCTAATTGAGCGTCAAGCACAATGCTACAAAAAAGTCTTGATAAAATACACTTAGGAAAATGAAGGTACAGTTGGAGCGTCCAACACAATGCTACTAATAATTTATGATAAGCTACACAAAGGTAAAAAAAAAGTTCAGTTTGAACATCTAGCACAATGGAATGAAAAAACGTCTGATAAGCTGTCCTATGGATGATAAATGTATGATGCAAGACGCCAGGAGAACAGAGAACTGTCAGCAGCTGCTAGGAGTTTGATGATCCGATAAAGTTTAATGTGTTTTTAAGTTCTCCAAGCTGAAAACAGTTGTTCCCAGTTATCGGCTTAAAGAAGATAATCCGAACAAATCCAAGATAATATTCAAGACCAGATTAAGATCGAAAGATAAAAATACCAGTTATTGATCCTGTCAGTTATTGTTTTGAGAGCAGATACAGGTCATGATAGCAGAACGTGGTGCTGGTCTTCAAAGACCGTCAAATCCGTTGCAGCGATCAATTCGAGTTCAGTTATTTGGATCAGAAATGTAGGTAGTAAGAAAATTGATAGGTAAATAATTAAAGAGAAAACCGGTGCTAGACGTAGAAGATGAAATTGAAGCTATTATTTAAATAGTTGTAGCTGAACGTCTTTAATTCGCTTATTTATAGGTATTTGTTCACATTCGGCTTAATCACTTCGCAACCAGTTTGCATTCGGAGAGGTTAGCGTTGAAAAAACGAAAGATGCCACAAAAAGTTTAAAATGCAATGCATAAATTCCGTAGCCTAATATAACACATTGTATCATTATTAAAACTTCTTTATTATTTTAAGTCTGAAACCACTAAAGTGACCTGGAATATATTAGTTACATAAACGAAAAAATATCAAAAGGACAAAATTATAATTTGATAATGCCTCAAAAGAATAAAAACATGTTTATCAAAAAAATTAGTGTTAGCATTTATGAATGAAATCATTTATAGTTATATAAACACAACAGTAAAAAAAAAATAATACAACTTATATTTTCAATTATTTATGTTTAAAAATTCGTATATCTTTTTTCTAGAAAAATTTACATTAAGTTAATTAGGATTAGTGTTTAAAAAGAACAAAAAGAGTTTGTAATTGTGGAATTCTTAAATTACATTAATCTTTGAAAAACTGCATTCTGCAACTGTTAGTAGAATAATTAGTCGATATAATTTGTAGACTTAAGTGTTTTTTAAAAAAAGCTGCTTATTCCTCCCCCCTCCCCCGCAAAAAGAAGCTTTTATTAGAAACTATTTATATTAGGCATATAAGTGATATTATATCTTAGAAAAATTTACATATAAATTGAAATCAATTTCTCACCTTTTATAGTTATCATACCAGAAATTACAATTCAAATTTTACAATTCATCTATACAATGTAGAAATACATAGCTAATTGTATTAAAACTTTCTTCAAACGTAGACTAGAATGGAAATTCTAAAATGTATTACTTTATATTTCTTATTCTTGTAATGAGTTTTTTCTAGAAAGTAAATCATGAAATATTAATGCCCAAATACGATGGACTATGATTTAAAATTCTCAAGCATTTTCAGCTCTTAAATATTTAAAATTCATTATGAACTTCATATGAAGGAGAAACAGATGTACAAAAGTTTTCATACACCATTTGCTTAGAGCCTTACCCATTTTATTAAATATCTAAAGTGGGAGGGTGGGAAATTCTCACATTACAGAGAATATGGAAACTTAAGCCAAATCTGAAGCCTGTTAGCAATGGTTTCCAAAGGTTCGGTTGAGAACTGTTTTGAACTAACCACTGGTAAGCGTTGAGGTTCATTCCATTGCGTATTTGGGGGGGGGGGAGAAACCGACGCCCCTTTATGGATATATTCGCAAGAACATGCTGAATAACCTGATTAATACTAAAAACTATGAAACACATCATTACTTTCGGCTATTCATTATTTTCTCATTAACTTCGGGGATATTATAGTAAATTCAATTGTATAAAATTGCAATTTCTTCCTTACCCAAAAGAAATATGATTAGGGTAATTAAATGAAGATGGATGAAATGAATTGGAATTGAAACTCTGCTATTAGTCTTGTGGATTGATGAGTATGGTTTAATTTTATTAACGTCACACTAGACGCAATACCAGGATCATTGGCAATGAACCTGGTAATTTTGATCTTCGGTCAAGTGACGAGGATGACACTTAGAATGAAAACTCACTCTCTTAATGTCCGCACTCCGACGAAGGGATGACTTTGGGTCTCAAAAGATTTAACATGCATTTACCTCGGTTATATTGGGTTGGAGGGAAAGTTCTGTCGTATTTTAAATAGGCAGGTGATTTTTCTTTTAAATAAAAAAAATATCTGACTAATGAGTCATTCGGATTTTTTTTTGTTCTTTTAGCTGCTGTAGAATATAAAAGGAGTCCTTTTTAACCGTTCATCATTTACTTGTGATATTTAAAGTGAAAAACATGTCAGTAGATAAAGTGCATTTACGACACTGCATTTTGTATGAATTCCAAAAAGGAAACAACGCATCGTTTGCATTTTAAAACTTATGTGCGGTATTTGGAAAAGATATTGTAAATGTTCGTACTTGTCAAAGATGATTTAGCAAATTTCGTTCCGGGATCTGAGCCTCCAAGAAAGTGATCGATCTGGACGACCATCCAAGATCGATAATGATGTTTTGCGATCCATGTTGGAAAATAATCCACATTTAACAAGTCGAGAAATTGCAGAAGAGTTTGGCATTCATCATACAACTGTTGGAGATCACATTAAATCTCATGGGTTTGTGTTAAAGCAAAGTGTTTGGGTTCCACATGAATTAACGGAAAAGAATTTGTCTGATCGTGTAAAAATGTATTCATCACATCTGATTAGACACAATGTGGAGCCGTTTTTGGACAATCTGGTTACTGGAGATGAAAAGTGGATTCCTTACGAGAATATTAAGAGAAAAAAAATCTTACTGAAAACCAGGAACATCATCAGCAACAGTTCCAAAACCAAGTATCGATCAACGAAAAGTACTGCTTTGTTTGTGGTGGGATAGGAAAGGTCCAGTGTACTACTAGTTGCTGAAACAGGGGGAAACTATTAACGCGGATCTATACTGCAATCAGCTGGATAAATTGAATACAGCTATCAAAGAAAAAAGGCCAGCATTAGTGTCCAGAAAAGGAATAGTGTTCCACCACGATAATGCTCGACCGCATACTGCAATGGTGACACAACAAAAACTGAATCCGTTAGGATGGGAAGTCCTTAGTCACCCACCGTATTCACCTGACATTGCAGCATCTGATTATTACCTGTTCAGATCTCTGTAAAATTATCTAACGGGAAAAAAATTCAAGTCTTTTGAAAGTGTTTCTAAGGCAGTTGCTGACTATTTTAACTCCAAGGACGAGAACTTGTACAAAACAGGAATTCACAGGTTACCTGAAAGATGGCAACAGGTTGTAACAAATAATGGAGCATATATAATTGATTAATATTAAACACATATTTTTATAAATGAATTCAAATATTTACTTTAAAATACGACAGAACTTTCCCTCCAACCCAATATTTCGGGTCTTTAATGACATCAAGGCTCGAATCCACGACTCGATGAAACCCGCTGCATACTAGTCCGCAACCATGACCACTAGGCTACCCCGGCTGTGGATTGAAGAGGAAAACATTAAGCAACATAATTACTACTGATGAGAATTCTTGAATTAAGAGCGAGTAATTGTGGTAAGATGGAATTTATTATTTAAATCCCAAGTGATTTTGAGTTAAATTGGGATCCTGGAAAAAGTGACTGTGAGAAACTGGCTCCCTCTAGTTGTATAGAGCTCGTCAGTGCCCGAGTCAATTGAAGACAAAATTCCAAAGACTTTATTCGAATCATAAGATATTCAACACTGATAATTAATAAAGAGTTCTGTTTTGTTCTTGCGTGCTTTCATTTGGAGTTCGGTCATTATTGCTTAATATCAATTAATGAGATACGGCACGTGGACCAAGTAATGAAGGGCAGACGTTACAACATGTTTCGACCAACAGTTCTAACTGTCTTTTAAGGAAGATCAGTCCGTTATAAAAGTGACCATTGGTGCATTATAACTTTGTTTGTAATACTTTCTGGATACATACATGAATGAGTTACAGCATGCACAGTACATCACATGCAGCACGACTGTGTGTGCGCGCAATTTCCTGCCGATCAACAAAAATTATATATTTACAAGTTTGTACCGGCTGGGAAATGATTATGATTCCTGTGATAGCCCCACAATGAGTTATCGAACGTATTGTTCATCTTATGGTGTTAAATACTTTTTATTTGAGAGCTAGATTAAAGTTTTTTTTTATTTCAAGGAATGAAATGGATCAAGGATTGGGAAGAATGGAATCTTCAAGTATGATTACTTTCTTGATCTTACTATCTAAGGTATTTTTAAATATTTTTACAAAAGTCTCAGGACTCATAGATGTATTACTGATTTAAAAAACAGATTCAGTAGAGTTTTTTTTTTTTTTTTTTTTTTTTTTTTGAAAAAAGAAAGAGGTGAATAATTTTTCAATTGGTTTGGGTTGGTGAAATCTATTTTTTTTTAAAACCGGGGATGGTAGGTCAAAAAGAGTTGTCAACCGATGATGTATAATCTTTCCTCATTTGAAAATAATTGGACGAGGTAGCCTAATAGTTATGGTATTGAACTTACAGCGAGCGTTTCGTCGAGTTTGATTCCTGATGCTACTAAGACCTAACCGTGTAGCACGACTGATGCAGGTTAATTTAAGTTTAGGTTCTAGTCTGTGATCATGGATTGCAAACTCGCTGGTCGTTTCCTGTTGAGATGTGGGTTAAATTCCTGATTCCACTAAATACCTACCACGTAGCAGGGCTTATGCATAGTAAATCTTTCGAGGCCGTAAGTCCTTCTATTGTCATAGTGTGAAAGTTTGTAGAGGTAGGTGCCAGATCAGATGTCCTCCTCATCACTTCAATATTCCTTTCTGTGTGTTAGCGTTTATTCTGTAGCTTGGAGTCTGTCTGCCGACGTGAGTCATTGTGTAATCGTTCAGCATTGCAGGAAATCCAGAAGTCAGTGGGGTGCAGATTGATATGTATTCCAAAACAAAAGAAAAGTGAAAAGTAAGGAATTACGAGTTTTTGAACGATGATGACAAAAGTGAACGTCGTTAAAACTATGACTCATCTGTAAACAAATTACTTGATTATGTTTCCTTTTGACTTTCGGGATTATGTTTTATTCTTTTGTTTTTTGCCTCAGCATGTATTTTTTTTTGTTAATCTATTATAAAAATTGTAAGAAAAGTTTTCTTTTTGCCAGTAAATGTTGAGTGCAGGGGTGATTGTCTCCCGGGATGCTGGTTTGTAGCACCAATCCCTTTGGATGAGTTCGGTCTTCATGGGCATTCTGCGGAAAATCCTCGTGTGACGTAAATAATCAATAACAATCTAAACTTAAATATATTTCTTACAATGAGAAAATATAACTATTAGTTAAATTAGTTTCTTTTGAGAAGTATAAATAAAATGTTTAAAATGGAAACGTGTTTTGGTTCCATTAGAACTTATCGAAGGTTCTTTACCAGAGATCGATTACGCTTCTAAAATCATTAAACGGGACTTTGAACTCTCTTTTCTCACGAAGCATCATATATTCTACCCGAAACAGACAAGCAGGATACAATCAGAGGGGAAAAGGAAAGATAAAGGGAAACAAATCAATAAAATAAAGTTTAAAGTACTCGTATCGAATAAAATAGTTGAGTCAACAATTTTTCTTCCACCGTTTAACGTCGTCTTTGTCCATTTCGGATCGGCCATTAGTTTTCTTTTCTTACTTTTAACGAGGAAGTTAAAGCATGATAAGTAATGAAGAGATGAAATTCATTAATATACCAAGAATAAACGACGAACTTTTAGGGCATGCATCTCAATCTATCTCGTACACTTTTGCAATCCATCAAAATTAAATGTAATTTAAAATTATGTAATTCAGTAACTAATTTAATAAGAAATGCGTTATTATTCGAATAAATGAAATAGAGAAAATGGTACAAATGTGTACAAAAACATTAGATTTATTACATGATGAAAATATATAGAAATACTTTGTTACATAATTTTAACGGGAGTTCTTTTACAGGGAAATGATTGATTGAACTCATAGATTCTGCTATAATTACTGTGAGAGCAGAAATTAGAAATATTGAAAAGGAAAATTATTTTGAAAACTGTCACTCTTACATTCCGCAGTCATGTAAAGGAATAATCCTACAGCGTAAAATAAGTTTTCAATATTTAATGAAAATATTTTTTATATCGGTGTTGCGTTTCGTGATCGTGGTTTCCTACTGGTTATGGCAGCGGACTTGTGGCCGGTGGTTTCCGTCGATCGTGGGTTCAAACCTTCATGCCACTAAAGATTCTCCTTGAGGAAGGGGCTGATGCACGTGAAATCTGAGGCGGCTTACAGTCCTCCCGTTACCATGGTATGGAAGTTAGGAGAAGAGGTTCCAGTTCAGATGTCATTCTCGTCACTTGACAGAGGATCAAAAATACTCATCCGTCTCCAATAGCTCTGATTTTGCTTTTAGTGCAAGATAATAAAACAATCTATATCGGTATTTTAATGAGCCCGTCTACATTTAAGAAAATTTCTATACTATTTACTAAGGAAAAATTACATGAATCTCTATTAATGATCCTTGAAGCTAACTGAAATTCATTTTCTGATGAATGGCACACGAAAAACAATTTATTTATTGTAAAGGCGGTGAAAATGCAGTTTAGCGTAACCACTTGGCGAGATTTGAAAAATCGCCAAATTTGGCGATTTTTATGGCGGAGTCTGAAGTCCGCGAAGCTGAAAAGTAGAAATTTTTTGACTCACCTAATTTTCCGGCGGGTACACAGTAATAACGGTTTTCAAAAACTCCTTGTAGGTTTCATCCTGAATAGAATGATTGTGTCTCCACATGTAATAATCCATGTAAGAATGAAATTCTCCCTCGACAAAGAAACTGGGATTGGGAGAATAAACGTGGAGTAAATGATTGACGGTAAGGTAAAAAACGCAGAAACACAAATTCAACCAAGCAGGAGAATTTGAATAAAAAAAACGTTTAAGAACGTAAAACGCAAAAGCACGAAAACACAGCAAAATTAATAAACGACTGAACTGCACAACTGGTACACCGTAATAACGGACTAAGAAAATTCTAGAAACTGTGAGAAGTTGGCACTAAGCAATGGAAAAGGCCAAACGATTAACCCATGATTGGTTAAGATTAAAAAAAAAGATAAATAGTTTCGCTTTAGAAACGGAGACTAAAAAAGGTCCTATATGTGATTGGCTAAAAGAAAAAAAAACATCCGAAACAGCTGCCTGACTGTGAGACTGCGCAGGTGTAATGAATCCTGTAAAAAAGTAATCCAGACTGAAGGGGGGAAAAAAAAGATGGAGGACTGTAATTCCGATTAATGTGGCAAATTCGAAAGAGTAGCCCCGGCGAAAACATAAATAGTGAAAAAAAGATGATCCGAGGATTGTATAACGAAAAAAAAAAAACAGCGGGTAATCCGGCATCCGTATTCGTGTGACAAATTCGAAAAGGTAGCCCCGGCGAATGCAACAAAAGTGAAAAAAACATGATCCGAGGATCATCTTTTTCTCAAAAAAAATCAGCTGGTTATCGGGCATCCGTATTCGTGTGGCAAATTCGAAAAGGTAGCCCCGGCGAATGCAACAAAAGTAAAAAAAAAAAAAATGATCAGAGAAAGATATAAATATATATATAAAAAAAACTCCTTACTGAATATCAAAAATCATGTATCACATGCCTTATTCGAAAGGGTTGCCTCGGCTAAAGCCACCGCAGAAGAGAGAAAGCATGGTAGCCACAGTTGGCAAAATATCGCCAATCAATTCCTGTCGCCAACGGGTGGTTACGCTAAACTGCATTTCAACCGTAAAGGCATTTCGATTTCTTGGATATTTTGATGAATAATTGCGAATACTGATTTTTAGAAATGTGATAAAAATCATTGAAATGCCTTATAAACCAATTTGTAGCAAATAGAGGATTAGGAATTTGATTTCAATTAATAGTGTCTGCTGAAATAAATGAATTTGAAACTATTCCATTCAAAAATCTTCAAAGCTCTTAAACGAGGCGTAATATTAATGAATAATTTTAATACTCGAACATCCTTCGAATGATTTTCTAAGTACATACTTGAAAAACATGAAGTCCATCAAACCTGTTTGAAATAAATTTAGAGAGATTTGAAAATTATTTAACTATCTGTCTAATGAATTGTATGGACTGATTGAATTCATTTCTGGAGAATATTATTCCATACTTCACAGATTTGTACTATTACATTCGATTGGAAAGCAATTCACATTCTTTATTAGAACTTAATTAACCTATGTTTGTTGAATATTTAAAATATGCTGGAACTTTGTTTTAATGAATTGTTGAGACGTTTAGAAAGTTTATTTTTTCCCTTTTTCACGTATATATATATCTAATTCTGTTATTTAAAACCTATTGTTCAAAATGTTTTATAAAATAAACTATGTTTCAAAATCAATTATAAAATACTGTTAATAAATATCTATTACTATAAACCTATTGTTTCTAATCTGTTATTAAAACATACTGTGTTTAAAATCTATTGTTTATACTGATTATTCAAATCAATTATTTATGAGTATTATGATATCATTTATTGTTTTGAGCTGTGAATTAAAAAGTAATTTAAAAGATTTCATGAGACCCTAATGGAAAGAAAGATATATTCCTCATTTCTAACTCAAGGTAAACAATAACTATAATTAATTATTAAGAATTTAAATTAAACTATAAGCTCATGTTTAACATTTCCATTAATCAAGCCCAATTAAAAAGTATTTATCTATACTTAATAAATTACTGTAAAAAAGTATCTTTCATTAAATGTTCCTTGTACAATTTTTCTTTAATATTTCTCCCTAGCTTTCTTTCTCTCTCTCTCTCTTGAATAACATACTTTCATTTTAATATTTCCCGTTTTATTAAAGCTAGTTTTTTTAATATTTTGAACAAACGTTAACCTTAATCAATAGGATGGAAACTCTTCAAGCATTACATAATGGAATTCAAATTAGCTATATAGAGGGGCATAAATAGAAAAGGTTTGAGGTAGTGCATAATTGCTAGTAATATGAAAAAGAAACTCAAAAGCAATCCAACAAAACCATAAATAGCGAAAAACTATCTTTCAGAGCTCCTTTCTTATTTCCATATTCCACAATTTAATTAAAAAAGTAATAACTTTTAGCTCTCCAGAAAAAATGATTTCCAGTTCCTTTATGTGAAAATAAAAAAAAGAAAAAAATCTCGTTTATTACATGATGAAAATAGTTAAGCTTTCTTTTTAATAAAATTAATATTGTCTAGATCAAAAGTAAATAAATGTTATAAGGCAAACTTTAATACAGAAGCCATTAAAAAATAATTTGGCTTGAGAGAAACAATTTAGATATTTGTATTTCCATCATCGATGGAAATATTTTTATTTTGTGAATGTAGGAAAAATAAATTACTTTTATTAAAAGCAAATGTATATGATGAATGATGTTTTTTTTTATTTATTTGACTTTATATAAGGCAATTGCTAAACTAATTTTACCAATTGGGTAGCAAAATAAATTATATGTGTACATACACACTCATTTTCAGAATGATAAAAATTATAATAAGTAGTTTCTAATATGTAATAATTATTTTGTATCAAACAAAAGCTGCAAATTTCTAAGAAAATGTATGTATTTATTGAAATTACCTTTTCTGTAATTAATATAAAAAAACAAATTATGCTCCTTGACATTTAAATTATAGAATATCAAATGAAAGGCAAAAAACTAGCAATTACTAACGATGCATTAATTGTGTGTTTTATTTTTATGAGCCTCTAGCGATGTGTTGCAATATACAAATCAGAGGCTTACTTGTTTTATCAAAAATCTCATTAAATTACCTGGCAATAAATAAACCCTCATGTTAATTAGATATGCTGAAACATAATTTTGTAATGCTTTTTAGATATGCTTTTTGTATGTATTTTGTTGCTGATAAAATAAAGAGATATTTTTGTTCTTGTCGTGCCACAAATCGGTTCAAGTGATATGTTTGTGCTGTTGATCTGTTCAAATGTGGCTGCCTACACTGGTCATGCCCTGAATATTTGTGAAAGATGTGTCGTTTTCCCTTATTTTTGTTCGATTGTTTTCTCAGGACATCCACAACACAATATCTATAACAATATACGTACGTACACATTCATTATATATATGTATATATAAACAGAAATAGAGAGAAAAAATCTGAGTTAAATTGAATAAACAATTTCACTGTAAAAGGAAATTTATAAATTTTAAAAGAATAGATTAAAAAAATAAAGCAAATCTCAGAAATATCAAAAATATGTGTAAATTAAAAACATTTATTCTACGAAACATTTTTTGGAAAAATATGGAAATGGAATATAATATATTTAATTTTTGTGTGTAACCGGCTTTAAACTGTTTAACTGGCTAATGCTAGAATTATTTGCAAAACTAATCAATTAAAAATAGATTATTAAAATTTTTTGAAGTACTAAAAACACAAACTGGAAATAGTCTGAAAGTTAAATCGTAAAATATAAGAAAATTGAAAATTGAACAAGATTCATAATTAAATCTTTAAGAAACAAAATCTATGGTAACTAAGACAAAAATGTTAATAAAAACTTAAAAAAAGACAAAACGATCCAGACTTTTCATTACAACATATCACTTGTATGAAAACTATAAATATTACGTTCAAAAATATGAAAACGAATTTAGAAATTTACATTTTAGAAGCAATTGTATATTATTATTAATATTTCTTACTCACAAGGAACCCATAGAATCTATATTTCAATTCATTTAATTTACACTATAAAGAGTGTAAAAATGAGTCAAAGAAACCTTGAATCCTACGACACCATTCAACTTTTCAATATGAGGTGCAACTATTTTTAAAAATTGCTGAAATGCAGGCAGAAAAAAAATTACAAGATCCGAACAGTGTATAAATTATCTTTAATTACAAAATTCTTTAAATACGAAATTTGAAAAAAGATAAAAATGGTCAAGCCGAGGTCTAGAGCCTTAATATTACTAAAGACACAACGCGTAGGTTGTGACTGCTGCACGTTAAACTTGTTGAGGCCCTAGTACATCCAATATATGTAACAATGTACAATATTTGTTACAAGTATGAAGCATTTGTGGTGCAGAAGTTTGAAGAGGGAGTCTTAACTCAGGTGTCGTCTTCGTCACTTGACCGAGGTTCCAAATGTCAACGTTCGTCATCAATAGCTTTCGTGTTGCTTTTCAGTGTGTTGCTATTAAATATTCATAACCCTTTTTGAAGACATTTCTCGAGAGACAACATCCAAACCAGATATTATTATTTATTTGTGGCTGGTTACTTCATTTAAAATAAACTGTTGTAAAACATTACTACATTTAACACAAAGCATTAAATTTTATAAGAAATAAAACTCTCATTGGTGACTAAATATTTGAAAAAAATGCAATTTGCCTTTTCCTGAAAACATTTAAAATATTGGTTATCATTTCATTCAAAACATCATACTTCACAGTTTCTCATTTTATTATTTCATTTAATTAAACTAACGACACTGGGGTTTCACTTGCTTCAAAAGTACATCATTATTAATTATAAACATTTTTAATGAAGTCTTACAACTGATATTTAATGCAAGGAATGTTGTTCCAAAAGTAGGTTTCGTTATTTTTTTTAATCACAGGGAAACTTTATTCTAAAAAAAGAAGAAAAATCATGTCAACACCTTGCACTATTTTTTGACATAATCGAATTCGATATTCAGTCATCTGTTGTAGCGTGCAAGCTGTTTAGATAAAGCACTCTGGTGCCCTATAATGGAAGGAATTGTCGCGCCGCCTGATACATATGAGTATTGTTTTGGATGAATCTGAGCTCAACCAATACACATCATTTATGCCACATCTGACACCGTTATCTACCTATCTACTAGCACTCTGTCTTGTACTCTATCAGTTTTGTTTTCATTTGTGCTTGTAGCGGATAACTCTCTTCGACCTTTATCTCTCACTCTTTGGCACAGCTTAGCCTACTTTGGCTCTTGCGCCATTAAAATCCACGGTCACTCACTCACTCACTCACTCTCTCACACTTTGGCTTCCTTCACTGAACATGGAACACAAGCGTACACCCATTTGATAAGACATGGCCTGATCACTATACACGGCTTATTGCTGTTCATGGATGTCCCACATGTACATTCATACCTGATAAAACCATGCACTTCCATTGGCGATTGCGTTGTTTGTAACGTTTTGTGTGCATTGGTCTACTGCTAACATCCTTTGTTCGTCGTTCCTTCTCTACTGACGCTACTTCCGTCATTAAAAAAGCAACGAATGTCGCATCTTATGGCGGTTGTTTGTTTCATCTGGTGCACCATGTGCGCTCTCATAAATGACGAAATTTACTTTCGGAATATCCCTTGTACATGGCATAAACTATAAATGAAAAATTCAATGTAATTATATAAGATTATAAGTAGAAATTATTTTTAATTATTATAGAATTAAAAAAAAGTATTGATAAAAATGTTGAGGTAATATTACTTATTTAACTTAATCGGTAAGTTTTGAAGTATCCCAGAGGGTCTTCAGAATTCTCTTTTTCTTCTATTTCGATTGGATTTACTAATATTATACTTAATAGGTCGTGTTTGTGGTCTACGAGTGATAAGTTTCTAATTAAGGTCTTAGCTGCTTTCCATACTATCTGGAGACTGAAGTTCTGGGTTACTTGCAGTAGCATTTAGAGAAATTATAATAATAGCAAAGTACTTGGAAATGATTGTAAAATCTATCAAAAATATCTGGAACACTCATTTTAACGACAGTGTTGAGAAATTCCACGATTTAGAAATCATCAGTAGAATTATTTCGCTATTGCACACACTTGAGAGATAATAACACCTCACCAGCCCTGCATTTTAAATTTTCTTTCACAATCGAAGAACAAAATTTTACCGCTTTTCATTAGAATCTTCAAAAATCAATTTCAATTATGGGGAAATAATATACATATTCTCTTTTCTATTTAAAAGAAATGTGAAAAAAATTAATAAATTTTAAGCCGATTTCAGGGTAACATTTCACTGGACATTTGAATAACAAGGCCGACGGGAGATTCTATCCATTAAATGATAAACCTTTATCTTTATTAACGGATGTATTGAAAACAATTGACAGACACAATTATATCTTCTTGTACATTTAAATCTTTTTACATAAGTAGACGGCTTTATATGAAATTCTGAATGTATGTATGTATATATATATATATATATGCGTGTGTGTGTTGCGAAAATTTAAAGGGATTTAAGTTTTCGGGGACATTTTTACTAAATTTATTTAGTTTCAATCA